>NEEC01000023.1:600000-943016 GCA_002189035.1 Utricularia gibba | reverse complement strand
AACCCTAAACCCTAAACCCTAAACCCTAAACCCTAAACCCTAAACCCTAAACCCTAAACCCTAAACCCTAAACCCTAAACCCTAAACCCTAAACCCTAAACCCTAAACCCTAAACCCTAAACCCTAAACCCTAAACCCTAAACCCTAAACCCTAAACCCTAAACCCTAAACCCTAAACCCTAAACCCTAAACCCTAAACCCTAAACCCTAAACCCTAAACCCTAAACCCTAAACCCTAAACCCTAAACCCTAAACCCTAAACCCTAAACCCTAAACCCTAAACCCTAAACCCTAAACCCTAAACCCTAAACCCTAAACCCTAAACCCTAAACCCTAAACCCTAAACCCTAAACCCTAAACCCTAACCCTAAACCCTAAACCCTAAACCCTAAACCCTAAACCCTAAACCCTAAACCCTAAACCCTAAACCCTAAACCCTAAAACCCTAAACCCTGAACCCTAAACCCTGAACCCTAAACCCTAAACCCTAAACCCTGAACCCTAAACCTTATACCCTATATCCCGACCCATGAATTCTAAATCTCTCAACTCTTATGCCTAAAATTTTAAGTGTAGATCTTAGATCACGAAGCCCATAGTATGTAATTTTACTTTACATGATGAGGCGTTATTCTATGGCCGACTAATGTTGCAATCTAATGGTTCATTTTTTCTTCAGCTATATATTTTGCTAAAGCCGAGTGAGATAGTCCACGTACGGAGTGTAACACTAGGAAATTAAGTAAATACTTGGGAGGTAAATGTGATTATTAAATAATATTTTATTCTCTTAGGAATTGGCTTTAAAAGGGTCAGCACACTTGCACCGCTTCCTTATCTGAGCTGGAGCCCTGACGTCCCACTTCTAGGTTGTGACGCTAGACGGGTGTTGTCTCGTCGTACTCGTTGAAAATAAGAAATTTCCACTGGATTGCTGGTTTGAGGGAGAAAATTGCGATGGTGAAGGTTCGGATGAACACCGCTGACGTCGCTGCGGAGGTGAAGTGCCTCCGCCGGCTGATTGGTATGCGTTGTTCCAACGTTTATGATCTCAATCCGAAGGTATGACTTAACTATGCAAGATTTTAAACGAAATTCCTTCACTCTCTATCCATGATTTGCATACTGATCGAGTCCACCACTTGCTAGACGTATGTGTTTAAGCTGATTAGCAGCAGTGGAGTGACCGAGTCGGGGGAGAGCGAGAAGGTTCTTCTTCTGATGGAAAGTGGTATCAGGCTTCATACAACCGTTTTTTTGAGGTCATTTTTTAAATCGGATTTCCATGTAATGATTATTATTTCCATATTAAGATATAAATTTTACTTGACATCCATGTTCTGGGTCATCTTAACAAGTTTCTTGTCGATGATTTTTTTCGTTGATGGACTAAAAATGGGTCATTGAGGTATTTGGTAATGTTACAGTGCCTCGAAAATATGTGAATCAATTCTTGAATCTCGTACTTGACAATCTTGGATGTATCTTTTGATACGTAGAATGTGTTATGTTTCATGTTTTATAAGAAAAAGAACTGACAAGACTCATTGATAGGGATAAAAGCAATACACCCTTGGGATTTACTATGAAATTAAGAAAGCATATTAGAACAAGAAGGCTGGAGGATGTGCGCCAGCTTGGATATGATAGGGTACAATTTCTGCATTTCATAGTTCCGTATTACATGGGCTTTTTTGGTAACCTCATTTCTTTAAAGCCGAATCTTTATTTGATAGTGCAGATAATACTTTTCCAATTTGGACTGGGTGCTAATGCTCATTATATCATTCTGGAACTATATGCACAAGGAAATATTCTTCTCACAGATGCTGATTTTACTGTTTTGACACTTCTTCGCTCTCATAGGTCAGTGCCTCATTCACTTTGCCAATTCGGGCGAGGGACCATGTGCAACTTGTTGACGGTCATGTTATTCTTTTTCCTGGTTTGTTATAATTTTATGCTGATAACAGGGATGACAATAAGGGCATTGCAATCATGTCACGCCATCGATACCCAGTTGAACAGTCTCGAGTCTTTCAGCGTACAACTACAGAAAAGATGTACAAAGGCATTGAATCTTTTATTGAGGGTCAAAAGGATGAATGTGTTGAACCTGAAGGTGATACTTTAGATGAAGTGAAGGCAAAATATGAAACACAGGGTATGTTGCATCATCAGTTGAAGAAAATCATTAACCCTCGTGCTAAGCAGGCGACTCTGAAGGTGGTTCTTGGGGAAGTCTTAGGTTATGGGCCGGCATTGTCTGAACATATGATACTGGATGCTGGTTTGATCCCGAGTACACAAGTTGATAAGAACTTTAAGTTAGATAGTAAGAGTACTGAGATGCTTGTTGGAGCTGTAGTGCGCTTTGAGGATTGGTTAGCTAATGTTATTTCTGGTGAGAAAATTCCAAAAGGGTACATCCTGATGAAGCAAAAGATTTTTGGAAAAAGAAGTGATGCAGTTTATGATGCTACAATGTCTGAGAAGGTTGTCTTTTTAAGACATGCTTATGTCCACCTTTTTACTTAGTTTATTTCGTGTATGGCTTTTATATTATCATCTTCGTCTTTTTCAGATGTATGATGAATTCTGCCCTTTGTTAATGAATCAATTCAAAAGCAGAGATCATATTGAGCTAGAGACATTTGATGCCGCATTGGATGAGTTCTACAGCAAAATCGAAAGCCAACGTTCAGAACAACAGCAAAAGGCGAAAGAGAGTTCTGCTATGCATAAACTTGAGAAAATTAAACTCGATCAGGTAAAGATGATCTACATGTATTATATGTCATTATTTAATGAACGCATGAAGTGTGGCATCCTTGTGAAGCTTTCCATATGAGGCAAGATTGGTTTAAGTGAGATAAAATCATTGCTTCAACTTAAAATATGTGGCTGTATTATTTAGTCACGCGCTACTGTGTTGAGAAGCTATCATTCATGTTATAGGAAAACCGGGTGCATGCACTAGAGAAAGTGGTTGAACAGAGTGTCAAAATGGCCGCACTTATACAATACAATTTAGAAGATGTGGATTCTGCCATTATGGCTGTTCGTGTTGCCCTGGCAAATGGTATGAGCTGGTTAGATCTAGCTCATATGGTTAAAGAAGAGAAGAAAGCTGGAAACCCTGTTGCTGGCCTCATTGACAAGCTTCACTTGGAAAGAAACTGCATAACGTTGCTTTTAAGCAATAATCTTGATGAGATGGATGATGATGAGAAAACACAACCCGTTAGCAAGGCAATGACAGTTATTTTAAGTATTACATCTATGGTTTGTGTTAAGTTAATCATGATGCATTACATGTAAGGTTGCTCTCATGATTTTTGACTTGCACATACCTCCTTCTTTATGAGTTGTCTATGGATTTTTTAGTTTTTGAGTAAGCGAAGAAATATTAATGTCCAGAACTTCAATTCACTTAGATGTATAATTGCATATCGATTTTTCAGGTTGAAGTGGATCTTGCTCTGTCTGCTCATGCTAATGCACGTCATTATTATGGAATGAAGAAGAAACAAGAAAGTAAGCAGGAGAAGACCATTACTTCCCATGAGAAAGCTTTTAAAGCTGCTGAACGAAAAACTCGTCAGCAGCTTTCTCAGGTAGTGCCAAGTCCCATTTTTTGCTTAATAGAGAAAAAACAAACAGCAATTGCCTAGCGTATCAAGCTTAATCAATGTTCTTATCATACGCTTGATGTGCTGAAGAAATTTTTCAAAAAGTGGGTAAAAGTGTTTGCCGTTGTCATATGTTTTCAAACAATTTTTAGTGACTTTATTTCATGTTCTAAGTTGCTTTCTCACTTTTCAGGAAAAAACAGTTGCAATGGTTGCACATATGCGCAAGGTTCACTGGTTTGAAAAATTCAACTGGTTCATCAGCAGTGAAAATTATTTAGTAATCAGTGGTCGAGATGCTCAACAAAATGAGATGATAGTGAAACGTTATATGTCAAAGGGAGATCTGTAAGTGCATTAAAATTTGGCTAATCACTTCTTTTGTTGTCCTTCACTATTTTCTTAATCTTGTTTTGTTCTTTGTGAATAACCTTCTTTCTTGTTAACTCCCAACGCCATCAACTCCAGAATAAAATTCCACCATCTGATTTTTTGACTTACTTTAAATTAGGTATGTACATGCAGATTTGCATGGAGCTTCTAGTACAGTCATCAAGAATCATAAGCCTGATCTTCCTGTTCCTCCGCTCACTTTGAACCAAGCAGGATGTTTCACTGTAAAGCTCTTTAGATTTTCTTATTCTTGATACTCTCCATAGCAGTCCTGGCTCAAATCATCAAGTTGACAGATGATACCTGCTTTTTATATAGGTGTGCCACAGCCAAGCATGGGACTCAAAAATCGTCACTAGTGCATGGTGGGTTTACACTCACCAAGTTAGTAAGACAGCACCGACAGGTGAGTATCTTACAGTTGGAAGTTTCATGGTTCGCGGCAAAAAGAACTTTCTTCCTCCACACCCTCTGGTTATGGGTTTTGGTATTTTGTTTCGTATGGATGAGAGTTCTTTGGGATTTCATCTGAACGAAAGAAGGGTAAGAGGAGAAGATGAAGGTTTCAATGGCATTGATGAATCCAAAACTTTGGAAGAAATATCTGAATCTGGTTCCGATTCCAACAAGGAAACTTCATTTGAAGTGAAAGATTTAGACTCTTCAAGTTTCGATTTCCCGGTGGTAGCCACCAGTAATGATTTTATATCATCTAGTGCAACCATCGCACATAAATCATTTGATGAAAATGATGGGGCTTTAAAATACATCAGTGATGGATCCGACTCAATAAAGGTTTCTTCTACCCCAACGCATTTGGAGGACTTGATTGATGGAGCCCTCAGGTTGGGTTCAGCCACTACATCTGTGAAGGACTATGACCTTGAAATAAAAAAACCAGTACAGAGGGACAAAAGTTGTATCTCAAAAGCTGATAGAAGAAAGCTCAAGAAGGGTACGAAGAATGGTGAGAGTGGAGTATCCACTGAGCATGAAAAATCAACAGAAGGAAACTATCATACGGAAATTTTTCCAGAAAACTCCGCTAAATTTTCATTGCCGTGTGGCGGAAAAATTACCCGGGGACAAAAAGGAAAATTGAAGAAGATAAAGGAAAAGTACGCTGATCAAGATGATGAGGAGCGTAGCATTAGAATGGCCCAAATAGCAGTAAGTTTTGTTGCAGTATAGTCAGAAAAGTGATTCTTAGTTTCCTTCGTGAATATGCTTTTTTAAAAAAAATGTATTGGTTTTCGATTCAAAGAGAAACACACTCAAAACCACACTTTCCATTGTATTGTCGAATAATATGTTTTTTTTTTGTTGAAATTAATGTACAGGCAGCTGGGACATCAAAAAAGGACATTGGCAAGGATGAGAATGCGAAAGCAAGTGAACAAAAAGAAGCCATTGTGCCTAGGGGTAGTGATCTAATTGGCTTCCAGATCATTTTTTTTTTTTAGGAACCTCACACTTGCTCAGAATGTCCGATGCTTAGGAAATCCTTCTAGTTTGCACTTGAGCTGCATGAAAAGCACATGTGAAGTAAAATATTCCTGACCGATAATGGGAGCTGTATTTGGTAGATGTATGCTTTGGACTATTTTGGAAACTTTTTATATCAATGGACTGTAGTTATTTCTGCAAATTCTTTTATGTTTAATTGTTTTTACTCCATTCCATGTCGATCGCTAATGCATACAAATGTCTCCTCCCATTTGCAGTGCCTGAAGACGCGACAAAGGTATGCTACAAATGTAAGAAAGCTGGTCATATGTCCAAGGATTGCCCTGAGAAAACATCACAAGTCTTGCAAATAAAGCCAGATGGCACGACAGAGAGTTCTGTTAGCGATGAGGTCGACAAGGTTGCCATGGATGAAGATGATATTCTCGAGATCGGCGTAGAAGAGAAAGAGAAACTAAACGAGGTGGACTACCTCACCGGAAACCCATTACTTAACGATGCCCTCTTATATGCTATACCGGTTTGCGGACCCTACAATGCATTACAGTCATACAAATACCGGGTGAAGATAATCCCTGGCTCATTAAAGAAAGGAAAAGGTACGTCCTTTATGCTTCCCATCTCCATTGTTTTATTAGTTTTACCATCACCCTTGTTTACATTTGTTTTGTGAGCTTTGACGCAGCTGCCAAGACAGCCATGAATTTGTTCACCAGGATGCCAGAGGCAACAGCTAGAGAAAAAGAGCTAATGAAGGCATGCACAGACCCCGAGATCGTTGCAGCCATTCTTGGAAATGTAAAGATTTCAGCACCAGGCCTCACTCAGCTCAAGCAAAAGCAGAAGAAGACGAAGAAGGCAAAATCGATATTGGAGTAGAAAATCTGAGGAGTTCTCATGAATGATCTCGCGTCTTGACTTTTTTGCAACTTTAACTTGGAATGATATTACCATTTATCCGGTGGTGTTTCTATCCAATAGAATAGTCTCCATTGTTTACTTATTCATTATTCGGCATATCCAATATATTTAATTTTTAGTATTTAGCGTTTCGGATGACATTTGTTTGTAATGTGTTTTTACTTTAGGAATTTTTTATTATCAGCATAAATTCGACGGAATGGATGAAGTAGGACAGGAAACCAAATTTAAATAATCTTTTTAGCACAGATATCCGCCTCTGGGCAAGTGAGATGGAGTGGCCTCATTTGCTTAACAAACCAATGAAAGGATACGTATGATCTGATGCTATTCCCCTTCATAAGGAGGTGGAGGGTTCGGATTCTCACGATTTTCAAATGTCGTAACGTGGTACTTACTGTGGATTTTGTGTACTGCAACTGTTTTATCTTGTCTAGGAATAATGATATTGGAGTTTATTTTTCTAACTGAATCCATTCTCCTTTTGCAATAGCATATTCTCTTTGTTGTTTAGTTTGACTCAGGACCACACGATTCTTTCGCAACTCTGGTCACTTGTCATCCACGAGGACCAGATGAAGTTCCCCTCATTCTGTGGGGGACTCATCGTTATCCCCAGTGTAACTTTCATAATGAATACTAAAGAGTAAAAGGATGATGCTTGACAGGCGTGGGTTAAAAAAATATACATTTTTTTTTAAATGTTGAGCAATCCATTTAGTAAGTGCGACCGAATTGTGGATGGATGTTTAGTGATGAGATTAAAGGAATGATGAAACAGAAAATGCGAGCGATACAGAGTTTTTTTTTTTACTCATGTGCGATACACCAGATGTGGTTACAAATCAATGTGGAAGTCAAATTTGGCTTCTCCTAAAATCTTAGTGCACAAGGATGGATTTTGTAGCATCAGAAAACAAAAAAGAAAAGCTTATTTTTGATTGAATAGACTGACGGGGAGTCATCCCCATCAAATCAAGGAATAGATGTTGTGTCCGCCACCAACCACGACGATTACCAAGCTTAGATTGAGGTGAAATCTGATCAACTATGAATGATGTGTATTTTACTAGTGAAACAGTTTTATGATTATCGAAATAAGGTACACTTTACTACAGGCTGGGTACTGAACCATATCTTAATTTAATTTTTGTCTGTCTGAGGGTAGCAGCAGTTCAAAATTAGTACTATCCATCGCACAACTGAAACGAGAAACTGATGTTGTTATACCTAATTCCTATTGGGGATGGGGATGATGCGCTAAATATAATAAATATACCCTCGAAGATAAATGCTGAGAAAGAGATTGATGTCGTGGGATGGGGGTGAGGGTGGGACCATCACTCCCACGCCCCACATTTTCACATCGCGGCCGTCGCTTCCTTCATCAAGGCACTTAAATTCCAAACTCTGAACCCTCGTTTTCTCCTCCATCCTTCACCCTCGCCTTTCCACTGTACTTAGCATCCTTTTCCTTGAATACATTATAATAGTAACCAGCTTCCAGAGGTTAAAAATAAATAATGAGTTTGAGGTTCCTTAAAGAAAACTTTTTTTTTTGTTTTTGTTTTATGGCTTTCTCATGTCCAATAGCAGCAGCAGCATTATGAGGACTTGTTGTGTCCATGAGCAAGTTAATTTTGGTGTTCAAGCAATAACCAAACAACCATCCATCCACCCGACACAGCTTTGAATACTATTTTGGTTTGCAAGTTCACTTAACAAATTAGAAGCGCCATTCAGAAGGTTGTGGAATTCCTACAAGAGGTGGATGCCAGCCTAGCCAAAGGCCACACTCAGTAAGAAATGTTTCTAGGGTTTTGGCCAGCCACATCTTACTTGTCAACTTTTCGTGTTACAACTCGTTCATACAACCCTCAAATAAAGGTGCAGTGCAGTGTCTATATCTTTAGATGCATAGACCCACCCAGTTCCAGTTGGAAAGGATTGCCCTACAATTCTTTGGATCCTGCCGAAACTCCAAATGACCTTTCCAAAAACCAAATATTGTAGTAACCGCATGTTTTCAATACCGTACTTGAGTATCCATTCCTAAAAAGGCTCATTAAACGAATGATGATGATATTCATATAAACACCATAACTCCTTAGCAACGTTGCCAATTTCACTCTCTTACCAGATATGAAAATTAGATGGAATGAGATAACCAAAACAAGGCCTTTGCATTTGTTTGTTTAATACAACTCGGATGCCTAGCAACCATTGTTTTGGACAAAATACGTTCCTTATAAGTAAATTTTACCAAATTTAATTTTCAAATAAAATCTAACTGCCCTATTAGTTACGGTTTTTCTGTCTATAAATAATGGCACATCACACTGAGGATCTCAACTCAATTGAGCGATGACGGCGAGCTTTAGCCGATTGTGCATAGTCTTGTGGGTCGTCGCATTGGTTCGGAATGGTGCTGCCTCCTTTAACTATGGAGAAGCCCTAACTAAATCCCTCATGTTCTACGAAGCACAAAGGTCTGGGATGCTACCGTCCAACCAACGGATCCAATGGAGATCCCATTCAGCCCTCACCGACGGCCACGATGCTGGAGTACATCAACCTTTTTCTTTTTCTATCATTCAACATTTCAACGCAACCCCCTTGATCATCACATAAGTGCATATAAACCGTTGGTAATTATTTTGAGCTTCTTTCATGCACAGATTGATCTGGTTGGAGGATATTATGATGCCGGAGACAATGTCAAGTTTGGGCTTCCAATGGCTTTCACGGTGACAATGTTGTCGTGGAGTGTGCTGGAATATGGTCGTCAACTGGACGCCAGAAAAGAGCTGGAGAATGCCCTGTCAGCCGTTAAGTGGGGCAGTGATTACCTGTTGAAGGCTCACCATGAGCCACAAGTTCTTTACGGCCAAATCGGAGACGGTAATTCCGATCACCAATGTTGGCAAAGGCCCGAAGACATGACCACACCAAGGTCTGTTTATAGGATTGATCCTCAGCATCCTGGATCCGACCTTGCTGGGGAAACGGCCGCAGCCATGGCAGCCGCCTCCCTCGCCTTCAGAAGAAGAGACCCCAAATATTCTTCCATGCTTCTCAACCATGCCAAGCAGGTTAAATTCTTTCGCAATATTCCTTCTGACTTTTTTTAGTAGTAATAAATAAGAGAGTGATTTTTCATCAATCAAACTCCAGTAACTGCTGTTCCATTTTTAAATAACTGTTTAGCATAGTGTATCTGTCTATCACACGACCGAGCATGGAGACGTATGATAAGACCTTTTTGAATTTCCTGTCAGTTGTTTGAATTCGCAAGAACACATACTGGTCTGTATCAGAACAGCATTCCTTCTGCTGGACAGTTTTATTCAAGCAGCGGATACGAGGTACGCATCTTGAGTTCAGTTTCGTACCGAATGGTAAGAATAATATGAAAGTTTTGGAATGGGATTCTCAGGATGAGTTGATGTGGGCGGCAGCTTGGCTAGCGACTGCCACAGAAGACAACAGGTATTGGGATTTCATTTCCAGCACCGGAAACACTGGGGCACTAGGACTATGTTCTCGTGGGATGACAAATATACGGGTGCTCAAGTTCTAATTGCCAAGGCAAGTTGATTTTAGGATGGGTAAAATAAAATTAAGTTCCCACCTATGTGATCTAACTGTTACTTGCATCCAATCCATGCTTTTGGTTTGGTTGGCGCCGCAGGCTATAGCACAGGGGCGACTTCCCCGAAATGGTAAGTGGAGCGAATTCAAGAACAATGCCGAGCAGTACATATGCAACTGCATCCAGAAAGGAAACAGCAACGTACCGAAGACGAGGGGCGGGCTTCTGTTTTTCAACCAGTGGAACAATCTGCAGTACGTCACCAGTGCATCTTTCATTCTAACGACCTACGCGAAAGCCCTGCATGCTTCTGCAGGTACCATCCGTTGCCCCGCAGGGATGGTGGGGCCGGAAGAATTGATCGCGGCCACTCGAGCTCAGGTAGGTTTACTTATACCGGTCGGTATATGCCATCATCGTCATCATCATCATCATCAGTGTGAGACGGCGTGCAGATTGATTACATCCTCGGAGCCAACCCAAAGAAAATGAGTTACATGGTGGGCTTCGGGCCGACGTATCCTAAGAGAGTCCACCACAGAGGAGCATCCATCGTGTCCATTAAAAAGAGCCCCCAACCCGTGTCCTGCAAGGGTGGATTCGATCAGTGGTTCCACAGAAATGCAGATAACCCCAACGTTCTCGTAGGAGCAATCGTTGGCGGGCCCGATCAGGGGGATCAATACTCCGACGCTAGGGATAATTACCAGCAATCCGAGCCTGCCACAGCCAATAACGCGCCTCTGATCGGTGTTTTGGCACGGCTTTCCTCATCTAGAACTTGGACTCCAGGGGATTTCGCAGACATTTTCTAGTCGCCAAGGGAGACCCCGGCCCCAATATAAACCACTAGGCTGGGCACTGTCCTTTAAATATCCTTGCCGTATTAAGACTTTAGATTGCAAGAATTTTAGAATAAAATAATCATATTATCCAAGATGCAGGATATTCAATCGCAAGAATAATATCCCAAGTAAAGTAGGAGTGCATTAGTGTGCTGCAAAAGCGTTATACCACAGGTCCACAGTAAGACTGCACCTACACTAATGTCATCCCTATCATCTATGTCGAGCTAGCCACAAAAGAAAATGTCTCGAGTAGGTTAAAAGGGGCATCTCCATTTTGAAGTTATATCTCATCAATCCATCACCGTAGGAACCATAATTAACACGCTTTACTACTCACTACACCTTCTGATTGGAAATCCTGAACACCATGGTAGCCAACAGTGCATCAATACGAGCAAGGTAACTAAGATTTCATGACAATAGTGCGTAAAAGGTGCTACCTTCGTCAAGTTCAGGTGAAGAATTCGCTGAGGATAAGAATTCAGAAATCAAAAGCACGTTCACAACAGAATACAGTCCAAACACCCAGATTCATCCCGACGAATTTATAAGCCAAGAAAAAGTTAAACTAAGTTCCTTTTCAACGATTCCGCTCAGCAGGTAAGGGGCGGTTGAAACCCCCACGGCGGTTCATGTACTGCCGTGGCTGCCGCTTTGTAACCTTCCTGACGGCGCCGACATCATTCCCAGGGACGGGCTTCCCCTTGGTGGAATCGAATCCCATTGGAATCCCCAATTTCTTCATCAGCTCCATCTCATCCTCATCTATCTCGCCTTCATCTGTTCTGTTGGCCGCAATGTCCCCAGACATTTCAGCTGGTTTCTTGCTCTTCGAAAGGGCACCATCCTTGTGCTTTTCCTTGTCTTTAGAAACAACGTTTTCATTGTCCTTGTGTCGCTTCCTTGGAGGCGATTGAGTCACGCGGGAAGGCGAGGGTGAGCGCGACGGATGGTTACTTTGGCGTCTGACCCTGTAGCGTTCCAGATCTCTTTCTTCCGGAGAGCGAGTCCGGGACCGAGCAAAGTGAGATCGAGTTCGGTCTGGGGTTCGGGAGCGAGATCGCCTGCTACGGTCTCGGTCTCGGTCTCGATCTCGGTCTCGGTCTCTGTGCAGTTCATAGTCTTCTCGATATCTCTTCCGATCTCGGTCACGATATCTGACCTTATAGCTATCCCGCTCGACGTCTCGGCGGCCTCGGTCCCGGTCACGGCGGTCGCCCATGACGGAGCTACCTCCAAATCTGCTTAGTAGGAACTGGGTTTTGAGTAGGTTAAAAATGAATGGGCCTTAATGTTTTGGGTTTCAAGAGTAAGGAGCCTACCCTTCATGGCCCATAGGTTTGGGTTACAAAAGGAAAGGGCCTACTATTTTGGATTGCATGGATGGCCCGTGGAAATGGAAACCCACACTTTTCATCCCCGGCCATCCACCACCCCCCTTCCCTCCCACACAAACAGGATAGCATAAGAGATCAGCCAGCACTGGCAGTTGCTTCTGTCTCGAAATTTCAAGTGAACCGTATAATCCGATTTCTTCCTATTTTATCTCTTCTTAACTCCCAAGGCCACTGTTGTCATATGTAAACCACTCAACTTTCGAAGCTTTCTGTTTCCGGCTTTGGTGCTCTCTCTGTATTCCTTATGGAAGGGACTTTTTTTGCCAACAAACCTGCACTTCCCCTCCAACCCACGAAGCCAATTTCGAGTCCGAACTTGAAATTCAACTCTTCTACTCTGTCTCTGCCCCATTTGCTTCCCCAACAGCATCCGCAACAGCAATCTTCCTCGTCCTCCCACTCGTTTCCCCTTGATTCCCTCCTTCAGCACCTCCATATTTCCTCGCCACTGAATTCCTATCTTCCCTCTCCCCGCGTTATGCCATCAGATAGCCGAGGCTCTTTCTCTTCCCATTTCAGGAAAGAAGGCGGCACTTCAATAACCGGTCTACGGAATGATGAATGGTTGCTTGATTTTCTTCCGGAAAACTGTAAGTGCATCATTAATTTGATTCTGGAGTGCCCAGTTTCCAGCTTGCAGTCCTTTTTCAACTCTATGAAGGTTGAGCTCCTTGAAGAAGTAGATCAATATAGTCTCTTGAAAGCCTTGGACTTCTTTGGTAACACTGAAAAAGCAATTTTGCTGTTTGAATGGGTCGTTCTGAATTCGGATAGTGATAAATTGGAAAACCAGATGATTGAGTTAATGGTCAAGATCCTTGGTAGGGAATCTCAACATTCAATTACTTCTACATTGTTTGATGTGATTCACTTTGAGGATTTCACAATGGATATTCGAGCTTGGACCATAATATTGCATGCCTATTCACGAAGCGGTAAGTATGACAGGGCCATCACATTTTTTGACTTCATTAAAAATAGAGGTTTATCTCCAACATTGGTCACTTATAATGTGATGCTGGATGTCTATGGCAAAAAGGGCCGCTCCTGGGATAAGATTTTAAGTCTTCTCGATGAGATGACAAGTTTAGGGCTAGATTTTGACGAGTTCACGTGCAGCACTGTGATTTCTGCTTGTGGGAGAGAAGGTTTGTTGGAAGAAGCAAAGAGTTTTTTCCGGAAGCTCAAATTAAGAGGATATGTCCCTGGAACCGTAACATATAATGCTTTGCTCCAAGTCTTTGGGAAAGCTGGTGCTTACAATGAAGCCTTGAGTGTTTTAAAGGAAATGGAGGAAAATGATTGCTCCCCGACTTGGTGACTTACAATGAACTTATTGCTGCATATGTTCGTGCAGGCTTCCATGATGAAGGGGCGGCTTTGATTGGCACTATGACAGATAAGGGTATATTGCCCAATGCAGTTACTTACACAACTGTGATTGATGCCTTTGGAAAAGCAGGAAGGGAGGAAAAAGCTTTGAGTATGTTTGCTCACATGAAGGAGTCTGGTTGTGTTCCTAATGTTTGTACGTATAACTCAATTCTCGGGATGCTGGGGAAGAAGTCAAGGGTCGAAGAGATGATGGGGATAATATCTGACATGAAATCCACTGGTTGTTCTCCAAATCGTGTCACTTGGAATACGATACTTGCTATGTGCGGCAACAAAGGGATGCACAAGTATGTCAACCGTGTATTCCATGAGATGAAGAAGAGCGGTTTTGAGCCTGACAGGGACACCTTTAATACCCTAATAAGTGCTTATGGAAGGTGTGGATCAGAAATTGATGCTGGCAGGATACATGATGAGATGGTAAAAGCAGGGTTTTCAGCATGCATCACGACATACAATGCCCTTCTGAACGCTCTGGCTCGCAGTGGAGACTGGAAAGCTGCCGAGGTTCTTGTTCAAGGCATGAGAGACAAGGGTTTCAAGCCTAATGAAACAACATACTCTATGATGCTTCACTGCTACTCAAGAGGAGGGAACCTTCGAGGAATTGAGAGGATCGCCAAAGAAATCTATGATGGGCAAATATTCCCAAGTTGGATGCTTTCAAGAACTCTTATTCTAGCGAACTTTAAATGCAGATCACTCCCAGGCATGGAGAGAGCATTCCAAGAATTTGTGAAAAATGGTTACAAGCCCGACTTGGTCTTGCTCAACTCCATGATCTCCATATATGCTAGGAACATAATGTATAAGCAAGCTCATCGAATGCTCGCTCTCATTCATGAGAGTGGCCTTGAGCCTGATCTCATCACCTACAACAGCCTCATGGACATGTATGCTCGAACTGGGGAATGTTGGAAGGCTCAAGAAGTCCTCAATGTACTCCTTAAAGAAGGGGGGAAGCCAGACCTCGTTTCTTATAACACAGTGATCAAAGCATTCTGCAGGCAAGGCCTAATGAAGGAGGCTCTAGGGACTTTGACGGAGATGACACGGAGAGATATAAGGCCTTGCATTGTCACGTACAACACACTGATTGCCGGCTTCTCTGGGCGCGGTTTCTTTCAAGAGGTGGATGAACTGATTGATTACATGTTTGAGAACAAGTGCCGACCTAATGAGCTGACCTACAACACGGTTGTGGATGGATACTGTAAATTCAGAAGGTACAGAGATGCCATGGATTTTGTGGCACGAATCAAAGAAAGAGACGATTCCTATGATGATCGAGCTTTGAAAAGGCTTGCTCACAGGGTTCGGGAGAACATGACGTCCTGATGTCACCATTTTTCATTATTTCAGTTCCATTGTATGGAGTTACAGATATACCGCCATCGTAAAAGCACAGCAACAAGGAATTTCACACGTTTCAAGTATCTTAACCTTCACAGGGAACAATTGTGGATCTTTTGCATCGAGATCCGTCCACCATAGTTTATGGACCCCAGGGACGTAAGGCCCCGCCAAACCTTCTCTCCAAAAGACAAAACTTCAAATTTGGTAGATAATTCAATGATGATTTCAAAGTGTATTTTAATTTAAAACTAGTTTAAATAACATTTATATAAAAAAAAAGAGAGTAAATAGTATATTGTCTATTTAAATTATATATTAATTTTTCATTTTCTTTTTTTATTTTAAAATAGAATAAAATCAAGCATCTTTTATTTTATTATAAAATATGACACAGAGGAGGATTTGCAATCGGCACTTCTGAATCCGTAAAAAGTCGAAGTTGTTGGTAAAGCGACTCTGAAGTCCAAATTCGTTCGTTTGCGGGCTCTCAAACGTTTCATTTGGCGCTCATTATCCCGAAAA
This sequence comes from Utricularia gibba, assembly GCA_002189035.1. Taxonomy (NCBI): domain Eukaryota; kingdom Viridiplantae; phylum Streptophyta; class Magnoliopsida; order Lamiales; family Lentibulariaceae; genus Utricularia; species Utricularia gibba. The sequence goes on along the minus strand of NEEC01000023.1, from coordinate 927,493 downwards.
CTATCCCCCCTAAGCCCTAAATTTTGAGCCTCGGGATTTCGCTTCAATGGCGAAGAAACGAAAAGTGCCTTCTCCTACGCTGGAACCCGACTCTGAACCAATTCGCGATGAGGACTCAGATGAAGAAGCCGAGGGTGAGGAATCTACGGAGGAGGAATCGGAGTCTGAGTCGTCTGAGGGAGAAGAAGAAGAAGACGACGAATTGAAGGAAGAATCGTCCGAGGAAGAAAGCAACCAAGAACATAGTGATACGGATGAAGTAGATTCGGATGACGGGGCAGATGAAGAGGAATCTAAGCGAGGAACCCTTCGCGAGTTGTTGGAGCCGTTCGGGAAATCCCAAATAATCGACATTCTGAAACGGGCAGCCGCCGAGGATCAAAAGATCCTCCCTGAAATCATTCGTGCCGCGGATTCCGATCCAGCACATCGGAAGTTATTCGTTTTCGGCCTCGGCTGGGACGTGACTTACGACCAGCTCCTCCAAGCTTTCAAGCCCTTCGGCGAACTCGAGGAGTGCAAGCTGATTACAGACAAAAACACCGGCCGGTGCAAGGGTTACGCCTTTGTGCTATTCAAAGCTCGAGCTGCTGCAAAGAAAGCTCTCAAGATTCCTCAAAAAAAGATTGGAAATAGGATGGCTTCGTGCCAGTTAGCAGCATTCGGCCAAGGGCCTGCTGCCGATGTGGGCACCCGGAAGATCTACATCGGGAACGTGGGGCCCCATTTGACCGCTGAGAAGCTATACTCATTCTTCGCAGTGTTCGGTGAGATTGAGGAAGGGCCTCTTGGGTTTGACCCCGTGACAAAAAAATTCAAGGGTTATGCTGTTCTAACTTTCAAGTCTGTAGATGGTTATAAGAAGGCAATGGAGGAGCCCATCAAGGTGCTGGAGAATTGTCAGTTACACTGCAAAAAGTTTATAGAGAACCAAAATAAGAACAATGTTTCTGCGAAAACAAGTTCTGGAAACATGAACTCTGCTGCTGTAAGTATTTCAGATGCTTGTTTGGGATTGAACGGTGGGATTTTGAGCAACGCTCTGGATGCAAGAGGTATTGTAATACCTCAGAATCAGGGTATTGGATTGATGGGGAATCCGGCCCTGGCCTTGGCGTATAATCCACTGGGATTTGTGGCAAGTACACCAGTTAACAGGATGAGTAGTGATACCGGTGTAAATAGCTACAACCCAAGTATGATGGGAAGCTATGGAGCGCAAGCAGCTCTGCAAGGTATGGGGATCTTCCAAAATGCGCAAGTTGGACAGCCTTCCGGGGTTGCAGGGTCAAGGGGTTTAAGTAGTGGTATGTCTGCTCCAGCTATTTATCCATCGTTTCTTGGCCATGAGTAACCACTACAATCTTATATGGGAGTGTGAAGGTGATTTCATTGCTTTGTTTTTTGTTTCTGAACTGTTGCTACTTAATGAGGTTTTATCATACATTATTCCGCTGAGGTTTCTGCTATTTCTTTTTCTTCTCTGAACGCAATGCATGTTAATCCTGCTAGTAAATGTATCCGTTTTTCTTTGCTCTGGGCTGCAGACCCACTGAACATTCTGTAGTCGTTAGCGTGTTTCGGCACCCATATGACGGGCCAGGGACATTATGAAACCGCCCAAAGAGTTGGGCAAGCTTTACACCGTTGTAGGAACTTCATTCTAGCTAGCTTATATATTAGGATTAGATTAAGTGAGGCTAACGAGACAGAAGGCGGCTAAGTGAGGCTGATGAAATGGATTTAATGGCAGATCATATTTGACAGGAAAGTTTCTACTGGAGAGGGTCAGATAATGGTTTTCATCCAAATTTCAAAATGTTTGAAGACTTTTGTAGAAAACTTGACCGTTATCCTGCTGGACTGAAACAGGAAACGATTCATCCGCGGAGTCCCATGCTATTGTTTCCTGCAGGAACCAAGGTCATACGGATGGGTTCCAGTCGAAGCCCATTAAATGGAGCCCAATCCCACAGCTCAAGTGACAGGTTGGCACCGCACTAGTTTACTTTAGCCTCACGTTGTACTTGTGCTGGCTCCCAGCTCCGTCACTAGTTACAACTAATGCGTATCCGGAGCACCCACTTCGACTCCAATGGCCCCAATATCCTCTTCACTCTTAACAGGATGCCTGCTTTCCCTTGTTACGCTTGCTTTATATACACTACTGCTCTGCTCAATCGCCATTCTCTTTATCACCCATCCGGGCTTTTCTTCCGCACCGATGGATCAAAGCAAAGGTATCAACTTTCTTGCTCTTATTTTTTTTCCCATTCATGCCCTGATTTCCTTGCCATTTCCTTCTTGCTGGATCTTTTGCCGCATTTCGCCTCGTGGATTAATCTACAATGAATGATGATTGTCGTTCTTTTTTTTTTTTGCAATGCTATTAAATTTTGGGCCTTGTTAGAATTTTGCGGAGAATACGATGTCGTTCCTTGGTCTGGCCTATTCATCCAAATGTGATCAAGTTTTCTCTTTTCTACCTTGATTTACATATAATATGGGCTGACCTCTTATGTTTCTTTTTTTGTTCGTTTTCCGTTGATTTTCCAATCAACCTTCTTAATTTTTCTGGTCTAGAAGATTTACAGTGTAGCATAATGTTCTAGGTGATTGTTCCATGACATTATATGATTCTCTCTGTTGCTGCGGATTTGCAATGAGTACTATGAATGGCATATGGGATTTTGGACTTTTTACGTTTCTCTGAGCATGAAAAATTGCGAAATGAAAATCTAGAGCTACCAAGGCTTGATCTTTGTCACTGACTTGTTCAAACAACCAATAGGATACCTTCCGCAATGACAAAATTCAGATATCATGCTTGAAGAACATTCTGCTATCTATTGATTAGAATTAGGGGATCTTTGATGTCTTGCAGCAGAGGAGGTGCCACTCATTGGTGCTACAGCTGTGGGGAGTCCGTAACTCTCCGACATATGGCAGAGTGCTCAAACTGTGGAGGAGGCTTTTTCAAGAACTAGACCATGCATTTAGCATGGATGGTGCCGAAGCGCTGAACCAAAGTCCGAGGTTCATGCAAACTGTGTCTGATTTTCTCAGGCAGCATATGGCTGTTAGGAATGCAATCTCTGATGTCGGTAGAATATCTGAACAAAACGATAACTTCTGGGATTCTTTCTCAATGAAAGCCTTGGATTCAGACGAAATAATGCTGGAGATTACTTTATTGGACCTGGGGTGGAAGAATTTTTTGAGCATATAACAAGCAGTGATCAGCATGTGGCACCCCCTGCCTCGAGACCCACGATTGAGGCATTGCCCACCATCGAAATTTCTAAGAAGCACATTCGTGCTAACACAATGTGTGCTATTTGTAAGGACCTCTTTGAGCTGGGGTCTCAATTTAGAAAGCTCCCCTGTAAGCATTTATACCATCCAGATTGCATAGTGCCTTGGCTGGAGCGGCGCAGATCTTGCCCAATTTGCCGCCATGAACTAGCAGACCAGCACCTAATAAATGGCTACGATACACAAAACTGGAGGGAGAAAAACAGGCGCAGGAGAAGGTGGTCATTCTTGTGGCCGTTTCGCTCATCTCGCTCTGCTTCTGGTACTAATACAGCACTGGAGGAGCCCGAATTCACTGAATATTCTCACTGGCCATTTCAATGTTAAGTCACACATAGTGGGCTGAAGCATCCTGTTTGTCGTCTGAGTGTTGTGTATCCATCAATTTCTTATTTGCTCTTGCGTTTATAATCATGCTCAAATTAACATTTGCATTTCTATACTTGGCTTTGGTGTATGTTTTACCTTCAGTTCACACCACCCAAGAAATTCTGCTTGAAGATGTGACCTATCATACGTGCCAGAATCTGGACTGCTGAAAACATCAGGCTTCCATGTAACAAAGAAGGATTGAAATTCAAGTAAGAAGAATGAAATGCTAGATTCGGGATACAGTAACTACAGTTATTCTGAAACAAGTGAAGAACCTTCCCAGCTATAGATAGCATAGCCCCATCTCCCAAATCTAGAATTGAAGCTGCCTCCTCCTTTTTGGTCTGGAGACCCCTGCACAATCTCCCCATGCTTTTACAATTTCAGTCACTGATGCAGGCTCCGGTAATTTTCCAACAACAAACATAGCTTCTCCTTTGCCTTTGGTCGTTATTGTCAGGCAAGCTAACAGACTCAGTCTCTAACTGTGAGATAATTCTGATCAAAGTTTTTCCGGGAGTCGGAACACAAATATAGTATCAACGGTCTTGCTAGTTGCTCCTCTGTTCCCAGGAAATAAAATATTCGGTTTGGCAGTTTGCAGCCCCATTTGATGTTGTTTTTTTCAAGAATTAAGTGATCCAACCCCAAGCAAGAGAACCCGGATCACCAGACGTTCCCCATAGTACGTAGGGGACACATTTTTCTTGGAGTCATGCAGACCCAATCAAGTTGAGATGAATTGAAGATTAAGAGGATGATAATAAACCTCATCATCCTAATTTCTCACAATTCAGTTGAAGGGGTGACGCGTGGAAGGGTGCGACAGGAGCTGTGGAAAAAAAAAATGGCGTCAACACAAGATTGCAATCTAGCGGAATGCGTGAGCAGTGGGGTTTGGGAAGGAGCATTGCTGGAGGTCATGGGATGGTCTTGAGAGTAGAGAGTAACGAGTATTATTAGGATAAACATGAGAATCAGAGAGCCGCGTGCAAGCATGTGTTGTCAACATGCAGTATTGTATACTTTGGGAAAGCAATTGAAGAAACAAGTCGTAGAAGATGCGGAGAGACATTGACTCCCATGCCCATGGAGAGGAGACGTTACTAGTCTCTGGTCTTGTCTAACCTGGTAACTAGTAGAGTACGCGGAGGGGATTAATAGTAGTTGTTGTTGTTGTAGTTAATATGGGTGTTAGAGGTCCAGGGAGGCCGTCAGGTCAGGCTCCCGTCCCGTCCGATTGCGGTGATGGCAAGAGTCAACATTTTAAATATTGTGGACCAAAGTGGGTCCACGTCGTCATGAATTCGAAGTTGAGGGGTTGGTGTACTGTAGTGTAGTGTTAGGGCATGGGCCCTGTGGCACGAAGCATAATGGGATAAGAATATCATCTGCTAGTGCGAGTGCGAGTGCGAGTGCTACCGCCTACCCATATCATACGCATACTGGTCAGTCAGTGGTCACAAACCCACGCCAGCCACTGAATCAAAGATATTTTGTTCATAACCACAATCACCAAGGAAGATGCGCTTACTTATTGATTGAAAGAGAGGACAAGGACGGGGAGATGGAGGCTGCACCTTCCTCTTCCCTGTAGTTATGTTGTCAATGAATGCGAATTTATTAGAATTCTATTCATTGGGTCGGTCGGCGTTTGTCCACCATAGTTAACCACTTGACAAAACTCCTCTCTACTGCTACTGCTAGTAACGAAATGCATTCATTTCGTATTTCATTTCTTTGATTCATCAGGAGTAGGAGGCTGCAGCGACACTTCACATGGTCCTGGCCCATTGCAATTGTAGTGGCAACCAACCTTCATTCTCCATGTGCTTCTCTGCGGTCGGCACATTTACGCACCCACTCATATGTCCCCCTCACCGCTCGCCTCTCTCCCCCAGCAACCCCCCTCTGTGTGTATTTATAGATGTGAGCACTTGGCTCCTGTTGGTACAACACCAGCACCTGCAGCAATTCTCCTGATCCTCCTTCATTCCATTTGTTGTTCCTTGTTATATCCAATCCAACCCCAAGGATGAGTGGAACAGCTGCAGCGGCAGGAGGATCCAACTGGGTTCGAACCATCAAGACCCCCTTCAAGAAAGCTCGTACTTTGCTGAACCCCAGCAAGGACAAGAAGTCATCCCAACATGGTAAGCTCCCCCTAAACTAATTAATCCTTTTCCTCACTTGCTTTGGTCCATTCTCAGGCTCATGTCTCCTCTTGTGTCCTGTCCCTGTTTATGATTTATTATTGTTAATATGTGTGTTGACCAGTTGGTAACATTTGTGCTTTTTCCAGAAAGTGAAGACGGTGTCGTAGATCTTCACGGCGAGGTGATGAACTGTGGTTACGAGGATGTCCAGGTGATGTGGTCCATGCTGGATAAGTCCAAGTCCACGCCCTGCAACTGCAACCTCTAGCCGACCCGAGATGAGCAGATTACTTAGTCTCTGTGTGTGTGTGTGTTTTTTTCTTGTCTGTGTAGTAGCAGCGGTATGTGTTATGTGTCCGTCCTCACTGTGGCTGGGATGCACGCCCGTGGGCCGATTAAATTACTAGTAGAAGCAAGCAAGGGCGGGGATATCGCTTCCCCACCCATCTGCACTTGTAGATGATTCGAATCATCCATCCCCGTGATCAGATTATAGATGAATGTCACGGTGTGATGTGATCGAGTCAGTTCAGCTCTAGAATCCCTCAACCAATGTGCTGCTGCTTTTTTCTTAGAAATTACACTGTTGCTAGCCTCCAGCTCTGACTCGGTTTTAGTATACATCCATCCACCAGGGGTGGGTGGGTAATTGAGATTGGTTTGACTTGGAATCTTCCTCGCTCTCAGTTTCCGACCCACAAATGGAACTGGACCGAGGAGAGTCGTGTAGAAATAGGATGCATAAAGTAGAGGAGGAGGAGGAGGCGGAGGCGGAGGTGGAGGAGGAGTTGGAGGTGGAGGATTATCCATCCCCATCCCAATCCTAATCCTCTTCCTCTAAACTGAGGTGAGAAGGAAGAGTCGTGTGGCCTGGCCGGCTTACCCAGTCCACGTCCACAATATATATAAAAAAACACAACGAATTCATAGCAACACGCTTTCGAAATTTTGGATGGGACCATTCACGATTATGGGCGCGGCGCTAAACAATTTCACAAACCCACAGCAACACAACTTGAAAACTAGTTGGATGCTGAACAGTTTCAGACACCCGCAACACAACCTAACCAGACCAAAAGCATTCAGAATCTTCCTTGAAATTACATGACTCGCCCTTACCCCAGCAAACCAATTACTACACATCAGAAGTCGGTTTTGTTTCTTCCGCCCTCCTCAGCTCTCTTACAACGGCAGCAAGGGACTCCGGGCTCACTCCCATTTCACATAGGCCAATTAGAATCGACAGTGTGAGGCGATCGAGTCCCGTGTCCAGAATGTTGGATATCTGAAACGCCAGATCAAGGGAAGCTCGTGCAGTTCGTGCCGCGTCGGGATCCATACCACCAAATCAACGACACAGGGCAGGGCAGGGCGCGGCGCTGGATCTGGGGATGAGATTGAGAATGATACACATCCCAATTTCAATACAATAATAATATAATTTTTATCTGGTCGATATATTGGGCCTTGCAAAGTACTTTCTCATTGGGCCGAGAGCAAAGCCCCAGTGCAAGACGCATCCACGCGACAGTTGCTGTCTTGGATTAGGAGGGCCGGCTCAAGTCTATGGATCAGAAATTAAAAGCCATGATCCATCGCATTGCTCGATTTCAAGGCCCTCCTATAACGTTTTGATTTAGGCCACTGGCCACGGGCCACTACAACAAAAGATCCGGCCGGCCTCGGAAGTTGTGCTCGGTTGGATGCACAAAGAAACAAATAGCAAGCCACAATCCAACCCACGCTAGTCAAAGTTAATATGGGGGCTTGTCCCAAGCTCCTTTTTGTTGTCCCGGTGGGCAAGTGTTGAACTGAAATGCAAATAATGGTGTTGCTACTTTTTGGCTCCTCTCGTCTCGTGTAAAGAGCAGCAGCACGCGTGCCTGCCTGCCTGCCTGCTACTACTCCTCCTGTGGGGGTGGGGTGTTACCTTGCCATGAATGTGGAATGAAGGAACACATAGAGAAAGAGAGGTGTGTGTGGAGTGGACACCAATGGGCCGCATTTTTAGCACTTGTGCTGGTACTGGAGACCTGTGGAATTTCTGTTAACTAGAAAAAAGGTTGTTCGATTGCTAGAAGTAGGTTAGGTATCAATTCTCGGATCCTCTAGTCATGCGTGCAATGCAGTCATCATCATTTTATCCTTCCCTCGTGCTCAGCCTCAGCTGTTGCTTTCCCCGCCTTCCATACTTCGAAAGTATGTATGGCTTCGAGGAGGGGGATGGGTCGTTCATGTACTGCTTGTTTCCATAATAAAAAGATACATCCTCCCCTCTCCTAGTTTGATTGGTACAAGATACAGTTCCCGCGATGCATATAGTATTAGATGGATTGGGTTAGCATACACTTAAAGTCCAAGTACACAATAAACATAAATCACATTAAATAAAAAATTAGATCCAATCAATTATTAATGATTCACAATTTATTATATACTTGATTATTACAATTTTATTTTTCTATGTGATGTTGTATATTCTAACACCATCATCCACCTCATTTCTCTCTTCACATACACAGAGACCCTTCCGCTTCTTTGCGCATGTTGTGTTGTTCAAGTCCAGGAGATTCACCAAAATCTTCTGGTTTTCAAACCAAACGGAGTGGTGCAACTTCACTTCAAGTCGTATAGCGACATCCGTTCACTACAAAATAAATAACCAACAGGATGAAATAAAAAAAAAAAGAGTGAGGAAACAAAGCAGCAGCATTGATGGACTCTGAGGCTCTTCCTCAATTTATGCCCCTTCTCTTCGCCGCCAAACAAGAAGAGTAGAAGAGGGACCGGGACGGGGGTTAAGATAATAGAAAGTGACAAACTGGTGAGACAACTGGGGCCACCACCAACTCTCAGATCATATAACACACATTAAATATGCTATCCTATGCGTCCAAAGCATACCAAAAACATTTATTGCACTCTTAATCCAATCCTGATACAAAGGCGTGAGAGAGAGGGAAACTAAAGAGTGGAGCTCTACTCTGTCTGCCTGCTGTTTGCAATAAATCTGTGCTTTGAGACCTTTGGCTTGGCTTTGCCTCTAGGGAGGAAAAAGGAGGCACACACGCAGCCTTTCCTTCCTTTATGCGTTGTTTGTTTCAGAATATTCTCTCATGTTTGTGTTTAATTACACTCGGGTGCCCCTCCCACGCTACGCCCACATCCACATCCACATCCACATCCATATTCGTCTTCTTTTTTAGTGCAAAATTGTTGCAGAATTGAATGGATTTGTTTTCGAGAGAGAGAGAGAGACAGGAAAACAAAAAATGAGGGGAGTTCCCATGAACCATGAGACATGCTATCAGCACACACTAGTGCATGCTGCATAAATGTCCCTGCACAAGTGGCGCTCCTAACCCCTTTTAATTCTCTTTCCCAACATCCTCACTGTAAAAAAGCTCTTGCCTTTATTTCTCTTGTCTGCCATAAGTCATCACAACGTATCGCTTCATTCACACCTATATGTCTCTTCCAAATCTCATAGCAGCAAACCCAAGAGCACACAGTCAGGCTCTTCCTTCTAAAACCCTTGCCTTCCTTCCCACCGTCCTTACTCTTCTTCAGTTCATTTTTTGCTCCTCCTCCGCCATGGTTCTCTCTTTGTTCATGTGAATCCAAGCGCCCCACAACTCCGTTATAAAGCACTCTTGAGCTCGCTGTCTCTTGATCTTTTTTTTTTCTTTTTTTCAATCTCCTCTCTGGATGACATAACAGCAACTGGGGGGTATTCATAGTTGCAGTCTTGCAGTCCCATCTCCTTGTTAAAAATCTGCGTTTCTTGAGAAGAAAATGATCTCCCTCACAGACCTCTATCATGTCCTGACCGCGGTGGTTCCTCTCTACGTGGCCATGATTTTGGCTTATGGCTCGGTGAAGTGGTGGAAGATCTTCACCCCGGACCAATGCTCCGGCATCAACAGATTTGTCGCCCTTTTTGCCGTTCCATTGCTCTCTTTCCATTTCATCTCCACCAACAATCCCTATGCCATGAACTACCGTTTCATAGCCGCTGACACTTTGCAGAAACTCATAGTTCTTGCAGTTCTCGCAGTCTGGTCCAGGCTGAGCTCCAGAGGTTCCCTTGAATGGTCCATTACTCTCTTTTCCTTGTCCACACTACCGAATACACTTGTCATGGGCATTCCTCTCTTGAAAGGGATGTACGGCGACTTCTCCGGGAGTTTAATGGTCCAGATCGTTGTTCTCCAGTGCATCATTTGGTACACATTGATGCTGTTCTTGTTTGAGTTCAGAGGAGCGAGGATGCTTATTGCTGAACAGTTCCCAGATACTGCGGGCGACATCATTTCTTTCAGGGTTGATTCAGACATTATTTCGTTGGACGGGAGAGATCCTCTCCAGACGGAGACGGAGGTTGGTGAAGACGGCAAGATTCACGTGACTGTTCGAAAATCAGCCAGCTCGAGATCTGAAATCTTCTCAAGAGGATCGCATGGTCCGAAGTCGGGACTCTCCTTGACTCCTCGTCCGTCTAACTTAACCAATGCCGAGATTTACTCACTTCAATCGTCGAGAAATCCTACCCCAAGAGGCTCCAGTTTCAACCACGCTGATTTCTATACGATGGTGAACGGGAAAAACGCTATCAGTCACAGTCCAAGGCAATCGAGTTATGCGAACCCTGGATTAGATGAGGAGAACCAATCACGAGTTAACACTAACGCAGGAGGTGGATATGCTCCTCCTGCAACCACCGGAATATTCTCTCCTGCTGCGAAAAAGAAGGCGAACGGTCACGAAAGCAGCAAGGATCTTCACATGTTTGTCTGGAGTTCGAGTGCTTCTCCAGTTTCCGAACGAGGGATTCATGTCTTCCGAGGAGGTGAATATGGGAATGAGCTTAACGTGGGACCTCATCCTAAAGGTATTCAAAAAAAACATTTTTTTTCTAGGATTCACACAAGTGCAGTGTAGTTGTCGTCGCGCATAGGACTAACCGATGGGGAATTCCTTGTTCCCATATTGTTTTAAGTTGCGAGCTAAAGCAAATTGTAAGGGTTCTTTTCTGGATACAAGTTATTTGAACCCTTTATTCCGTGCTTGCAGAATACGATGAGTTTGGGCGAGATGACTTCAGCTTCGGGAACAAACAAGGTGCTGATCCACTGAAGCTGGGATCAAGCTCCAAGGCTGAGCTCCGGACAAAAAGTGGAAACGACGACACGAAACCGGCGGCCATGCCACCCACAAGTGTGATGACGAGACTGATTCTGATCATGGTGTGGCGGAAGCTGATCAGAAATCCCAACACATACTCCAGCCTCATTGGCCTCACTTGGTCCTTGGTCTCATTCAGGTAATGAACGTGCTTGTGTGATCTTGCATACCTGATGTGGTGGGATTGATTTCTGTGAGGTTACTCTTCCATTGTAGGTGGCATCTTGAGATGCCGGCCATAGTTGCAAAATCTATTTCCATCCTGTCAGACGCTGGTCTAGGAATGGCTATGTTTAGTCTTGGTAAGAAGAATCAGTTAGTTTGTGTAAACAAATCTCTGTTGCTGTTTGGAAATCATGCTTTTTCATGCGACAGCGATTAATTTGTTGGTTTGATGTGCCCACCGAGCTACAGGACTGTTCATGGCGCTGCAGCCTAAAATCATTGCCTGTGGTAACTCCGTGGCGGCCTTTTCCATGGCGGTTCGCTTTCTTACTGGACCGGCAGTCATGGCTGCAGCTTCCGTTGCGGTAGGACTAAGGGGCGTGCTCCTACGTGTGGCGATTGTGCAGGTGAGCCAACATGCAGCATTGGTTTTATGTTTTTTTGTGGTGAATGAAAAATGTTCCAATTCCAGGCTGCTCTTCCGCAAGGAATAGTCCCTTTCGTGTTTGCCAAGGAGTACAATGTGCATCCCAAGATCCTTAGCACTGGGTGGGTACACCTTTTTTCCATGAGCATTTACACTTGTTTGCACTAGAGTACACAAAAGTGAGCTTTGTATTGCATTGCATTGCCTTGCCTTGTGTCCCAGGGTGATATTTGGAATGTTGATAGCCCTCCCAATCACCCTAGTGTATTACATCCTACTGGGGCTCTGAATCGTGGCCGGCCACAGCAGGTGAAGCAATGAATTCAGATTCATGGAGACCCGACCCGAGAGGGCCAATGAGTCTCCTTCGTCATAGGCGCAAGCAAGCTTGGGTTGGAAGATCTAGTTGTAGTTAATGCAGTAGATTTTGCTCTGTTGTATCCCTTTTTGAACTGATTGATTGATCGATGCCATCGCAGCCTCGCGTTGTAATTCGATTACGAAGCTCCAATCCTTACTGGGCCAACATGTAGCGCCACATGGGCCTGCTCACCTTTTTCCTAAAATTAACATACAACAGAGGCCCGGTCCAATCGTGTCCCCTGATGGTTGGGGCTTCTGCTTCCCATTGACGATTTCAAAAGCAGCCACGGATCCCGTAGATCCTCCTCACCGGTTCATTTGTTGCTGTGTGCCGATTCTCTAACCCAACAATGCCTCGCCGTAGCTCTGGTGGTGAGTTGCTCCGTCCCCGCGTTCATTGAATTTGTGGTGTTTCTATCAGGCGGCTGAGAAATGCAATTCGAATTTCCCTCTGAAGTATTGCAGCGAAAAAAAGGGAAAACTTTTGCACGATGATGTTTTTGGATTCGTTTTTTCTTAAACGGGGTCACGATTAGTGAATAATTTTCTCGAATTCGCAACCAATATGTGCATATGGTTTTGTGAAATTGATTTGATGAGGCCTTCATAAATGTTTCCTTGGAACTGGGTTTATGCACTTTTTTTTTTCTTGGCTCGGCTATAACTTAAAATCCTTCTCAAAGCTCAAATGCCTCGGAAGCTAAGGTTTATCAAGGAGATAGAAAAAAAAAAAAAAAGCATTCATTTGCACAGAAAGCGAAAATGTATGGAAAACCTGGCTTTTGCTAGTTTTGTGAGCACCTTGGATACGATTGCTGTCCTTTATTAATTTATGAAAATTGTGTTGGATTGGAGTTTAGGAAGGTCTGCGAGCCATGCCCCTCGTCCTGCTGCTGTCCGTAGCCCGCCACCTCATCCAGGTTCAGATTTTTCATTTGTTTAACACTGCCTTGATATTTACAGGGTGGAATAGCGGCAGACTTTGCATCTTTTGTCACATTTCTAACCGATCAGTATGAAGATGCTTCATTCCTTCTCACGTCCTATCTTTTCATGCGTGTAGTGAATCATGCTCCTCCGCCAGCTCCCGTTCAAAGTGGTTCTGGTGGGTCATTGCTTGGAGGAATCCGTGCAACCATAGCTCAAGGTATGTGAAGTTTAGATCGGATGTTATATCTGGAAACTACACGATGGATTTTATGTTACAAGTAATTGTGATCAGAGTTGGGTTATGTTATGCATTCTAACTGCTGGACCTCTATGCATTCTTTAGGGATGGCTTTTGGCACTGGTAGTGCTGTTGCGCACCGGGCAGTGGATGCGGTTATGGGCCCTCGAACCATTCAACACGAGACAGTGGTGTCTGAAGCCACTGGAGTTCAGTCACCAGGTGCTGGAAGCATGGGAAGTGATGCCTGCATGGTGCATTCAAAGGCTTTTCAGGACGTAAGCTCTCTATGACCTTTTTGTACGACAATTTTATCACTTTTGATGGTTGAAGCTGACCCCCTAGCGGCAGGACAGCAGTAGAGTCAGATATGGCTGTTGCAGTGGAGATTAATAGGAAATTAAGTGTCGCTGCGGTTGATTAAGCATTACTCAATGATAAGTTGACACTATTGCGATTTCTTTGCAGTGCTTGAACAGCTATGGCAACGAAATCAGCAGGTGTCAGTTCTACATGGATATGTTGGCCGAGTGTCGCAGGAATTCCGGCTCTGTCATGAGTTCCTAAGCTCGGTGCATTCTGAAGCATGATTTTTGTGTCACGGTTTGTTTATGAAACTGTGATCCTGAAGGCCCTAAAACATGTGGTATCGAATGATGGAGGAAGCCAGCGTGTCTCAGACAGTGTGCAACTGTTTGGTTTTATGGTAGCCGATGCATATTCATCACTCGACTTGAATGCGAAAGTATGATTGATGAGGTGCGGGGTGGGGTGCCTCTCAAAGCAGTAAAAAATTAAATAAAATACGTTTTTCTCCGATTCCAGGATTTATTTATTTTTGTAAAAAGATGGTAACGAAATTTGCAGCAAGGATACGGCCGTTAAATATATATCCTGAAGGCTTCCGCACCCGGAATCCGAGATCAATGGCTTCTGTCCTCTCCTTCTCTATCCTGAAAGCTTCGGCACCCAGAGTTTCTTCTTCTTCTTCTGCTTCAATCCCAACCATCCCCGCCGTCACTTCTCCAGATCACACCACTCTAGAGCAGCAGTTCGGGCGGAAAGGCATTAAATTCAGCGATTCCGCGACGGTTGAACTGACCGTCAGAAATGGAAGTTCACTAAAGCTCCATATACCCACCGGCCGTGTCACGTCTTACAAGCCCAAGGTGTACTGGAGGGATGATGGGTTCGAGGAGGTTCTTCATTGTCTTGGTTCCAGAGGAGGTATTGGCTTGGTACTAGATGAAATTCCGGAACCAAGGGCTCTCTCCAAGAACAAGGCTTCTAGTCAGAGGAACTGGAGTGTGAGGGACACTGATTCTGATTCGATCGATGCGCTTCAGGTAGATTCTCTGCGACAAGGATAGCTTTAGGGTAAACACTGTCTACACTCTATACACCCTATGATGGGATGACCTTGCTAGGATGCTGTTGATCTTACTTTACTGTGGTTTGTCTGTAAGCAACTGATGCATGTGCATCCTTCCTTTATTTAATAAAGGCACTTCAGATGGTGTCATTCTTTTTGTATGACTTGCATGTATGTTGTAGCTGCTTATATGTTTCCCCTGAATTTTGTGTGAAATAGCTACCATGATACTGTTTCTTTAGGTTGAGATGGGTTGCACCGAAGGGGATTTGGAGCTAACTTATGTCGTCTCACTATATCCCTTGTGTATGGCCACAGCGGTCGTCGTGAAGAACAATGGAAGCAAGCCCGTAAATATAACCAGCGCCATACTTAGTCATTTCAAGTTCAAGAAAAGAAGCGGTGCTGGAATTCAAGGATTCAATGGATGCTCCTATTGTGTGCATCCTCCTCCCTCTTCCTCTTTTGAATTTCTATCTCCATCAGAAGCCATGAAATCTGAGGATCCGGGCCTCTTCTCTTTTGGTTGGGAGCCTGAAAAAAAGCCAGGTGAGTGGAGTGTACAAGATGCTCCTATCACCGTTTTGAGGCATAAACTCAGTAGACTTTATGCTGCACCACCGGAAGAGAGATCAAAGGAGTATCATAGGACAACACCGTCCAAGTTTGAAACGTTGGATCAGGTATAAATGACTAATGAACATCCCTGTGTCTAGCTGCTTCAATGTTGCTTCGTGTTGATGATCCATCATTTGTTCAGGGACGTGAACTTTTCTTCCGTGTCATAAGAATGGGGTTTGAGGAGATGTTCTTGTCAGCCCCAGGATCATACGCAGAGCAGTATGGCAAGGACTATTTCATATGCGCAGGCCCTGCAGCGTTGCTCGTACCAAAATCTGTGAATCCTGGTGAAGAATGGAGAGGAGCCCAAGTTATAGAACATGATAATTTGTAGAAAGTCTCGGCCTGTGATTCAAACAAACTCAGCAACTGGGATTGAAATTATTGATGTGACCTCGGAAAGACAGCGAAGTATCATCTGGAAAGTAAGCAAATCAGTGGTCTACTTGAAGCAAATCAGAGCAAGCATTATGTGTGGGTGAGAATGCCGTGACCATTTTTTGCACAAGTTCAGCAAATAAGAAAACCATAATCGGTCATCCATTTGCATTTGTAGTGGCTCTTATCAAAAGCAACTCTTTCCAGTTGCATTTCACTTGTGTAGACCAGTCCAGCAGACTCAGATTTGCCTTCCGGACCAACTGAGCATTGGGAGGAGCCCCAGCCGGTGGCAGACAAGGGAAGCCATGGCTTACAGCAATCGCGGGCATAGTTTTGAGAATTTAACGAAAGCAAGAATATAACAGTAGAGTTGGAATAAGCCGGTTAACAAGAGCCTAGAAAATTCGATTTCTGTGTTTATGCCACTGTTTTTAACAACAAAAAAAAGGTCCATCACAGTGATGGATCTCCTCCACGTGCATGAATCATCTTTATTGAAATGAAGGGAGAAGCCATCAAACCAGAAACCAAAGAAATTGATCACAGATGATGAAAGAGGCGATCTCTGTCCGAGTGTCTATAGGAAGTCGATCGGGAAAGCAGGACACCCTAGTTGACTGACTGATAGGTGATGAATAAACAAGCAATGCAAATCAAAGAAACTCATCATGGCGGCAGCGGACCATGTGTTGCTTGCTCCCTCCCAGAGTGGGGGTCTTCACTGCTCATTAGCAAGTTTTGACAGAGATGAATACGTCCCGAAACCCGCACTCACAATTCCCACCGCGACTATTGTGTTGCTAATGATTACCTGGATGATCAGGAAGCTCATTAGTATATGTTCTCTTAATTATGGAGATATGAAAAAAATGGTACCTGACTTCTCATCGCTTTCTTTCCCGCGATCTTCAAGAAACACAATGCTGGCATTATAACTGCCTGAAAAGACAAACAGTGTTTTTGAAATCCCATCAGCAGATGATACTCCAGATGCGCCACACATGCTGATGCATCAAGGAAGCTCATTTCATGAACTTCACATGAAATTTCATAAGCCTGAGTTTTTATAAATGGGATTACCACAAGTATACTGAGAAACGAGCCAATCAAAGCCATCACAAGACCTGACAACAAGAGAAAGCACATACAAAAATGCTTGTTATGCCACGTTCAACTCATCATCATGAAACTAAGCATAATTTCAATGATTTAGACGAAGAAACTTCTGAAATATAAGTACCAAAGAAAGGTAAAACAAATGCAATGCAGACGGTAGAGGCCACAAGCATCAATCTCAGAAGTAAATAAAACCAGAAACTAGAGGAAATCGTGGGGGCACGAGCTCCTCTATGCTCCTTGCTAGTGGGTTCATGAGTAAAGCATATGTGCGTAGAATTAAGGAAGCAAAGGGATAAAAAAAAAAAGGAATCAAGAAAAGCTCAAAATGTTGGAATCAAAAGGATATTTGGTGAACGGATTAATGACCTGCATGAACAAAAAAGAAAGCATTTGCATCTGGATTGACCAATGAAGAAATTACAGAGAAACAGAACAAGTACTGCATATTACGGTTGTCCACACTGCTACTTTAGAAACAACAGAATTGGCTGGCATGTTGAGAGTGATCTGAGACAGAGTGTTTTGTCCAAACATGAGAAACCCAATTACTGCAACGCCTCCATACATAAGAAAGCACAAAATGAAGCTGCATTGAAAAATCAGAATAATCAGATGAAACGAGGAAATTTTCGTTTGGTGATGATACACAGCTCAGGACAAAAGACCATATTACCACAAGAACAGTGCTTTGGTGAACTGTGTTTTATCAGCCATTGACTGATAAATGTTCGGAAATACAGCATGTCCCGAAAAACAGAATCCATATACACCAATAGCGAATGGAATACCGTTCCATCTGACAAGCTGTCCAGCCTGATTCAAACCAACACCATCTACTGTCGACAGTAACACTAAGCAAACAATAATAACTAGAGTTGCAACAACTCCACCGGCTGGAAAACAGAACATGAGATAAAAAAGAAAAAAAAATCAGGCAATCTGACAATGAAACGGAAGTTAACGAAGACACAATTTTAGCACCTGAAAGATAAGATATAACCCGAAGATCCCTCAGTAGAACGGTTGGGAGGACTACAATTGCAGTAATAATACTATAAAAATGGACGGAATCAAGCTTAAGTCCTGCCCAACCAAACCCCTGAATGGGGAATAACGATGTAAGATTATCTCCTTCCAAGATTATGAACTCCACACAATAGGACTGCACTAGAAAGAACAACATTAGGAGCACAATTTTTGAAGTTACTGATGAATTTGGACACAGGGCAGTTGATCGACTTACATATAATTCAGCATAAAGAATAATCTGCAAAAACATCCAGAGACTATTGGTCAACTCATTTAGCTTACATCTTTACCATAAATAATAGTAGAGATACAAAAGGGAAAACTTGTGAGGCATGCGAGGAATGCATATTACCGATATTAAAAGTCGTCCATACTTCCCAAAGGCGGCTTCCCCAATATCAGGATAGGTAATGATGCCTTCCCTGCTCTCAAAGCATTGTTTCATGAGGAAACCAGTGTAAAAACAGATGACTGCAAAGAGTAATAAAATTGCCAAGCTACACCAGCCTGCTTCTTTTATTGTAACTGGCGTAGAAAGCAACCCAACACCAGCCATAACATTCACAGCTGCAAAAAAATTCATCATTTTCCAACTTCAAAGATACTAGTTGAAGAAGCTACATCCACGAATGAATGTTAGTAATAATTCTATTTTTTGAAGGACGACATACGTACCATTGAATACTGTCTGGAAAAAGCTACATCCACGAGCAATTGGAGGTTCAGGAGCACCAAGTAGCTGTTCATGCATTGAAGCTTTTTCGGACCAGGATAGCAAGATACTGGTGGAAGCGTTCTTTTCGACATCATAACTTTGTTTTGAGAGAAAGCTTGCTTTTGGATCAGTATCATCTTTGGCAATTTCAGAAAAAGAGTATCCATAGCTAAGACGATGTCTCAAGATCCCAAAGGCTGGGGATACTGAAATTGTGTATGAATCCGTAGTCTCCCTGTTTCAAGATTACAACGCGGAGGTCAAAATAATAAAAAAAAAAACAATTGTTCGCTTAGATTTAGAAAGCGAAGTGAAAAGTGTGGGCAGGGGACGTGCTTGTAACTTTGAGGCCATTGGCGTGAAGTGAATGAGGGTGGTTTATCGTGTTCCTCCTCCTCCTCCTCTTCCTCTTCCTCCCCCTATCATTATCATCTTCAGCAGCAGCAGCAGTAGCATGGTCTTCATCAATGCTTCGAGTTGCAGTTCCAGCGCCAAAGCCCTCAAACGTCTTAGAGTTGTTGACGTCATCCTCGTCAGAGCTCTCAAAGAAACACTCGAAAGACTGCTGCTCTCCATCCCCGGCCATTACAAAGAAAAGATAAGCTGGTTTTGAGGACAAGTTTAGTCCTTAGAATTACGAGGAAGCTCCTTGTGTTATGCACTCGAAAAAGAAAGGATAAGCAGAAGCAAATGGGGGGTGTTGTAGACACGACATCGAAATGCGTACTGGGAAACATGAGTTGGGAAGGAATGAGACAGGGAAAAGTAAACCACACACAACCAAACAAAGACGTTGGTTTCGTTTCATCGCTGGGGTTTTGGCTTTCAGGTTGCTTGTCATAACCCCCATCCCCATCTAAATACAAATAATTGGCTGTGGCTGCCCTCCCCTCCCCTCCATCGCCGCCCTGTCTCCATTAAATGTCCCCCACTTGGACTTGGAGGTCCACCTCCACCTTGAATCCCCTGGCTCCAAACTGCAGGCACCATTTGATTGGAAAACGAGCATCATTCCCAGCCGCCTATGCATCGACCAAAGCTAATTTGATACATACTAGGATTTCCAGGATTAGCCGCCGAACCCTACGGACGAGGTAATTTACTGACTGGCGTCTCGTTTCTGTGGGCTGTGGTTCAGTTTCCAGATGCACGGCTAGGTCTAGGTCTCGGTCTCGGTCTCGGTCTCGGTCTCGGTCTCGGTCTCGGTCTCGTACTTACTACACATTTTAATTAACTCCCTGGGCCGAGTAGACCAACAGAGCAGCAGCATCAACAAACAGATTGAATGAGTAGTGACAAAGACGCTACACCAATATTTAAGTTTTCAAAGCACAGAAAAGCACCGCGCCATCCATCACACCTCAGACAGAGAATGAAACTGAAGGCACTTTCCTCATCGTGCGAATACGCAGCAAGCCAACTCATATTACACAATGATGATGCATCAACACGCGCTCCGGCTATCCAGCAACAATACGCCTGAAAAAAATAAAATACTAATAGGTCAGCCAATCAATTGCAGTGCGCCAGATTCACAACAAACAGTTGGACATGACGATACCCTTTTTAAAAACACTTCCTGTGGACGATTGCAGGCCCGGATTCATCGTACTCTGACTTGGAGATCCACATCTGGACATTAACATCAGGAATTTCATACACATGGGTATATAGAATAACGTGGGAATTTCTTGGTGCACGAGTAGAGTTGAGATACCTGTTGGAATGTACTGAGGGATGCCAAAATAGATCCTCCAATCCAAACACTGTACTTCCTTTCAGGTGGTGCTACTACTTTAATCTTCATGCTACTAGGGGCAAGTGCCGTGATTTCCTTGCTCATTCGGTCAGCTATACCAGGAAACATAGTTGAACCACCACTGAGAACAATGTTTCCATATAAATCCTTCCTGATATCGACATCGCATTTCATGATGGAATTGTAAGTCGTTTCATGAATTCCTGCAGCTTCCATGCCAATCAGTGACGGCTGGAATAAAACTTCTGGGCACCGGAACCTTTCAGCTCCAATAGTTATAATTTGGCCATCAGGAAGCTCATAGCTCTTTTCAATGGCCGAACTATTCTTTGCAGTTTCAGTCTCTTGTTCAAAATCCAGAGCAACATATGCAAGCTTTTCCTTCACGTCGCGAACAATTTCCCGCTCTGCAGTTGTAGTGAACATGTATCCTCTTTCAGTCAGAATCTTCATGAGGTAATCAGTGAGATCACGTCCAGCGAGATCCAATCGCAAAATAGCATGAGGAAGCGCATACCCCTCATAAATAGGGACTGTGTGGCTCACACCATCACCAGAATCAAGCACTATACCTGTTCATCAGAAATCAGAGAGTTTTCTTCAGTTCGAAACGAAGCACATAACTGTCAATCATCCAGAAAATAAAAACATACCGGTTGTACGCCCACTAGCATACAATGAAAGGACCGCCTGGATAGCAACATACATAGCTGGCACATTGAAGGTCTCAAACATTATTTGAGTCATTTTCTCTCTGTTTGCCTTGGGGTTGAGAGGCGCCTCTGTGAGCAGAACTGGGTGCTCTTCAGGAGCAACCCGCAGTTCATTGTAAAATGTGTGATGCCAAATCTTCTCCATGTCATCCCAGTTGCTCACAATACCGTGCTCAATCGGGTATTTTAGTGTGAGGATACCTCTTTTAGATTGAGCCTCATCCCCAACATAGGCATCCTTTTGTCCCATCCCAACCATTACACCAGTGTGTCGGGGACGACCTACTATACTAGGGAAAACCGCCCTTGGAGCATCGTCCCCAGCAAAGCCAGCCTATGGGAAGGACATCGATTAATATCAACAAGTAGAAACGTTTACAATTTCCCTCCCAAGACGAAGCAACCGATATACCACGAAGGGCATAAGCTCCATGAATCATTCTAAATCAACATCCAAGAGTAAAGATGGGAAGATTTTCACTTATGAGTTCAAGTCGGACCAATAGAACAAATCACAAGGGAAAAAGGAAATGCATACCTTCACCATCCCTGTACCATTATCCACAACAAGGGGTTGTATATCATCGGCGTCAGCCATCTCGATTCAGATTCTGTAGAGGTAAGAAATTAATTCCACAAAAAAAAGTGAATACGCCTGTTTCAGGAAGAGAATAAGAGATGGAGATTCAAGTTTTGCTCTAGACTACAACCCACACGAATCTGTTCATACTCCCAGTAACACAAAAGGAAGAAAACGAAATTACTTGAAGCAGCAACCAAACCGCCAGCAATCGCGAGATCTTAATGACCAAGACTCAGACTCCAGCTCGCAACTGCTGGATGAGAAAAAGTTAGTGAGGCAGCAGCGGCGTGCGGCGGACAACGCGCCGAATGTTCTCGAGAGAGTGAGGAAGAGGGGTAGATTCTCCCCTAAATAAAGGTGAAATGTTTCCGAAATGAAATGCAAATGTTTTTAACATTTGAAGGAAATCAAGAATTAGATTCATTGTTGGTCCATGGCATAAAATAATAATAAATACGCACAGGAAGACTGGTTAGTCAAGGGGCAGGGGCCTACCCCGTCGGAGGTGGGGGCGGTGCCGGCCGGCCGTCCTTCCTAGCCCATCGGTGATGGAAGGGGAGAAGATTTTGGTTTGGTTGACCGGGAGGGGAGTGAGTCACAAGCAGAAAGATAGGCCTCCGCCCAGGGGAGGAGATCCTTTCTTTTCTTTCCATAGCTTTCCATCTTGATGGTAATCATTATTATTCCTCATACGTGGAGTCCAGTACTTGCCCTGCCCTGCACTGCGGGCTGCAAGACATGCCACACCAACTCATCGCTTAATCATTCCACTCCTCGCTTCAAAGCTGAAACACCATCCCATCCCACCAAAAATGCAATCTTTAATGGCAGAGTTGGAGTTGGAGTTGGAGCTGGTGCTGGATCTGGAGCAGGAGCAGGAGCAGGAGCAAGAGCAGATGCCCCATCATTCTCCCACGCGCCGCTCGCAACACCGCCGAGCCCATTCCGAGTCTTCCTTTCGCTTCCCTGACCGCCTTGACGACTTGCTTCTCGATGATCTCCCGGTCATTGATTGGCCGCCTCCACCGACGCTCGGAACACCGTCTCGGGACACCGCCGCCGACGCTCCTGCACGGCCCAGGCACAGGCATACCAATTCCATGGACGGATATACCTTTTTTGAAGGGGATTCTCTGAGTAACAAGGCCATGCCAGCCGACAGATTGGCTGAACTCGCCTTAGTCGATCCCAAGAAAGCCAAACGGTAGGTTTTGATGCACCCCAGCACCTTACTGCTGCTCCTTGAAAGGAAATCGCAATTCTTTCATTATTCCTCTATTCGCCAGAATTCTTGCAAATAGGCAATCTGCTGCGCGATCAAAAGAGCGGAAACTTCGTTACACTGGTGAGCTGGAGAGGAAAGTGCACACTCTTCAGGCTGAAGCTACCAGATTGACGGCTCAGATCACTCTCTTGCAGGTGTTCTTTACTAACTTACCACCAGTGAACACCCCCAAAAAAATTAGGCCTTTTCTGCTGCTATCCTTGATTCCAGTTCCAGTTTGATATACCTTTCAGTTTTAGTCGTTCGCTTCCTTGGTTCAGTGATTTGTTTACTCTTTGGCTGATTGTAAGAAAGCTAGTTATCATCGGTGCGTCTTTATTGCTGCTTCAGCGGGATACTAATGGACTGACAGCAGAGAACAAGGAGCTCAAACTCAAGTTACAGGCTCTTGAGCAGCAAGCGCACCTCAGGGATGGTATTTGCAAAACCTTGTGATATGTTACATTACTGAAACAGAGTAGTTTTTGACATTGACTTTAATTTCCCGTGTGAGTTTTAGCTCTGAATGAAGCACTGAGGAGCGAAGTACAACGACTAAAGGCTGCAGCTGGCCAAGTGCCGTATGGTAATTTGGACAACAGATTCATGGCTTCCTCGCAGTCCCCCTCACTGTACTTTGAGAGCCATAACCAGCAGCAGCAGCAGCCTCTTCTATCCCAGCGCCACGACTCGAGAGCTGGTGCGCTGTTGTCTAAGCTGACGAACTAGGATCTCAGTTCATGATATTGCTAAAGTGATCCTGAATAGTGACAGTGTTGTTTGTGTATGGTGTATGCGCGTTTATACACAACTTCCACCCTGCGTGCATCGAACCAGCTTCTGTATAAAATCTACTCCTAATAAGACAGGGGAAACCTTGAATGTTGAGGAATGACTACTCCTGTTGTTGTTGTTGGAAATATGGAGATGAAGAAGACCCAAATCAACTAACTTACACCCTAGTGGCTGACGTGATGCTCAAAACGTGTTAATAAGATATGCAATGGAAGAATTTATCGGGTAAAATCCATAATCGTTGATAACCTTGAAAACTTCTAAGCAAATATGAAATTTCACTATCACAAGTACAACACAAGTGTTAAACGAATCATTGATCTACAACACCCAAAATACGAGCACCAGGTCTTCTTCGTACACGTCGTTGGTGCATCCGCACGGAAGTTTGTACCCAACTTCCGTCTCCCCTCTCGTCTGAGGTGGCATGGAGGTGTGGAAACACCAGAATCCCACGGCCACGAGAACGCGCAGGGCCTCGCGTAAACGGGAGGGGATGTCACAAGCGTCCGTTGCCGTGGAGGCGCGGGCGTATTATGCTCGCCGTCCTCGAACCGGCTCCTAGCCGGGTACCTGGCATATGAGTATTTCACCACGGGGTCGCTGATTGCCTGTGAAGTCGAAGTCAAAATCGAAGGCGAAGCCGGCGAGCTTACTCAGGTTCCGGGAATTGTGACCCCGACCCAACTGGCGCGGTGGTTGCAGATGAAAACGAGGACTAGTGTTGTTGCCCAGACTCAGAGGAATATGTAAACGGCTATGAATCATGATGAAATGAATCCTCCAAAATCATGCATGATTCAGTCCAAGCATAACATGGCCGGCGTTGGCAGCCTCAGGATCGGTCTCGCTTCTGCTCAGCATCCTACCTGTTGGATGGCCGCCGTTAGGTTCGTTGGCGGTGTCGCACCATCAGAAGGGCCACTCTTCTCTTCTTCTACGGTAGGTGAAATTCGTAAGACACATGATCGCTACAAATAACTGATACAAAAACCCGTTGGTTACTTTGCCTTTCCGAGAGAGGTCTGCGGTACAGGAACACACAGGAACTATAAAAGCCTGGTTTTTAAATCTAAAAACACGAGCAAGCACTCAACGGTCAAATTCTCTCCTTCTTACAAATGCTCTCTCTCTCTCTATGTAACGGCTACTTTTTCAATTCGAAGTTCACACCTCTCTCTCGGTCGATTCGACTCCACATCCTTCAGTTCGCTTCCATTCTCTGCTTGGATTCGTGTAGAGGAAGAAGAAAAGATCCTTATCTCTGATTTGTGCCCAATGGCGCCTACTCCATCTTCAAAATCCAATCTTCCCACGCCTTCAGCGAAACTAGGTTTGCCACACTACCAATCCAAGACTCCTGTGTCCAAACAGCGTCTTAATTTCACCAAAGAAACTGGAGGAGCCGCAGCCGCACCGGAACATCCCGTGGAAGTCATCGGAAGAATCCGTGATCATCCTGAACAGAGAGGCAAGCCCAACACCAATTTCTCGGCTATTCAGATCGACCCTGATGGGAAGGCTATGAGGGTGAAGACGGACATCGGCTATCGTGATTTTAGTCTTGATGGGATTTCTCTTTCGGAAGACCAAGATCTTGATGGGTTTTACCGTAAATATGTCGAGTCGAGGATTAATGGTGTTAAGCTCGGTCAGAAATGCACGATTATGATGTATGGGCCAACAGGATCTGGCAAGAGTCACACCATGTTTGGGTGCTCTAAGCAGCCCGGGATTGTGTACAACGCGTTGAAGGATATTTTGTGTGAAGCCACGGAGGAAAATGGAGACAAAATAATGGGGTTTGGGACGTTTGTTCAGGTCACAGTTTTAGAGATTTATAACGAGGAAATTTATGATCTTTTGTCATCATCAAGCACCGCTCCTGGTTTCACTCTTGGGTGGCCCAAAAATGGCTTTGGCTCTAGCTCTAAGGTGATTCTAGCATTTAGATTGAGTAAACTATATTCTGGTTCTTACTCCGTTTCTTTCTCCTGTTAATTGATTGATTCCTGAACATAAATTAGGTGAAGCTGGAGGTGATGGGAAAGAAGGCGAAAAATGCATCATCCATTTCTGGGAATGAAGCTGGAAAGATAATGAAGGAGATACAAAATGTAGAGAAGAGAAGAATAGTTAAAAGCACGCGTTGCAATGAAAGAAGTTCAAGAAGTCATTGCCTGGTATAACGTGTGTTTACATATCACCTCTTGTTATCTACTGATCACTTTTGACAATGCTTCCGTGCTCCATTCTGCAGATAATTGTTGATGTCCCCACTGTCGGGGGAAGGCTGATGCTAGTCGACATGGCTGGATCGGAGAATATCGAGCAAGCCGGTCAGAGTGGTCTGGAAGCCAAAATGCAGGTACATGTAGCAAGATAGACTGATGAAGTTGGAGAGGAATAGAAGGTCATCAACCTTCTTTTTTTTTTTTTTGTTGCAAACTGCAGACAGCAAAGATCAATCAAGGTAATATAGCACTGAAAAGAGTGGTGGAATCAATAGCCAATGGTGATTCACATGTGCCGTTCAGAGACAGCAAGTTAACCATGCTTCTACAGGTATGTTTAATCATGATGAGTGGTCATCCAAAGGCCTATATAACAGGAAACTTGTTCTTGGTCAGTTTTGGTTCAACTTCTATTGAATGGGACACTTGAGAGGAGCATGAGAAACGTTGGAAAGATTTAGCTTTTAGCTGCTGTTAGTGAATGTGTGTGTGTGTGCGTGCTATTTTTTTGTTGCTGTTTTCCTTTTAACAGATCAAGTTTTTTTCTGCAGTGTGGTCGATCATTCACTTTATCCATTCGTTTACACGTTTACCTCAAATATTTAAACAGGATTCTTTCGAGGATGACAAGTCGAAAATCCTGATGATACTCTGTGCTAGTCCTGATCCAAAGGAGTTGCATAAAACTATTGCAACATTTGAATATGGAGCTAAAGCAAAGTGTATAGTTAGGGGTCCTCACACACCAGAAAGGGAGAAAGGAGGTGAAGATTCTTCATCAGCGGTCATTCTCGGCTCGAGGATTGCTGCTCTGGATCAGTTCATCTGCAAATTACAAATGGAGAACAAACTAAAGGAGAAGGAGAGAAATGAAGCTCATAAAGAACTACAGAGGAAAGAAGAGGAAATTTCTATGCTGAGGGCTAAACTTGCAGTAGCGGAAGAGCGAGGAGTGCAGGCGAGCGAACACAAGATAAATCTAAAAGTGAATGAGAGGACTCTGATGCTGAAAGCTGAATTAGAGAGAAAGATACAAGAATGTCAGGTGATGGCCAATGAGTTTGTTGATACAGAAAGGCAGAAGATGGAAGAGAGGATTTCCCAGCAGCAGCAAGAGCTTGAGAAGCTCCGCCAGCGGTTAGAGGATATTGAATCCGAGCTTCGGCTGTCAAGTGGCGTCCATAATTCAATTGAGAAAGAAGGTGGGGCATTTATGAAGAGATTAATGGAGGTTTATTCGGAGGATTCGGACATGGTGAAGTCAATGGATTTGTCTAAATCCATTGACATGGAAACAAATGTGATTTTCAAAGCTGAAATTCTTGGAGGCGGTACCCCATCAGGTCATTCTTATCCCTACGAAGGAACCACACCGCCAAGAACTTGTTTGACCACTGTGTACGAGGAGGAAGAGTATGAAAACGATGATGACAAGGAGAATGCTTCTGATGAGGAAGTGCAGAAGGAGGTGATTGAGGAGAAAAGGGTGATAGTTACACCTCTTCAGTCATCTCAGTATCCTCGGGGAATGAAAATGATGCCGCCTCTCGTGAACTCAGGATTCAAAATATCTTCAATTTGTGTGGAAACTACAGAGAACTCTCCCAGTCGCAGCACAATGCTATTGATCATGCACCAACAGGAGGAACTCGGACGGAGAACGACGATTCATTGCATGATCCCATGAAAACTTGTAAAGAAGAATTGGGAGATTCCCAAATCTCCAAATACCCTCTTCTCACAGAAAATCCTACTACGAATGATAGCAAAGGAGCAGGGGTGCAGGAATTTGGCAACCTGAGCGAATCTGCTGTTATGACGAAGAATCTAGAGGAGAGTCAGAAACCGCTGGAAGAAGGTTGTGAAGATAACGTGCACGTGAAATGGGAAGCATCAAAGGAGAATCCTGGAAAGTTTATTACTTCATTGAGTATTGCTAAGCATTCGAGTCTGGCTGATTTGCGGAAGCTGATCGATATCCATCTTGATGGCGACCAGCAAGCTTTCACATTTCTTGGCCTCGGGGTACCCATACTGACCTTCACTACTCTTCCGTTGTGGATTTTCATCTTCACTGTGTTGTTAACTTAATATAATGTGTGGGAGGTGCAGGATCCTTGTGGTTGTCCTCTGCCCAAGGACAAGGAACCTTGCATGAAAAGCAGCGATCTTCCCATCTGCAACAAGCAACAACGGGGGTATCTGGCCTGTTTGCGTCCTACGAACATCAGCAGCAGCAGCATTACAGGCCCTACACATACACCATTCACACCGTTGGAGAACAAGATTGGCAGATCAAACGCAAATGCGAATGCAAATGCTACGAATAAAACTAGCTTGGATGGATATCCTGCTGCTGACATGCTAGAGAATCTGGGGTCTACGCCCTTTATTACACTCAGACGGAATATGAGAAATTAACAACTAGGATGGGATGGGATGGGATGGGATGGATTCCGCCTTTTCTGTCGGATTGGATGATGTTTCTTCTGTTGTTTCTGCTGCTACCAGCACTGTTGCTTCTTGAAAAAAGGAGGCAGAAAATCATGTTGTTAGTAAAGCTTCAACCGCCTGGAGCCACTCATCCAGCGCCACTGTCAGTCATTGAGCAAGACGAAGAGTGGTCGTCCCCACAATGGCCAACTTTTTTTACCAAGGTAAAAAAATTAAGTTAAATTGGTAATAAAAAATGCTAATAAAGGGTAAACTAGACTTCTGAAGCCAGCAAGCTCCTAAGTCCTACTAATTAACGGGGAGAAGCTCCCTCCAGTGGCACGGCAGGGCACGGCCAATCGGGCATGCCATAACTACGTATCTGATTTCAGGCTCTCCAGGGGCACGTGATCGCCCTCAGTTGGAGTTGGCCCCTCACATGCCAATCTTTTTCCGTCAACGTAAACTGCCAAAACGAATCCCATGCGTCCACATGGACGGCTCCCGGCAGCCCCTCCCCCCCTCCCCTCTGCTATATTTTACCGCCCCCCCCCCCCCCTAAAACCCCGCCCCTCCGTCTCCACTGAAATGGCCTCCCTCCCCTTGGCCCTCGCTATCCTAATCCTCGCCGGAAGCGCCGCCGCCTCCCGCCATGACTACCACGATGCCCTGCGCAAGAGCATTCTCTTCTTCGAAGGCCAGCGCTCTGGGAGGCTCCCTCCGGACCAGCGCATACGCTGGCGACGAGACTCCGCCTTGCACGACGGAGCCTCCCACGGCGTACCCCTTTTCGTTTCATTCCTTTTTCTTCTTGTTTCTTTCTTCCGGTTCAATTGTCCACTGGCTGACCTTTTCCGCGGTTTCAGGTGGATTTGACCGGAGGTTACTACGACGCTGGGGACAACGTGAAATTCGGTTTCCCAATGGCGTTCACCGCCACATTGTTGTCGTGGAGCATAATAGACTTTGGGAGAAACATGGGTGGTGAACTCGGGAATGCAGTGAGAGCAGTAAAATGGGCTACCGATTACTTGCTCAAAGCCACCGCACACGATGGCGTTATCTACGTGCAAGTTGGGGATCCATTGTCTGACCACAGCTGTTGGGAGAGGCCTGAAGACATGGACACATTAAGAACCGTCTACAAGATTGACCGCGAAAACCCCGGGTCCGACGTCGCAGGGGAGACTGCTGCCGCCCTTGCCGCCGCCTCCATCGTTTTCCGGTCACGAAATCCGGCTTACTCAAAACTCCTACTCAGCCGTGCCGTTAAAGTAAGCTCACCATATTCTAAGGAGTTTTTCTTTTTCTTTTTGTTACTTTAGTTGCTTAGACTTCTTGGTATGGTTATGGTATATACCTTTCACGTGATTTATGGGAAGAGGCAGACAACTTTATGATTCCACACTATGCTTGGTCTGTTTCCTCTCCCGCTTCTCAGCTTTTAGCAGTATCTCGAAAAGATCTCTAGCACTGCTTTCGCGTACAGCCCATCGTTTTTCATTGATATCGGCGCCCATTGCCGCGTGGTGTTACATTTTTCTGAAAACGATACTTGCATCTTCCACACCTTTCATTTTTTTTTTTTTTTGTTGTCCTTTGGTTGTGTGTTTCTGTTTCATTAATGACAGTTAAGAAAAAACGCATTTCACGGTTTTACACTGCATTTTGTTGATGGAGAAAAGGTGTTCGACTTCGCTGATAGACACCGGGGTGCCTACAGCTCCAGCTTAAGTGAAGCTGTTTGCCCTTTTTACTGCGACGTGAATGGCTACCAGGTACTATCCTAATCCCACATCGCAAGTCGGAGAACTAAAAAAGATGCATTTGACTCTATCCGAAACCGGATTTGCAGGATGAGCTACTGTGGGCGGCGGCATGGCTGCATAAGGCGACTATGAGGCGAGAATACAGGGAGTATATAGTCGGAAATGAGGTTGTTCTGAGAGCTGGAGATACAATTAATGAGTTCGGTTGGGACAACAAACACGCAGGCATTAATGTCCTCCTTTCCAAGGTACATAATGTGTGTGTTACAAGTGTGAATTCATTCATTCTCTTCCCTCTCCTTGCTTGTTATGGCCATGTTCATTGGCAGATTTCATGTGCCGCTGGGCGTTTTTTCTGTTCTAATCCCATGTGTAATCAATGAATTCCTGCAGCCCGTTTGGGGAGGGGGGTGGGGCGGGGGAATATGTATGATTCTCTAATCTTGTCAAGCTCATTCAGTCTTGTCTTATTAACTACTAACACTGATGGGGCGTGCGTCCTAATCATCCATTAATTGCTGATTAAGAAGACTGATCTGTAATACATTTATGTACACTCCTCACAGGAGGTCCTGATGGGCAGAGCTGAGGATTTGAGATCTTTCCAGCTGAATGCAGATAGCTTCATCTGTTCCTTGCTGCCTGGAAACTTCCATACTCCTCAAGTTCAATACTCCCTAGGTATCGTCATCGTTTCAGTTCATCTAGTTAATATGAGCATCATTGCCTTGGTGACCCACTGCAAAAGGTTTTCTTGCATTGAATCAGTCAGTCTTGAAAGAAGAGTAAAGTTCCATTGCATTGATTATCCAATAAAAAAATGCACATTCCAAAATGCACCTTAGAGAGGTCGTGGCTTTCACAAGTACTGTGTACTGTGGGGGGGATAGAGGTGAGTCGCTTCATGAATGCCTTCGACCGTAGGGAGGTGTTGGGCAACCAACCAAGGTGTTGTATGCCGCATCGGTATCATGTAGTAATTGAATTTGTGGGTGGCTCGGGTCGGCTCGGTTCGGCTCATAAATCCACAGACAGTAGTGTAATTTGGAGTAGGGAACTGAATGGTGGTGCTATTATTTGAATTAATTATTGTTGTGTGGGGTGGCGCGCAGGAGGACTGATGTTCAAGGCAGGGGGGAGTAACATGCAGCACGTTACGTCGCTGTCGTTTCTGATGCTCGCCTACTCCAATTATCTCAGCCATGCCAATCACCGCGTCCCTTGTGGGCGCACCCCGGCTACCTCCTCCATCCTCAAATCCTTGGCTCGCCGCCAGGTACTACTTAATGTTTGTGCAACAGGAAAGAAGGATGGGGGTTGATTTTGCTTTGTTTTGTTTTGTTTTGTGTGGCGGCATGGGCATCCATCAGGTGGACTATATCCTGGGGGACAACCCGATGAGGATGTCGTACATGGTGGGGTACGGGACGAGGTTCCCTCGCCGGATCCACCACCGGGGGAGCTCGTTGCCGTCCGTGGCAGCCCACCCGGCTCCTATAGGATGCAAAGATGGAACGAGTTACTACTTGACCCAGGATCCAAACCCCAACTTATTGGTGGGAGCAGTCGTGGGTGGACCCAATGCCTCCGACGCATTTCCTGACTCCAGGCCCTTCTTCCAGGAGTCAGAGCCTACTACATACATAAACGCTCCCCTGGTTGGACTACTGGCCTACTTTTCGGCCCACCCATGACCCCCCTCCCCCTCCTTTGCATCATCAATCACTCGAGTGGTTGGCGAAGGTCACCCTCCTCCCAGTCCCATTCATCCATCAAGCAAGCACCAATCCTGTGAGTCTTGGTGGATCGCTCTACCTCTAGTTTGGTTTCTTCGTTTTTAGGAGAATTTGGGTCTGTGTAGCAGGCCAGCTACCTATCTGGATGTGTTGTTTGCATTGGATCCTTGGAATGGGCCCAGCCCAATTTGGGAGAACGAACCCGGTTTCTTTAGGAGAAGGGGATCCCCCAATCCCCATCGAATCCCCATCTCCGGGGTACTACTACTACTACGAGATCCAGTGTCGCGGGTGAGGAACCGAACAATAGAAATGTAAAACCAAAAGTGGATAAGAACCAAGGCAGGGGGGGAATGGTAATTTCAGTATACCGGCTCCAAAAATACATCCTAAATAGCACAGACACGTCATCGATCCTGGGTAGGGACGGCTGGGCCGTTGGATTAAAGGTAAAGCAGAAACGCCCAGCCGTAGATGCGGTCACTTCAACACTTATCCTCCCTTCTTTACCTGCAATCCCATGCTTTTTATATGCATTTATAAATATAAATATATTTTTTTTTTCCAGATCTGCTTCTTCTAATCTGTTTTAAAACCCCCCATCGGCTCCCAATTGCTGTTCACATTTTAATTTCATTTTTGCGCCGGTTGCCGGAGAACCCATCCTTGGTGCTCTTTCCTTTCAGATTCCCATTTTTCTAGGTTTTTTTTTTCCTTCTCTTGCGGAGGAGGGTTGGTTTTCTGAGCATGGCAGCTGAACATGGTGGCGGCACGGGTCTTCCGAATGTGTCTCAGCCTCCGCCGCCGGCGGCAGTAACCATACCACAGTATCCGGAGGTAAGCAATTTTTGTTGGTTTGCTGGTGGTACTGCATTACGTGACCTGATTCAATTGAGTCGAATTGTTTTCCAAGTTTATGTCGCGGTGTCCATGGGCAGCTGATCTTGCTTTCTGCAGATGATTTTGAGGGCAATTGAAACGTTAAACGAAAAGAACGGTTCCAACAAGTCTGCCATCTCTAAGCACATCGAATCTACGTATGGGAATCTCCCATCCGCACACTCGGCACTTCTCAGCCACCATCTCAACAGGATGAAATCCACGGGCGAGCTGGTTTTCCTCAAGAACAATTACCTGAAGCCTGATCCAAACGCGCCGCCCCGTCGTGGCCGTGGACGTCCGCCGAAGCCCAAGTCACCCATACCCACGGGAGTTGATCCTCCTTCTCGCCCTCGAGGCCGGCCGCCTAAAAACCGAGATCTAACCGAATCGCATCCACCGCCACCTAAGCCCAAACCCGTGAGCGCTTCAAACGTTTCGGGGCGAAAACGTGGCCGGCCACCGAAAGCTGCGGGGACAGTGGGGGTCCCCGTGGTTGCTCCGTCTGGCGGCGACCCTAGTGGCCCGCCACGAAAACGTGGAAGGCCGCCCAAAGTGAAGCAGGCTGTAACAGCGGCGGTTGGCGCATAGAAGTGTTAGAAGAGTTGGGTGTCTAATTTTAGGAGGGTCGGAGTTGTTGGGGATTTCGTGTACTCTGTTGGGTTGTTGTTGTTGTTGTATATTATCGATTCTCTACGTTTCTTCAATGGAGATCAATTAGAAAAACAAAAGGCAATTCAAGCCCGGAGGGGCTGCTCTACAAAGAAGAAGTGAGTCAGCAATCAAATGGACTTGCAGGAGCTGCCCCAAGGTTGGGAATCAGACGAGGCAACAACTTGAGCAGTGCTTAAGGTCCTCAAGTGAATGCTATTGCTGAATGTTGATTAGTTAACTGCTGATCGATCAGGTGTCTCTCTCTAACTGGAATCTACCTTTGTAGCCGTGGATAAAAAAACATTGTAGTCCCCTGTTGGGACTGACAAGCCAAGCCAAGCCTTCTTCCCACGGAGGTCAGCAAGAGCCGCAAAACTCCCTACTTTCCTCGTCCCTCCCACCTGAGGCTGAGGAGACGCGGCTTTTATATAAACCTGAAAGTAAAGTCATGTGAGGATGCACCCCAATTTTTGTGGATAAATCTCCTATAGGTTGTAAGCAGCTTTGAAACACTCACATCCTACCTACCCAGCTAACAAATTATGCAAATGACTACTGGCACCAACACCATGCATGATACAACTTCGCTCATCTTCGGCGTCCAGTTCTGTCTGTTGTTTAGCGGTTATGCCGCGAGGAAGAGCGTTTCGATGGGATGTATTTGATGACTCCGTTTTTGGATGCGACCCCGACTACACCTCCTCCTCTAGCAGACTCCTATGATGCAGATGCAGATGCATGATTCGATGGGGTCATTGACAAGATCAGGAATTAGAATCATAAAGTGAAGCTTTGCCCAACAAAAAACTCCTGTTTCTGCTTTTGCATCAAGTTTACTTTAGACTGCCTCGGCAATCTGTTTTGAATATAGACAGAGGTGGCAACTGCTTCAGCCCAGACAAATTTGGGGGAGAGTCTTGTCGATCAACAAGCATCTTGTCATATTCAAGATGGACCTGTTCTAGCAACTCCATTTCCTGGAGGTGAATACACTACACCCATCTGGTGCACAACACCCAGTTCGACAAGTAAGACTTGAATTGTTGCAGGGCCTTGAACATTCCAATGGAATGCCATACGGATGACTTGACTTTTAAAGTAAACCCAGCAGAACCTGGTGAAGTGATCTATAAAGATGAGAAACTACTTACTTCCACCCGAGGCCGAGGATGCTGCAGTCAAAGGACCGCAGACATCACTAGTTGAAGCTTGAAGGATAGTCTGAAAGAAGTGATACCAGGAAAAAGTCTTCTGCGAAAGTTTCCTCCTTGCACACATATCACACTGCTTTCTTTCCTTCTTCATCTTTGATGGAAGGCCTTTGACAACTTGACTGGCTTCGGCTTCAACACGAATAAGAGGCCAATTCAACAAGTAAAGACCATTGAAGGCTTCAGCTAAATGCTATCAGTTACCAAAGGAGTCTGTAATATAGCAGTGGTTGCTAATGAAGGCCAATTTATATCCCTCTACAACCAAACTGAATCACACTAAGTAGCTTCATACTAAGGGACGGAACTCAAAGAACATCATTGCTAAATTTCAGGCCACAAGGAGTGGAGATTTGAACTATACCTTTTCCTTTCGCCTCAATAATTGATCCATTTCCAATCTTCACTTCTGCTGAGACGAGAGGTCTATGGAGTGTGCTGAGACGAGAGGTCTATGGAGTGCAAAGTAGTGAAATCATAAACCGTATGTGATGAACAGCCAGAGTCAATTAGCCACCCGTATTGAAAGTGGCTGTTCACCTTTCCTCTTGTTGTGAGCCAGTGTTACTGGTCGTCATGAAGAGAAAGTCAGTCCTACCAGCAGGAAAAAGTTTTCTCTGAGTCAGCTACAACAATGGACGGGGAGGCTTGGTGTGTAGTGCCCAATTTTTTTGAAGGGCATACGCGATCAACGTGGCCGGTTTGCTTACAGATTTTGCGCACTGCATCTGGCCTTTTCCAGCACTAATCCTCAGAATGTGAAGTCCTTTTGGCAAAATTACTCCAGCTGTAATTTTGTCCAAATCTCCTTTGCAGTTTTGCAGGCCATCGCCGCAATCGCTGCTTCTTTTCGGGATAAAACGTCTTCATATGGCGTCCCACAGTTTTGGGGCTCCAAGACATGCTTTCATGCGGAGAGCCCTAGTCTGCTCCATCAAACTTCCGGACAGCACAGGAGGCAGTTGCATCCACAATTACGAAGAGGACAAAAAAAAAAAAAAAAAAAGAGTTTTGGTCGTAACGAAGCTCTGATACCCGATTGAAAGAACAAATCTTGTAGTGGATCAATCAATAACAGCACTAATGTAGAGGTTTGTGTTGTTAACGGGAGTACACAACACCAAGTTTATAGCAAGAAACAGACCAACGATAATTCAGAACCACAACAACCAAAAGGACGAGAAACACGGAAACAGAGTCGATCATCGAATCCCGGAAAAATCATGGTTGCAAAGTGCATAGAGGTGTACTCACTTCATGGTCAAGGTGTGCCCAGTTGGGTTCACGTGGAACTATTCATTCTTCTCCTTGGGCATTGCTCTTGACAGAAGAAATCTTCGGGAATTGAAGGATGACCAGCCGGTTCTGATGTAAGATAAGCAATTGCGGGTTTTGTTTCGAATTGCACATGTGCTCTAATGAAGGCCTTGCCTTTTTCTAGGCTGAAGACGATGGTAGGCATCGATGAGGTTGAAGTGCAATTTGTATAGCATCCCTCCTTAATATATATATACATCAATGTCTCCCTTGTTTTTTTTTTTTTTTTTTTTTTTTGGTGATCGGGAGGCAGAGGCACACCAGAACCAGGTTCATTTGACATTGCTATTCACAAAAATGGTGTTGGGCGGTGGTATCCTTGTTGCTCTGCGAGTTATGGTGAGTACGACAGTGGAGTTCCGACAGAAACTCGGAATTCTTCCAACGCGTGCCGTAGCAATAAATATTTCTGCCTTAACTTGGCGGGCTCGCAGAGGATGGCTAAGACAAGATATTGGTAGAGTCTGGAAAAAAAACATTGCAATGTACACATGGCGGTATATAATTAGGCCAACCAGCATAGCACATTAATGGGTTTTTATTGTTTATTGATGCCTTCAGGAAGAAGAAGAGGGGAGGTGCCCCCGAGTCTCCGTTTGAACTTTCTCTCTGAACGTGTATAGGTGTTGTATAGGTATATACAAGAATTCAACTTATGGCATCGGCCGCAGGCTAATCCCCATATCTACGTCTTTTATTTATTGTTTAATTTATTGGAGAATCGATGGTTGACAATTTGGTCTATATAAGCATTGCAACAACATGGCCGGACTCCATCTGGGAACTCGGTGCCTGCCATTCTGCTGCTGCAAATCCGTGAGATTTGATTTTCGGCTTCCTGCTGTGATATTGCATTCATTATTCATGTGTATGTTGTTCTTCAGTTCAGATGTCGAGCGATGTTGAGAGTCCTAAAGATGAAAAACCCTCTTCTGTCGCTGAAAATGTACACTCTTGGTACATCGGACTGACCCAACAAGCTGCTATATATGTGATTGCTATTGGTTACTGCCTTTCTGGTTCCTTGCTGGCTATCATAAACAAATGGGCAGTGATGAGATTTCCCTACCCGGGAACTCTCACAGCCTTGCAGTACTTCACCAGTGTGTTTGGTGTCTTAGTAGGTGGGAGGCTTAAGCTAATCGAGCACGATAAGCTCCAACTTGTTACCATGTGGAGATTTTTACCTGCTGCTGCAATGTTCTATATGACAATCTTTACCAATAGTGAGTTACTGATTCATGCGAACGTGGACACTTTCATTGTTTTCCGGTCGGCGGTTCCCATATTTGTTGCTATTGGAGAATCCATCTTCTTGCAGCAGCCGTGGCCAACGTTGCAGACATGGGCCTCCCTTTCCATCATACTTGCTGGTAGTGTGATCTATGTCCTAACCGATTATCAGTTCACTCTCACAGCTTACAGCTGGGCTGTAGCTTACTTGGTGACCGTATCCATAGATTTTGTTTACATAAAGCATATCGTGATGACCATTGGGTTGAGCACATGGGGGCTCGTGTTGTACAACAACCTCGAGGCCTTGCTGCTGTTTCCTGTAGAGTTGCTCATAACCGGGGAGCTGGGAACCATGGGGCATGAAGTTCTAGATAAGCCCGACTTCTTTTCGTTCTCCGTGGTCTTACCTGTTGCACTTTCATGCCTCTTCGGTTTATCCATCTCCTTCTTTGGATTCTCTTGCCGGAGAAGCATTTCAGCCACCGGATTCACCGTTCTCGGGGTCGTTAACAAGCTTCTGACAGTTATTATAAACCTGTCAGTTTGGGACAAGCACTCCAGGTTCATTGGAACTGTGGGACTCCTCATCTGTTTGGGAGGTGGGATTCTGTACCAGCAGTCGACCAGCAAGAAAACCAACACCAGCCCCGCGATAGCTACTACTCCCAGTGAGAAGGAAGACGCTCTTCTCGCAGATGAAGACGGAAAATAGGCAACAACACCTTGCACTCTGCATTGATACCAAAAAAAGGTTCCACATTGCACTAACAAAGCTACAGCATCAATAGCACACGAAGGTTGCTCACAATTGCCTTGTTACCCTTTTGTACTTGTTTTTGACCAATGAAGTACCTCGTGTATTGACTAACTCGGTGACGAATGGGTGGATCTTAAAGGGAGATGATGAATCTGTTCTGCTGCTTCATCTATCTTTGGCATCTGGGATTGTTTCAGGCATGCTTGAACAACTTCATGCTCAGCCAGTGAAAGTACACAGCAACTGTGATGATTGGGATCGTCAAAGGCACCAGGAAGCAATAATACCTGCAAAATCACGATCCCACAGTCACGCTCTCCGGGATAGACACACCACAAATTCTTTTGTGTATGAAGAGGATGCTGATGCTGTCGTATCCCAAGAGGGTGAGATATACCAGTCGTTCTGTATGGCGCGGATTAGAGGACTGGGGGATGAAGGCAGAAGCTTCGAGACCATGGCGGCGTAGACAAAAATCGCTAGGGAAGAAGAACCAGCTATCATAAGAAACCAACCCCAGAAAACGGCATCATTGTCGTATTTCAGAATAACTTTCTTGCCCAACTTCTTCCTTATCATTTCTTCGCTATTCTGGTTTTGCAGTGGCAGATCGGTGCGGATTCGAGTATTCTTCCCTCGCCCCCCACTGGATTGCGGTTTACTCCACGATTCTAAAATGCGCCTCCGTCTGCAACGCTCGCGGCGCACAATGAAAATGGATGCTAAAATGCGCACCTTAGCAGCAAATGGAATAAACATGCGCTGCTACCTTGTGCCGCAATACATAAATAATGCTAGAATTCACAGCTAAAATAAAAATGAGCCGCTAGCGTACGCCAACTCAAGCTGAAATGCGCCGCGGTCTTATGCCGCAATTGCGTTCACTAAATTGCACCACTATCGTACACCTCGTCTCTGCCAAACGATGTAATGTAATGGGAGACTGGTCGACAACTTTAAATGTGCAATTGAAGTAATTTTGAAATGCACCGGTAATTTTGGGGATTTAGAAAATATCGATCTGTGTGAGAATTCAGGCCGTGCTAAATCTCTTGGTTAACTTGCGCTGAAGTACATGCCAACATTGACCGCTAACGTGTGTGTTTATGGGCCAAAGAAGCTTATCTTGCACTGGAAAGGGGTGCTAAAATGCGCCGCTGCGTGCGCCACCTTATCCCGCGCAAAAACTTACCTGGGGCGAATCCGATGCTAAAGCATGTATGGTTTTTTAAAAAAGAAAAAATGAAAAAAAAAATCAATGGATGAAGTGCGACGAGGGAGCCATAATTATCCATAACCGCTGCTGACCAAAGAAGGAATTTGTAGATAATTGAAAGAGTGGTTTTTTTTTTTTTTTTTCCCTCCGGCTCGAGCTCGAGAATGGCCTTGAGGCTTGTCTCATCGCCTTTTTCTGCTAACCTTTCGACGACCCATTTCAGGGGCCTGTTGTTTTTTAACCCAAAAGCAAGAACTATCGAGCACCACTGGCATCGGCAAGATGAAATGCTGTTCCTTGTTGGTAGGAGAAGATTTGCAGGAAAAAACTTGTCAGCTCGCATGACGTTGGGTGAGAAGAATGTACTGGAAACTGGGAAAGAATGGGGAAAGGTTTCGGCTGTGCTGTTTGATATGGACGGAGTGCTATGCAACAGTGAAGAACTGTCACGGCTGGCTGCAGTTGATGTCTTTGCGGAAATGGGTGTCCAAGTCACGCCTCAAGATTTTATTCCTTTCATGGGCACAGGTTGACCTTATTATGGTTCGGGCGTAAAAGCCTGGACCTTCCCTTTAATTGCGTCTGGAATTCTGTTTCATATCCGCTTCGCTATAATCTAAATGCATTATTTTCTTCATCGATCCTTAATTTCCTGAACTTCCATATTGTAACATATACGGGATAGGCGAGGCAAATTTTTTGGGTGGTGTTGCTTTAGCAAAGGGTGTGGAAGGGTTTGATCCTATGACAGCAAAGAAAAGATTTTTTGACATATATCTGGAAAAGGTGATTAAGGATTTTATACCTTTGAAGTTATAGCTGTCTTCACTTGCCGTAGTATGCACTCAATTGGCTGCAAACATTTGACTTGCTTCAGTATGCGAAGCCTAATACTGGTATTGGTTTCCCGGGTGCCTATGAGCTAATTGTTCAGGTATTATCCTCTGACAACTATTTTTGCTTTCCGTAATCATTTGTCACTAGACATTATTGTTCCATACACCCAGTGTAAAGAAAAGGGGCTTAAAGTTGCTGTTGCATCTAGTGCTGATCGCATCAAGGTTAATGCAAATTTGGAAGCTGCCGGTTTGCCACTGACATTGTAAGCTACGCTTATGCGACTTTGACTAGTCTATGTGCGTTTTATAGCATGAAGCGATGTTCATCTGAATCCTTTTTCATTGCCGACATGTAGTGTTTAATAATTTTTATTTTTGATAGTTCCTCCACTTGGAATTTGATTAATTATTTAACAGGTTTGATGCTATTGTCTCAGCTGATTCATTTGAAAACTTAAAACCGGCACCTGACATTTTTTTAAACGCATCAAAGAGGTTAGATGTACCAATAAATGAGGTAATTATTTGATGTTTGTTTTCTGAAACTTTTTAGGAATTCAATAGAGTAAGTTTTGAAGCGTTAAAGTAGTAACCAAACTTTGGCTTTTTAATGCCATGCAGTGTATAGTCATAGAAGATGCTCTAGCAGGAGTCCAAGCTGCCAAGTCAGCTGGGATGAGGTACCTGGCACATGTTTCCAATCCATCATGTGTTGATTACTATTTAAGACTCTTTTGTTTTGTTTCTTTATTTTTGTCGGGGATGGAGTGGGGGATGGTCTTTAATCCATTTTCTTACTGGGCTCTTAGCTTCCTTTTTCTTCTTTTATTTTCTTGCCACCCTTTTATGTACGACTTTCTGATGGTGGTTACTCTTCTGCTGGAGTTCTTTCCTTTTCTTCTCTCTGTTCTTTTTAACTGCTGATACCATAGCCTGGCTTCTCTGTTTGAAAATTTCGAGGTTTTTCCCGCATTTCTTGTGCTTCAGGTGCATTGCCGTGACAACAACTTTGGAAGAAGATAACTTGAAGGGAGCTGGCCCATCCCTTATCCGAAGGAGCATTGGAGATATTACTCTGCAGGATATTCTGAATGGTTGTTCTGGTTACCATAGTATGTAGCTGGGAACTAGAGTTACGAATTAAGTTTTGTCATTACTTATCTTTATCTTGAAAGAGTGTATCCTGTAATGGATCTAAAGTTGAATGAAAGCTAACTATGTTGTAAACTACATTCTAATTCCACAAGCATTTTTTTTAAAAAAAGAACCCGAGTTAATTCTCCTTTCTGCAACAGTGTTTGCGGTTGCGTATGATGGGATTGGTATTTAGGTAGTATCTGATAATGAACATTGCAGATCAAGAGAAACAGCCTTCCCAGCCTGGCATTGTTTCAACCCAAAGCGTACCAAAAGCATCTGGAAGAGAACTTCAGTCATCTCTAGATGGCGTTTCAATGGAAGATTCTGTATTCTCAATTGGAAGGTGCAAGTGATTTTCTAGTAATTATTCAGTTGAATAATCCTGAATCCATTTTCCTGTCTTACTGTTTTCTTGCAAGTTCTAACCCTCAAAAAAGGAAATCCAAGTTGAAAACTTGATCTGGGCACAGGTTTCAGGGCTCTCGAAGGGAGTTTATAAGATATGGAAGTTTAGCAGTTGCAGTTTCTTGCCTTCTCTTCACCGTCACCAACAAGCAAGTATGCCTTTTTTTGTGTGACAAGAAATTAACTCCAGTTCATGTACTTTATCTTAGATTTGGATGTTCATTTGGAAGATTTTCTAACATTTTAGGCTCTGCAATATGCATCACCGAAAGCAATATGGAACTTGTTCTTCCCACCAAACATCCCTCCCCTTGGATCAAGAGGTACATACTTTGACGTTTAAATTTATATTTTGGTCTAAATTTCTGTTCTCTTAATGGAGCTTTATGGCATAAAATGTTATGTAAACTGGTATACATCTCATTGTACGTGAAGATGTGTATCATAATCTTTTCATGGTCAATAAAAAGTAAACTTAATCATGCTCTGGCATTTGATGGTTTCAGAAGAATCTCGTTATGAGAGAGTCCAACAGTTCGTAAACTACATGTCAGATTTAGATAAGAGGTAAGAAGTTACTCATTTTAAATAGGTGTCAAGCTCTGATCAAGTGCAGCTTCATGTTGAAATTTTTAGTTGTCGTATGAAATATTCTGCTGCTCTTGTTTTATTATTGTAATCTTTTTATGTATCTTAGTTTCACACCATTTTCTAGGGGTACTGCAACAACTCTTCCTGAATTTCCTTCTAATCTTGACTGGCTAAATGCTGCTCCTCTTCAGTTACGGAGGGTAAATCACAATCGCTACACTTGAATCATTGGATTTCTCTTTCACCCTCTCACATTGTGAATTAGGCTTGCTACTTTTCTACTTTGTTTGAAGCTGCATACCCAATCATCAATCCATATATTCATCATATTTTTATACTTTGAATACATGCTGTTTTTATCCTGATAGTAGGATTTTCGCATTTGTTAGCATTTAGATTGATTGACGAAGTAGCAAATACCTCAACATCTACAGATTTAAGATTTTACACACAATATTTGTTGGATGCTTGATAAATTTGCAAATTTCCCATGCAAGCTTGATGGAGTAAGTATCTGTTTGGATAAATCTTTTTATGCACACATGCTCATCTTCCCGTGATGCAGTGCGATGCCATGGCCTTTTGACTTTCCGCATGGATTCTCAGAAGAAAAACTGATCATATGATTATGTTCTGGCTTGACAGGATTTGAAGGGAAAAGTAGTCCTTCTTGATTTCTGGACTTATTGCTGTATAAATTGCATGCATGTGTTGCCAGACTTGGAGTTCCTCGAGAAGAAGTTCAAGGATTCTCCAGTTAGGTTTCAAATAGCCTGTAGATTTGTCTGGCAAGCTTGTCTTCGCTCATCATTCTTTTCCATCGATATATGTACACAATTTTTAATGTGTGTGTGAGCTCATGCTTTTTTGCACAAGAAGATTCCATTAATACAGAAAGAATTAGGACGAAGATCTACTTTGCTTACCCTGAGAAACACCATTACCTGTGTCCATAGTTACCATGTTGGAACTTCCAAATTGCCTTCAGGGTCATTGTTTTAATACTGCACTATCTTTTTTTTTTCTTTTTTGTAGTTTGTTGTTGTGGGAGTACATTCAGCCAAGTTCGACAATGAAAAAGACCTGGAGGCCATTCGAAATGCAGTTTTACGTTATGGTGTCACTCATCCAGTGAGTTGTTGCTGTAATCTTGAATGTTCATTTCGATTTCTATTTTACTTTGGCCAATGCATCGGACAGCAATTTATATATTGTAATACCTGGGAGTTGATTCTCAGGTCGTTAATGATGGTGATATGCATTTATGGAGAGAACTGGGGATAAGCTCATGGCCCACATTTGTGATGGTTGCACCCGATGGAAAGGTCATAGCACAAGTATCTGGTGAAGGCCATCGTAAGGTGTTTGCCGCCAAAATGGCTAGTGGTCATGCGTTCCGCTTTTATGCTTATCTGTGGTTACCTTTTTTCGGTGTGTGAGTATAATCAATTGGACCATCAATGGATCGCTATATCCCTTGAATCCATCCCTTTGTAGGACCTGGATGACCTGGTTGAAGCAGCCTTAACATATTATGGTGGAAAGAAAGTATTGGTTGACACCCGCATTCCTCTAAGTTTGGAGAAGGACAAGGACGCCAGATATTTGAGCTCTCCTTTCAAGTTTCCTGGAAAGCTGGAAGTTGATGTCATCAATGACAGATTATTCATTTCTGACAGCAATCACAACCGCATAGTGAGTTACTGTTTATGCTTACTTGGTTTCTCGAAATGATCTTCCAACAGGATGGAACTAACATGGAACAATCTTT
Source organism: Utricularia gibba (assembly GCA_002189035.1). Lineage (NCBI taxonomy): Eukaryota > Viridiplantae > Streptophyta > Magnoliopsida > Lamiales > Lentibulariaceae > Utricularia > Utricularia gibba. The sequence continues at coordinate 883,804 of NEEC01000023.1, read as the reverse complement.
TCTTCTTTGTGTAACGGAATTTGTTCTGATTTTTTTTTTTTTTTGGATTGTAATACATTGATGAGGATGGATGCAGGTTGTCACTGATCTGGAGGGCAACTTTAAAATGCAAATAGGAAGCAGTGGGGAAGAGGGCTTTCTTGATGGGAATTTTGAGGATGCCATGTTCAGACGCCCTCAGGTAATGACATTTGAGTACCTTCGTCGTCCTACTCTTTATCTTCTAAGTAACAGTGCCAACTCTGCTGCTCAGGGACTTGCTTACAATAACAAAAAAAACGTCCTATACGTAGCTGACACCGAGAATCATGCTCTAAGGTAGATATGTTCTGGAAACGGGAAAATTCATTGGAAGGGTTGCTGGTTCAGTGTATTTCATGAGATGCAGCCCGGTTGTATTCCCTTTTACATTGATTTTCTTCTGCTGCAGGGTGATTGACTTTGTCAACGAGAGTGTGCGCACACTTGCTGGAAATGGGACGAAAGGCTCTGACTACCAGGGAGGAGGATCTGGAAAATCACAGGCATGAGCTTTTCTTCCTTGGAAAATACAAGAAAACGCATTTCCATGTGAAAATTACTTATTTTGAGGCAGCTGAAAAGTGTCTTTGCATTATTATTTTTTGAACTATGCTTTCAGCTCCTGAATTCCCCATGGGATGTCTGCTTTGATGGTAAAAATGATGCTGTGTACATTGCAATGGCCGGTCAGCACCAGATTTGGAAACACAGTACAAAAGATGGAACAACTAGAGCGCTCAGTGGCGACGGCTTCGAAAGAAATTTGAATGGCAGCAGGTTATTAACTCTACCTCAAGCTGCAACTGTGACCGCCCTCTTGCTTAATCAAGACACCCATATTTTGTGTGAACTTCCCCTACAGTTCGAGGAGCACATCGTTTGCTCAGCCTTCTGGGATCTCCCTGTCTCCCGGTATGTAACAAAATGACTGCTTACGGTCGTTCGATTCTGTAGGCCACGAGATGCATTGCTATTAAGATGTCTAAAGGCTGGTTACTCCAGCAGATTTGAGCGAAGCCTACATTGCTGACAGTGAGAGTAGCTCCATCCGAGCACTTGATCTAGGAACTGGGGGTCTAGACTACTAGCTGGCGGGGACCCCATGTTCTCCGACAACTTATTCAAGGTCAGTCCGCCATCAAACTTCGCGCTGACATGGTAACTGCAGGTCTGATAAACTTGGTCGTACTGGGTTTGCAGTTTGGGGACCATGATGGGGCAGGGTCGGAAGTACTTCTCCAGCATCCCTTAGGAGTTTTCTGTGGGAACCAAGGCCAAGTATATATCACAGATTCTTACAATCACAAGGTAAATTGTTGCCTCCTGCAAGTCAAATGAGCTGGTGAATGTCGGGGTCGTAAAACTGGCCTCCACATTTTGTTTTTTTGTTAGGTTAAGAAGCTGGATTTAGCTAGCAGGAGAGTGAGCACGTTAGCTGGTACTGGGAAGGCTGGTTTCAAGGATGGATTGGCTTCAGAAGCGCAGGTTAAAATGCACCTCTTTTTCTCCGCCATTTGTAATCTCTTCAACTGTGCATTACAAATGTAGGCAATGTGTGAAAAAAATAACCATCCTCAGTTAAAAATTTTTACGGAGTGTGTGAAAGAGAGAGGTCTGAAACTAGAAACAGAGAGATGCTGTTCTGCTGATAGCACGGAGTGGCGGTAGTGTGGCTTGGCTTGTTACTAAGATGTTTTTTTCTTGCATTCCGTAGCTTTCGGAACCATCGGGGCTGGTGGAAGATGGAAAAGGTAATTTCTCCCTGGAGGCAACTATGCATATGGATGGTTGATCCCCAGAGTGTCATCATGCAGGAAGATTATTCATTGCCGACACAAACAACAGCTTAATAAGAATTCTGGACCTGAACCACGAGAAACCAGTCCTTGCTACGCTGGAGTTCAGAGGCGTATCACCTCCAGCACCCAAAACCAAGACTTTAAGACGCCTTAGAAGGAGGTCGTCTGCTGAGACGAGAACAATATTGGTGGATGGTGGCTCGTCAAACGAGGGGAAACTTCATCTTGCGATCAGTCTACCCGAGGGCTACCATTTTTCCAAGGTTAGCCAGCCCCCTATTAAGACATGCATCTGCTTCACAGACAAATGTGCATGTTAGGACCAAACGTCTTCATCATGTGTATACTTGTTGGTGATGTACCAGGAAGCACAGAGTAAATTCTCTGTGGAGTTTGAGCCAGAAGATGCAGCTGTAGTTGACCCATCAGAAGGAAATATTGGGGCTGGAGGATCCGCCATAGTTAAGTTCGCAAGGTCCTCCCCTTCCTCTTCCAAGGGCATGATCTACTGCAAGGTAACATCATTTCCAAGCAAATCATGCGACACAAACACGAGTAGTAAAAGTATCATCATGTTCAGGTGTACTACTGCAAGGAAGATGAGGTATGCCTATACGAGCCGCTGATGTTCGAGGTAACCTTTCGGGAGGCCGAACTCGGTGCCAGCCCAGCCAACATTCCGTTGCTGTACAACATCCGACCAAAATACACCTCATCCCCTTCAGTGAGCCTTTTAGCAGGGCAACCCGACAGCTGAAAGCGTCGATCCAAACGCAGCGCTGTGAGCACGACACAGAAACAGAAGAAAAGAGAACAACACAACATAAACAAGATATTCATCGTGTGTTACCTCATAAAGTTGAGCAGCGGGCACAACACTTTCTCTGGGTCTCTTTTCCTCCACAAATTCCAATTCCATGACATTCATTCCAAACTGGGAAGCTTGCTTGTTTTGGTCCATGCAACAAGGAAGTTTCAGGGGCACGAACGAGGACCACTTCCTCTCCCAGCGTCTGTCACTGCCCGATGATGGAAGGCTCTTAGTATCTAGAAATGCCGACGACATATGTACAAGGCAGAGCATGGCGCGGATACGTAGTCTAGTGAATAAAATGACAAGCTCTTCTCCTGGACTCCTGCACTCCCCGACACGAGGGTGGGTTCGTCTATCTGTCTTTCCTCGTAAGTAGAGTTAGTTGATCTGGATCACCAAAAAAAGAGGGAGAGAGGATTTGATTTGATTGGTGGAGCCACCATTTTTTACTGAGCAGCCCCAGCCCCAGCCCAATCGAGTGGCTGGGGTTGCGTGCGGAATGAATATTTTAAGGGCGCCATGGGGGATTGTGTTCCATTTTTTCAAAGCGGAGGAGAAATCCAATCCCACAGCTTTCTTCTGAAGCCGGGCATGTGGGTGGGGCTCATCCCTGTGTTCTTTTCCTCGCTCAGGCCATTTTGGTCACTTCCAGCCTTTCAGGGCAGGGCAGGGCTGATCTGGACTGGACGGGGCAGGTGCGAGGGGAGCCTTACCTCTGGTAAAACTAGTAGTGAGCTGGGACTGGGATTTGAAGAAAAAGAGGCATGTCTCCGCTCCGCTCCGCTCCGCACAGGGCTTGGCTTGGCTTGGGCTTGTTTCTTTCTTACATCTATCTTCCACGACCGACCCTCCCTCTCATTGGTCGGTCTGCCAGCCAATCCCCCCCTGCTTCAACTTACCTATCAATTCATTCATCAGACGCTCCCCTCTCCTCTCCTCTCCTCCTCCACCACCCCACCCCCACCCCCATTTGAGAAAGTCATGGAGTTACTCCTCCACGAGTCAGTCCCTTTGTCTTGTCTGCCTGTCTGCCTATATGTAGGGGGTGTGTGTGTGGGTAGGGTTCATTCACACTCTGCTTCTATCTCTCTCACTCTTCTGCACGGCTTGCCCATTCCATGGATGTTGACTTGTTCACGTCACCCCCAAGCGATGAACACCAGATGGAGATGATGCTGCTGCTCATGCAAATGGACAACGTCCCTCAGCTCTCACACCTTTACCGTCCTTCTCCGCCCTCTTCTTCCTCAGGGCCCCAAGAAACTGCCGCCCAGTTCTCGGCGATGAGGGAAATGATATTCAGAATCGCGGCTATGCAGCCCGTTGACATCGACCCTGACTCCCTGAGGCCCCCAAGAGGAGGAACGTCAAGATCTCCACCGACCCGCAGAGCGTGGCGGCGCGCCACCGTCGGGAGAGGATCAGCCACAGGATTCGGATTCTGCAGCGACTCGTCCCAGGCGGGAGTAGGATGGACACCGCCTCCATGCTCGACGAGGCCATTCATTACGTTAAGTTTCTCAAGAACCAAGTTCAGTCCTTGGAGAGGGTCGCCGCCGCGGGCACTACGCCGATGGGGAACTCCCCCAGCCATGGGGCATGGCGCGGATCGGGAACTGGAGACGGTGCGGGGGAGCCGCTTCGCAAGTAGTTTACCTTACATTCTCACTCGGCGGTGGCGAGTCGTTAAACCATTCTCCGGAAATAAAATGGAGATTTGTGGAGGTTGCCTTGGCTGACCCTGCCTCTTCTCATCTCCACCTATGTTTGTTCGCGGAGTGTCTAAAAATAAACCTCATAAGTCAAGTACCTATGTACCCGCCTGGGGATCTGGACGGCAACTGCCCTGCAGCCCCCGACCACCCAAACTCACGGCGACTGTGCCTTTGGATGATGCCCGTATCACCTATTTAGAAGCAACCATGAAAGTGAACATGACGAACAATCAAAATATGCGAGCACAATTGGAAGGGGCCCTCTTGCTTAATTCCAGAGGACAGGAGTGTAACTTCATGATCTCCTCAAGAAGACGATGTATGTAGCAACCATGCTCATTCCCCAACCACGCACGCAGATCAGAATCTCTTCCATATGCCTAAAATCCCATTTGCAAATGATCTTAGACTCTGCCAAACTGAGGATTTATTTTGTGTCTCCGAATCTTCACCAGGCGGTTGGTGCAAGTTCCTCCTAAAGACAAAATGGTTCATCAGCATGCCGACGGCATGATCACACAAACACACATACAGCGTACGCACACTAGAACATGTCGGTGTGTGTGTGTGTGTATGCGCGCGCGTGTGACCCATATGGAAGAAAAAGTCACTACCTTTCAGCCATCCCTGATTCATCTGACGACTCATCTGTCCTGGATTTACGGTGTTCCTCTTGTGATGTCAACTTAGCGTCGCTTACAGTCTTCTGAATGGCGTTGTTTTCAGAAGCCAAGCTCACTGAAGGCTCATCATCCAGGCATCCAGGTTGAGTCCCAACACGTCCGATCTGTGAAACTGAGTTAGTTTGAACCTCCAGTTGGTGCATTTCCCTACAGAGCAGCAGGCTCATCAAGATGCCAGTAGTGTCATCACGAAAACACACAATCGCTGCATACACTAGTGCTAGTCACTACCTTTCAGACATCCCTGATACATGTGCCATATTTGACTTGGATTGAGCCTGACCTTCTTGAGGTGTTAACATAGATCCACCTACAGTAGTTTCATCCTTCAGACAACAAGGTTGAGTCCCAGCACCTTTCGAATTATCATGCTTGCGAAGAAAAACAAGGAAAACGTAACAAATGGCTATTATTGCACAAGTTTATTCAACATTTAAAATAAAAATACCAAGGGGCAGAATGAATCCTGTGCTTGTGTAAAAATCAGCAGATAAATCAAAGGGCTCAAGGGGCACCATATATGAAGGTAAACCAACGTTTTATGCACATTATCAGAATCATTCAAAAGCTATTGAAATGCTGCGCGAACCTACCTTCAAATGAGAACCTATGCATCTGAACTGCCTACTGTTTTCCTTCGGAATTGAAGAAAAAATATGTGTCGGAAACTCTTGCTTGGAGATGCTCCCGATGTTGGGATCAGTGGTCTCCAATGAAGATATGCTACATTTGTATTTCAGCTCCTGTATTATCGCTCGAACAACATAATAACACCCACCCACTTCTTTTTTGGCAAGAGAAGCACTTGGAAACATTCCATTCATTTCCCTATACCTATTACAAATCCAAACCCTTACACAATGTCTGAAGACAAAGTCATAAGGATCACATTCATGCTAAATTTAGCCATTGGCTTTCACAGGTATAAGCCTTCATTTTGTTGTTAATTATAAATGTTCAAAGTAGTAAAAGAGTAATTTTTATATCCAAATTAACAATGTGCCTATAGCAAAAAAAAAAAGCAATAAACCTTTATTTAAAGGCGAAAGGTAAGCTCATACTATGGTTCACAAAACTGCTGAAACAAAAAGTGATGTAATGCAATTTTGGAATACATAAAAAAAAGAAAGTCATACTCTTTGACATAATTTTCCACCATAGCCCGGCGCTCATTCCTTGAGACTCTTCCTCGAGGCTTCCCATCTTTGACAGAAGCAGATGGAGAAGCGGTAGCATAGGACTTAAGGCGCCACTGCATCTTCGAACCATGGGATAAAATGAGTCTCTCAACTACAACTGCGGCAGAACCCCATGAAGTATGACTCATTCAGAAACGCTAAAAGCCAGCGTTCTTCCAGAAACCGGTATAATAACTCAAGAAAGGGCGAAAGGTACATACATAAAAAAGGCTAAACTATTTTACAGGGCACTTCCATCATTCAAGGTCAAAGTTCCGTGCAAGCAGTCTCATTGAAATATCATTCTGAAAAAAAGATCTCGTATAAACTTGCCGTGATGATTAACGGAGGCCGAGGTCTGGAATTGTCTACAACGTCCCAGCCAATGACACAACCCCGCCCTCGCCAGAGGACGCACAGTTCTTGAAAGCCCCATTTCTCTTGCGATTCGATAGTCTACCCAGACAAAGAGGAATTTAAGCAACTCCAATTTCTAAAGAGCCCAATAAGAAAAACACACTCTCAAGAGAAGCGAAGGGATTAAGTGGCGGATGCCCTCAGCCGCAGGTATAGTAAGCATTCTTCGGGACGAAACCTACAAACCAAAAAAAAAAAAAAGGAAAAACACCTGGTGAACCAGCAAAATACAAATCGAAGCTGGAGTGGGTGTGCTGGTGAAGTTGACCGCGTTCGGAAGAGCTAGTCGATCTGAGTTGGGACTTGTATCGGATTCTGAATAGCCACAGAAAACCCTGAGCGGGCTTTTAGCCCCTTTTATAGGGGGATAGATTGGGATTAGAATGAAAATGGTTTTTTATTTTTTATTTATTTATTTATTTATTTATTTTTTGTGGAGTCTAGTAGTGTTCAGTGTTGGTGCATGCCTGGAGGAGGAGGAGGAGGAGGTCCCAGGCTTGCACGCATCGCATACCCAACCCAAGCACCTCTAAAACTCTACTCTACTAGAGGGAGCCTGAGCGGACAAGGAGGAGGAGGAGGAGGTCCCAGGCTTGCACGCATCGCATACCCAACCCAAGCACCTCTAAAACTCTACTCTACTAGAGGGAGCCTGAGCGGACAAGAAAAAAGTGGGCTCTAGGGCCGACTCTTTTGTTGAAGGCAAGGCATGCATCCTGATCCATCTCTGTCTCTGCCGCTCCAAACTGGTGTATCCATGAATGTGATGGAGGCCTCCGCACGTGCTATTGCATGACGCCTCTGGAATCAGGACCATTTCATTTCGCACCTTAAAGCACACCCTACACCTCTTGGAATGAGGGATGGATGCCTTTTGAGAGCCTCATCCTCGTCCAGTACAATACAATACACAGTCAGGCCCGCCCACCTTGGTACCTACCTATTCTCTTATCTTTTGGGTTAAGGACAAGTGGGCCTCTACGTTGGGCCGTGAGCTTCACGCTGGGCCTTGTTACTAAAAACAAAAAGCCGGTCGGTCATTCCAAAAGTAGTAGTACCTCCGCCACACGTGAACGCAACGCACGCCGAGGCGATATACAAAACGGAGAAGCTCCCAGTCCCAGTCCCAGTCGTTGCTGTTCGACATCAATATGCTTCAAAGTCCCTTATGGAGAGGTGCCTCATCTTGGGTAGATTCTCCGAGTGCCTGAGTTCCAGAGTCAGCGAAACTCCTCCCGCGGGGCGATTCCTGGAGGCGGGTACGGCGTCGGGGATTCTCTCCGGCGTGAAGCACCGCGAGATGTCGGCGGATGCAGCCCCCTCCTCCGATAGGTCGTTTTCTGTTGTTGCAGCATTGATATTCGGGGAAGGGTGGCGTGCAGCAGCAGCGTCCCCAGCGGCTGCTCCTTGCTGGTGTACTTCCTGCAGTTCCTGCTGGTACATTTCTTCCACCATGGGCTTCCAAAGCCGAACCCTAGCATTAATGAACCAATTGGATACCTGGGACAGGGAGATTTATGGCCATTCAGTGGTAGGTAGGCGAATGAATTTCACCTCATTCACCATTCAGTGCATTCATGCCATGCACTTTGAACACACACTAATTATCTATTTTTCTAATCACCCACAAGCTCATTCTGATTAGTGAGTGATCACGCAGGCCAAATATGTATGCATGCGATATGCTGTTTTGTCTGGATACATAATAATAATTACCTGATTCTTGGACAAGCCCGTCTGCCTCGACAGCAGATGCTTGTCAGCTTCGCTTGGGTACCTACATTGGAATCGATCATAAGCTTTCAAAACTGGTTGGTGGGTGGGTGGGTGGGAAGATGATAATTAACAAAAATGGCCTACGGATGCAGGAAGTGTTCGAATAGCCAGGATCGTAGAATGTTGATGCTGCGCTCCGGCAGGCCTCGCTGGGGGCGCCAGGATTCCGGGTCCAGAACCGCCATCTGCTGCAGGGATTTCTGCTGCCGGTATCTCTGTTCAAGCACTTTGAGCCGTGGGGTTTCGCCCTTCGTGAGACCCCTGCTGCCGGCGACGTCCTTTTCACCAAGTAGCTGACACGCGGATTTCAGCTCCGCCGCGATCGCATCCTTCATGCACCGGAAGTGCCGTGACATGGCCTTCTGTGCTAAGGCGGTGTACGGCGCCGCCGCTCCACGGCCGACCACTGAGTCGAACCAGTTCACCAGCCCTTGCATCTGTTCGCAGTATCTCATGTACCTCTCCTCCACCTTATCAAACCAAAAAGCAGCGCTTGCATTAATGAAACCACTGTAGCTCTGATGTGTAGACTAAGGAAGTCCCTATGCTATGCTACGGCCAAAACAAGACACTTGACAGGGGGAGGATCAAATGTTTTCCTTTTTCCTAGAGTTGATCATCATTAGCTAGAAAAGAAAAGAAAAGAACCCTTTTACTAATCATCCAATCCCCTTGCGGCTGAACTGAACGACTTGAGGCCCATGGTTTGGTGGGAACATTCATGTCAGCAGCAGCTCTTTGCGGCCGGCCCCCAAGCTCTCTTCGCATTATTATTTTTGTTGTCCTTATTATTCCTTCCAATTCAATGTGTGGAAGTAAGTATAAAAATAGGAGAAGAGAAGAGGAGCAAAACCTCATCAAGCATCGAGAGAAGCTTGATCTTTCTTCTCTGGTACTCGGTTCTTTCTGAAGGGGAGAGCGAATGGCGATCCTTGGAAGATGGCGTCTGCAAAGAAGTAGCCGCTGCCGTTGCTGCATTAGGGTTTCCGTCATCTGAGTTGGTTTTGAGCTTGAGGTACTTGAATTGACCTCTCCCAACACAGCAGAATTCTTGAAGGAGTTCTTGTGCGGGTCTCAAGTAGCGTGAGTTTCTCAAGAAATTTGATGGCCCAATAATACCTTGACTCCGGAAGTACAAGTCACCTTGTTCCATGTTCATTTTCTGCAGCTTGTTCGTCGACGATAATGATAAGGAAAGGCCTTGGCCTTCCAGCACCCTCCCAGTTCTCAGGCCGGAAGCTTCGTCGGCCGGAGCAGCCCACACGAACTGCGATGGACCGGCGGCCAAGTTTGACGGGCCAATCAGATGATGGCCGCCTTGAAATTGAGGGTCTGCTGGGTTCTGAATCAGATGGTGGAGGTAGGATGAAGAATCTTTCATCTGAGGATGATGATGATGATGCTGATGCTGATGCTGATTCATATAACGAAGCTGTCAACAAACAAGAGGAGGGGGGGGGGGGGATTAAAGAAACAAGGGAAAAAGAAGAGGAATCTATCAATGAATCAATTAAGAGATCCACTGAGCTGCATGAAACTGCAAAGTACCTCCTCAGGAACGCCATTTACTCCAACAGGCGTGTGGTGTTTTTGCGGCCAACGGAAGCTTTGCTGGATCTGACTCTCATCCGCCGTACTTGGACCCTCCCCCGCCTCCTTTTGCCATACAAACTCCGGCAGCATCCCTTCGTAAGCCGCCGGATGTCCGCCCAAACCCTGTGGCTCCAAATCTAACCCCGGGTCCTTCATGATCCACTCTCCTTGTCTATGCATTGAAAAGAACAAAAAAGAAGCACCGCCTATTCCAAACTCGATCAAACACGATATCTACCTCCCGAACATCAAGCTTCCTCTTGTGAAAAAGAAAAAGAGGAGAAACCAGCAGATTCAACATATGAATCTGATGATCATTTTGCCCGAATTAGGTTCATATCATCATTCATATGTCTAGATGTCTGTGCTTGATGCTATGTCTGAAACTGAACACAGCAGCAGCAGTAGCAGCAGCCTCATGGAATCTCGGGGGGGGCTCTGCACCAGACAAACGAAAGAAGCAGATAATGAAAGCAAAGGAGAGAAGAGGAGAAAATAAAAATAAAAGGTTGGAAGGCTACCCCTCTTGCTCTTCCCACACTTCACTTTCAATCAACTCTTACTTTTATAACAACTACACAAGCACATCGGTATACTAATCACTAATAATACCTCCAAACATTTTAATCCTTTTGTTTTTCTCAATACCCGCAATGCCATACGGTTTCAAGGTCCTTCCACACCATTCTCAAGGCCAAGTCAGATTAAGTGAAGATTACTTGCCTTCGTTGTTAGGTGGTTACACATTAGTGTCATAAAACCCTAGATTTTGTTGGACGAAAAGGTAGAATTTTCAACATGCTAATCATCATATGTTAGCTTTCACACGATCACGTTGATCATTGATTCCAATGAAAGCGTGGTGCGATTTGGATCGAGCTTGTCCTCGTTCGCCTGATTTTGACAAATTTCGATAATTGCCACCGAGATAGTATGGATTCTAATATTGATTAAACCGAGTTGTGTACATAAAGAAAAGAGAAACGCAAATTTCCTGGGAAGCAGAAGCAGCCACGGGCATGTAGTAGTGTTATCACTCAGGATTCCCTTCTGGCGCCGAGACCTGTGAAGAAAGTGAAACATGTAGAGGGGTTAATATTAAAATATTAGGCGCAGAGAAAACTCACACACAGCAAAAATGCAAGAGTAGAAAATGGAAAGGTTAGTCCTAGGAGGAGGTTTCAACCCCTCCGGGCACCGTGATTTGTTGTTGGAGGAAGTGAGCAATCTGTGCACAAAGAATGGTTAGAAGGAGTTATAATGAGGACTAGGAATGGTGATTTAGTGTTGATGAAGCAGTCAAAGTGGGGATTGGTGAAAATGTTTGAAGAAGGGAGAGGGAGAGGGAGAGGGGGGACCAAGGGGATGGTCCTGAGATCCTTAAATGCTGAATTTCGGTGGAGAGAGAGGGAGAGAGCGGCCTGTGGGGGACTACTACCAAAGGAAAGAAAAAGAAAGAGCTGCTGGCAATGTGCGTGTGTGGCTGCCCATGGCGACACCCACCAAAAAACGCATCTTTTAATAATTACCCCACTCGCGCGCGCGCGCTCACACACACCCCTCCAGCCCCTTGTTATTATTATTATCAAGGGGTGATCGTTGTTGCTGCTATAAATCCAACTATTTTCGAATCAGATCCCTTCTTGCAGCAGCATCAGACCTCTGTGCCTCGCTTTTTCGATATTGAAGTGACTGTCTGGTTGGCGCAGTTAAGCTGCACGTGCGCACCGGAGGAACAAAAAAAGAGACTGGGGATCCCAGTTACTGGACTGGACTGGACTCATCCTCTGCTCTACAGCAAGGCAACGTGAAAAGAATGGCCCAGTTACTTGCATGGGGCTTCATTTAAATAGAGACCCACCCACCGCACATGATACTGAATTGTAGAGAGATAAAGGATGTTAGAATTGTGGGTGCCATGCACGCTGGCAGAAAGCGCCTGGATGGATACATTGGTACATTTGGAACACACGCAGGGTTGCATTGCTGTCCCATGAAGTGCCCAACGCCCGAGATCATTACCAATGCTTAGCAGGAGTTAACGTCGGAGATGGCTGCCATAATTCCCGGGATGGATGATGCAATGATCAGGAATAACTGAACCCACCTAGCCACAGCTGCCGACCATCTCTTCTTGTGGGATGGCACTGTAGTGCCCGATAGGCTTTTTTGGTGAGATGGTAAGTGTTTTTCGTGTGTAAATGGACAACACCTCACATAGATATTCACCAGATAAAACCTAAAAATCAAACATGTTGTTGCATAATGTGCCTTGTAGTAGGTTGGAAGTGGATCTGTCTGTGTTGAGCCTATGCTGTTCCCTAGCCTAGAGGGCCTAATGATCATGCCACTAACACAGCTGAGAAGTCAATTGCTACAATGATATAGCAACGTCTGTGGGAACGCCAAGAAAAAAAAGGGTGGAAACTCTGTGTGAGGAGTTGGGGAAGGGAGAATCTTTATTCTATGTGCGAAATTCTTCATGTGTCCAGTGTCGCAAATAGAGGTTGTTATCCGGTTGACACTAGAGGGAGAGTCTGTTGCATACTCGGTGTGAATTTCCATTGTTACTTGGAAGCTTGTAAGTCTAAGAGGTTTTCAAGAAAAGAGAGCGAGTGACTTCAAGTGATAATTAACCTAGATAACATTAGAAAAGATTAGGCTCAATTTATTACTATTGATGTATAGTTTTTTTATATATTTGACTATTCCATTTTCATTTTTCGACGTGGGATTATGTATTTTAGCACCCGCCCTCAAGTCGAACTGGTCTGTGATCCGATGATGACTTGCTCCTCTTTTTTTTTTAATGATTGTAGGTAGTATTTAGGTCATAAGTCAATCTATTTTTTTGTCGCCTAAATATAATGAATCTCCTTTTTTTTTTTAATCGGACCTCATATCAGAATGAAACTCATCTTGGTCATCCAAGCCGTGCCGTGAGTCAAACGCTCTGATACCATTTTGAAATTTAGGATCCGATGGGTTGGGTGAGTATACACGTGAAGTCCAAATACACAAGAAACATAAATCGCATTAGAAAAAATTAGGCCCAACTGATTATTTGTGATATGTAGTTTATTATATATTAGATTATTTCACTTTCATTTTCCGATGTAGTATTGTATATTCTAACAATCCTCTCCACCGGTCTTGGTGCATTCTAATATGCGCTTACATACACACGTTTTCATTCATTTAGTTGGGCCTCAAGAACCTGCTTGTTAATCAGGCTCCGGTTTCTGGGCCGGGTCTCCTCCCCTCTAAGAAGCCGAAATCTGGCGGGGATCGGATAGGAGCTTCTAGAATCTATTGCCGGCTCATAACAACCGTCGATCATCCTGCGTAACGAATCCGCAAACCTTCATCATCGTTGGATACGCCGACTTGGCCCACTTTTCTCACCCGGTGCTTAAAAGGCTCTCTTCTCTCCGCAAACCTTGACAATCTCAACCCAAAAAAAAAAACAAGGCGGCCGCCCCTCAATTTCAGATCTACTCTTCCTTCCCAGATCTGCCGTTTTCTATCCCGTCTCAAAAAACTTATCTCGTAGATCTACGTTTTGGATGTGGTTTTTTTGGCCTGACCCGTATCTCTCCACCTCCTCGGAAGCGCCGACAGGTGAGATGAATCCGATGGTTTCACTCGTCACCGATCCGCCTTGATTTCGCAGATCTGTTCATATGTATGTGCCTGTTGCCTAGGTACGTGGATATATTATGCTAAAAGCTTTAGTTACTACTGCATATGCTCGTCTTGGTTCCAATTATATCCATGTTATTTGTAGACGATTCGCGGCGGTCATGATGTTCTTAAATTTGCGCCAAGCGCTTTTGCTGGTGATCCGGTTCGAGATTCAGTGAACTTGCCACTCTAGGAGTCCCTTCAGAGGCGCCTCTATTCCGACCGAGAATGGATTTAAGGGAAGTTATCTTTCAGGAATTACTCGTTGTGTATTTGATCATTTTGTTGGGTTGTCTTTGCTGCGGGTTCGTAGAGAATATCGTTGCTTGTCTTTACGGGTGGGTGGTGAGGATGTCAGAGACCTTTGCCATGTTGGGTGCGCTCGCATGGCAGGTCAAAGTCTAATAAAATAACTGTTTTTTGGATTTGGTGGGGAGATGGCACGGGGTTTCAGCCCGGCTCTCCCCTCGATTGTGTCGTGTGTCGCGTTATCCTGCACCTTCCCGCGCACGGAAAACTCACTGCAATCGATTTGTTTGCTCCTGGATGGGCTGTGCCAAGTCCTACATAATAAAGTAGGGACTGCACAATCCATCCAGGTCCATTCAAACAGTCATCAACAAATCTATCTCAACCGGTCGGGAGCATCATCAGTAAAGGTACTGCGTATTTAAACTTGCGATTCCCTTGTAATTTGTATCTTAAAGCAGCGCGAATCAAACATCTCGAAATCGCCCGACTTAACATCGGCGTAACATTCTTCCTTCTATTCATCATTATGTTGCTTCATGGTTGCGCATGCGCTGTTCCTTTTCATTTTCCTTGGCCCTCATCGTTTAGGGTTGTGGGTATTGTAAGCCTTCCTGCCATTGTTGGGTTGTATTAGTATCCCTGTCGTCGTTAGTGGTTGGTTGCTGGCTGCGGAACAGGGTTGGCGTCCAGAGGCACCGATGGAGGCGTGAAGCGTGTATATATTCGGAGGTCTGTTTTGCCGGCGTGGAGTTCCGTGGTGGTCGCTCGGCGCGCTAACACGAGGCCTGCCCGGGGTTGCTGGACGCTCGGATGCGCGAACATGTGCAGGTTGATTGGGTTTTGTTGCATTTAATTTTGTTACCCTAGTTATTTAATCCAATCGCCATATCGTTGCATGTAAGTGGTATTTGATCCTGCTTTGGAGGGATCAAGGCTGCCTCGAGTCGTTGCCATGGTAGTTCACTGCTCTGGATGTGTTTTTTCGATTTTATTCCAATGCAGCAGGTTTGGGTAGCCTTGGTTGCGGCTAATGTTGTCTACCCACCGGTGTGGCACGTGGGGGTTTACCCAGTCTTCACTAGATGGTCCTCAAGTAAAAGTACTTCTTATAACGTTATCCCATTTATCAGTAAGCGTAATCCCTCGTTGATTTTGTTTTCTGAGTTTGAAGCTCTGTTTCTTTGTTGGGTGATGGGGTAACTCTAGAACCACGAAGGGATGGATTCATGAGCTCGTATTGGAAGAGCACTCCGTCGCATTAATGCGTCGAGAGGATGGCGGTTCGATTCCGCCTGGATCCTTAAACTCTCCACTATGTTGTGCACTGCGCAACATCCTTGGGAGGATTGATGTTTCGTAGGGTTTAGGGAATATGCAGCTAGACTGCTTGAGAGGACTGCGGGAAAATCGGTAATCTCGTTGCCTCCATGTGACCGAAGCAGGGCGATGCGGATCAGAAATGGTGCATGCTTGCTTGCTGAGATGGCAGAACTCTTCCTGACGTTGCACCGGGGACCTTCACTAAAAAAGTAGGCGTGGATGATCGGGAAAACAGCAGCGCCAAGTTCGTTCGATGTTTGTAATGTCTTCTGCCGCTCGTGGGATAGCGAAGATACTCGTCGTACCTCGCAGGCACCTTGGCCATGAACTACATTTCTAGTGCATCTCCTCCATCCACCACGTAAGAATTTGCATGCTTTGAACGTGATGTATTTCTTAGCCATGTACAAAAACAGTTCATTCTCCGTCAATGTGAGCGGATGCCCATAGAATAAGGAAGATGCATGCATACATGCTTTGATGATCTTGTTCTGCAAAGCACCACCCTCCTGGTCATCCATCTCTATACGCGACTACTCAAGGTATGGCCTCAGCGCCTAGTTACTGCGCACCCTTTACACACGTTCTCAGTCCTCCACTGCTCGGCCTGTGGAGACGATTACAGACTGCTGTCAATAAAACTGTACCCATGCATAATATCAAGAGGAAAAAAATGAAGATCATTACAGTCCATTGAGCATCTTGATGCTATCATAGAAAAGCCATTGCAGGGTAACAACGGGGCCAACGATGGCGATTCGGACGGGAAGACTTCTGGTGAACAAATTTGCAAGCCCAATATTTTTCACAGCCTGATGGAAAGTTTTTGAAAAGGAAAAAGGAAAACCAGGATGTTGAGATCCTTTATCAAGGTAAGGTGTTGCAGAGAGGAGGAAGCTGGGTTTTACCTGAATTGCATTTGTGGCCTTTTTGTTGTATAGAGAGGAGACGATGTTATCGGCAGGATTGGAGATTACAGTCCCCACAGACCCAGCTGCATAGCCAGCTATACATGACACACCAAGTTGTTCGGCCTTGGAACAATCTTCCCGTTTCGTCCTCAATATCTTATCATACATGAACTCTACAGAATGCTCGAAAGTCGAAAACATAACCATGGAGACTGCAAAACCAGTTGAAGGATATCTTAGCAGATGATAAAAACAAAATCCTAGAAAACGCCGGTGAGGACATTACATGGAAGGTTCCGACCCCAGAGCGGAAGAAGTCCCTTGTAGAATCTGCAGGAACAAAAGAAAGAGCACAACTTCAGCCTCAGAGTGCATCTACTCGATACAACCTTAGCTAATTTTGATATGCGTCAATTACCCGCGGAGACCTTCAGTAGCATAAAGCTTTGGAAAGCCATCGGCCAAGCCTTTGGCAAAATTCGGCTGGGCTTGGACTCGAACCTTCACAGCTTCAAATGGGCAAAGGGTAACATCAGCAAATACTTGAGCAGATGCACTGCTGATGAAGAAGATGGTTCCCTTGCTCAGATCAACCAATAGATCACCATACATCTTCTTGAAGTATTCGTAAAGACTGAACTTGAATGCCCCTTGTATGCCATAGCCTATAAGCTTGCCGGACCAACCCCTCCAAAGTGCAGCAGAGCCTTCTTCTCTGTATAGGGTACCAAAACCAGATAAGATCCCACTATATTTGAGTGGGTTGACCTGAAATTTTCATATGCATACATTAGCATATACACCAGATGGGCACAAATTGAACTCCGAACTCAGAGCAGTCCCCTTGGTGGTTTGTTATCCCCTTATCATGGAAAATCAACAGAGCTACCGCTTAACCGCAATCCTCGATTACAAGTAAAGCACAATGACTGGTGGAAACAACCAATGATTCTTAAAGAACGGTGAATGAAGCTGTGGTAGGTTAAAGTTTTCACCAGGGAGGAAATTTATCCTGATAAAACTGCTCCAGCATAGTTGTCTCATAACAATTAGATCAAAACCGGTCATGACCACGCAGTTATTTTCGATCAAGAAAGTCGAGCACCCTCTATGGATTTTCAGCATCACTTAATTTCAACCTACAAAGGCTGCTGAACTACTACAACGTAAAAGAAAAAACAAGGAAGGAAAGATGGAGCACGGGTACTCAAATCGAATATGGCATCTCCCATAAACCAAAACAAGAGAAAAACCACGAAGCTGGTTGCAAAAGATCAGACCTGCATGTTAACCTTCAAGACATCCAAAGGGGTGATAGCCAAATGCGTAGCTCCGGAGCTGAGCAACCCCCCGGCTGCACAAACGCCGTAATAGCCCGCCGTGAACTCCTCCACGGCACCGCTCATGTTCATCCAGAGCACACACAGGAAATCTTCAGCAGCCGAAAATCGAATCTGGAGCTTGGAGACGGCTCCAAGAAGTAGGGGGGGGCTGGGGGCGGGCGGGCTCTACGGAGAGAATCTGGAACATTGGCAATGGGCCACGTTTCCAACCTAGCAGCCACGAACTCCACTTGCACTCTGCGGATTCTGGAGTAAATTACACTTCTGCCCATACGCTCCCCAACGAGTTACTAGGGTTTATTATTTTTCATTTCATTGAATTGAAGGGCGGGTGACGTCACCACTCACCACCACGTTTTCATGAGCTTCCCAAGCATTTGGGAGAGGGTTCTGGGACTGGTTCTCGGAGGTCATGTCCGTACACAGACAGCAACACTGTCTTCCTCTCCCACGTCTCCGCCCTCCTCCCCCACAACACACTGCCTTTGCGACACAACCAACCAAAAAAGAAAAGGGATTCCATATGTGCACAGGCAGAGGGTCCACGAAATCAATTCAACCTCCTTCGTCTACAGGCCCACAGCGCAGTGTAACAAACAAATAAGTAAAATAGCGTATGGTTCAGCGCCACCAGTGATCCAACACAAACGCATTTCAAGGACAGGGATGACTCACTTTCACACTTCCTTGCCGCTGCCGGCTCTATCCCATCATGTATTCCACTGCAGCTGCCCCGCTACTACTGACCAGGGTTTCCGAGGAGGCGTTCCACTGCAGCATGAACGTTTCCGGAAGTAGCTCGGAGTGCTCTGATATTTTCTTGGGTGTCAAAGAAGCCCATCTCTTGAAGCTGGGAGAGTTGAGTTGCGTACAGCTCTTCAGGGGGCACTGGAGGAGCGACAAGGGTCGAAACCAATTTAACAAGTTAGCATCATCTAAAGGATTTAACATGGATGATGAAGGAGGTTGTGAGAATGCCGACCATTGGCTTGATTTGGGGTCAGGCCGTTAGCTCCAAGTCCACCGAACATATTCATTAGCATCTCCAAACCAAAGTTGTTTTGAGAACCTGAAGTTGAAGTGCATCAAAATGATTGATCCAGATTAAAATACTTGACTGTAATTGATGCATGACCCTTCTAAAAAACTACTAGTGTAGTACCTCTAACTTGATTAGATTGAGCTCCATCTCTGACAAAAAAAAAAGCATGGAGGAGTATTACGGTCAGAAATCATCGCATAACTTCATATATTAAGGAGACAAAAAGAAAAAAAACTGAACTCTTGAAACTCACAGGGACTGCTGACTAAGCTGCGAAAGTTGTTGCTGCAGAGCTTGCATTTGCTGAGA
This sequence comes from Utricularia gibba, assembly GCA_002189035.1. Taxonomy (NCBI): domain Eukaryota; kingdom Viridiplantae; phylum Streptophyta; class Magnoliopsida; order Lamiales; family Lentibulariaceae; genus Utricularia; species Utricularia gibba. The sequence goes on along the minus strand of NEEC01000023.1, from coordinate 864,947 downwards.
TAATAAGTTCACAAGTAGGTCAGCATACAGACTTCTCTTGGTATGACTTGCTAAAGACAAGCACTGAACACAAATTTGTAATGCATAGACCTTGGAAAACGGCTTAAAAACATCACTGTTTGGGGTTCTGTAGGCTCAGGAAGGCAACTTGAAAATGAAGTGGATATGAAAGCCGAAATACCTGCATGGTGGCAGGAGAGGTCAACTCTCGTAGAAATTCAGGGTTTTGCATCATTTCTCTTAATTGAGGATTCATATCCATCATGCTCCGAAGCTGAGGGTTAAGACCTAGAACCTGCAATAGATCATGATTTGAACACAAACCCAAGTAAAAAAAAAAACAAAAAAACAAAAAACAAAAACGATGAATGATTCTCAAAGTTGCTGTAGTACTTGATCAACATATTGAGGATTGGAAAGCAAGCTTTGCATCATCTGTGCCACAGCAGGATTTTGTAATAACTGACTAAATGCAGATGGATCTGGCATTCCACTAGCGCCTAACTGGGGTAGACCAAGTCCTCCCAACCCGGTGACATTGGACGATCTTGTGTTGGTTCTAGGAGCACTGTTTGCTTGAGGAGCTCCTACAAAATCCGTTGTTTAAATAATTATTCTTTCTGAAATGTCATGCACAACAGGAGTATATTGTCTGGACAAGATGAGTAAATAATAATAATAATAAAAAACAACCACAAGACGTGAAATGGAAGCAGGAAAACCATTCAACTGAGATATTGAAAAGATTGTGTGCAATTTAAAAGAGGAAAACCCACAGATTCTGAAGGTCATTCCTGATTCATGAAACAACAACAAACAGAATAAATTAAGAATGTGCAACACGGTTTATCTTACCATTGCTCCATGGGTTTGGAAGTGGGTTAGAGTTTGGAGCAACATCTCCTCCTGTATTATTTTCGGATCCAGGAATTGAATTAGAGCCATCTCTATGTTGGGAACCAGCTTGACCTCCCAAAAGAGCTGAAAATGGATTTGCTCCGGAGGCAGCTGTAGCACCACCCATTGTTGTTGCATTCATGAAAGGTTCTTGGACATTTTCATACATACGTCTTAGCATGTTAAATCCTTCTGGAGAGGACTCAAGATTGCTCATTGCCCTGTCAGTGTTTCGCATCATCTCACGCATGATTTCTGGGTTCCTAGCAGCTTCTAGTGTCTGCCGAAGAATGCTAGGATCATTAAGGATGTGACCAAGCTCAGGATTTCGGTCAATAATCTCACGCATCTGAGGGTTATTCATAATTAATCCGCGCATGATCTCAGGATTATTCATAAGGCTCTGAACTGCAGGCATATTCATTATGTCTCTCATCATGTTGGGATTCTGAGTCAGTTGTTGCTGCATCTGTTCAAAGTCGGGCAGCCCAGCTCCAAACAATCCAGGAGCCCCGGCTCTCCCAAACGAACCTAAATTGAGATCCGGAAAGAGGGATGCGCCTGTACCAGGTAGTCCAGTCACCGCTGCATTGGGGTCTTGACCAGTAGCGGGAACACTACCCGTACTTCCTACACTTGAAGGAGCATCAGATGGAGGGGGTGTAACAGGTGCAGAACCACGTACCATGTGAACCGTGTGATCAGTCTGTAACCCTGATAAAGAAGAAATTGCCAAGATCATTATGTCAACAACAAAGTTTTATCCTTTCTTTCGGTGCGAGATCAGGGAACACACGAAAATCTAGAGCAACATTCCCTTCCTCCAGATAAATCGAAGAAGACATTGTTATCATTCTTATTGTTGAAATCATGGCCAAGAAAGCAGCTGAACTAGAAAAAAAAAATTAGGTTAACAGAAAATACAAAGTACCATAGCTGATTAAGGTCTGGTCATCCTTCAAGATCCGACCCTTGTAGATCAGACGCTGCTGTTGGGCAGGAACATCGCAATTGTTGGCCAACAAGATTTTGAATTCCCCGACGGTGGAATCGAGGCTTGCTTTGACCGAAAACTTAGAACCATTAGAGGAACGAATATTGAGATTGACGAGCTCCCCCTCCCCCTCCCCAAATTCAATTTAACTTCTCGCTCCTCTCCCATGGATCTCCAAGTCGAGCGATCAGGAACCCTAATTACACAACAGCAAAAGGGGAAGAGAGGAGAAATCCAGCCCAAGGCGCAAATTAAGCGATCGATATTCGGAAAATAAAAAAGGTTATATGAGAGGGGATCCCGGGGGCGGTGGGTGGGCGGGCTTCCCCTTGGCCTTGGGGTCGGCCTCAGAAGCTTCCTCGCGCCAAACTAATGAAATGTCGCCACGTGGAGGGCAAAATGGTCACAAATTATTATTGGATAAACTCGAGTCGAGTATTGGTGGCCTCCTTTCGGGTTCGCCCCTCGTCCTGCCAAATCACGGCCTCCAACCAGATCTCTCCCACGCAAAATTGTGCTGTTTGTGTTGTGACATGGAGAATCGGGATTTGTTGGAAGGCAGGCTTGAAGCTTCCTTCCTTCCTTCCTTCCTTCGCGTGCGTGTGTGTGTGTGTGTGTGTGTGTTTGTGTGTGGGTTGGATCAGCCGCTGTATGCATCTACCTGTGTTTCTCTGCTTTTAATTCGTTGTGGGCTCCGGCTCACGTACCGCGCCGACATTTTGATTCCCCTCCCCCCCACTAATCCTGTTGCCTATCTAACAAGCATCTGCTGCTCCAATTCCGACGGCTTGGATGACTACAGTGCAGTGAAGCTGCCTGCCTGCTCGCCTCTCCTCTCAGTAGAGCTCACTAATACCAGTACCACACAGTAGCAGTAGGAGTAGGAGTAGGAGTAGGAAGATGAAGAACATGATGGAATGGAATGGAAACACGCACTGCACGGGTTACTCAAATTTCAATCCACAGATTAGGAGGAAGCAGAGCTAACACAGACATGTGATGTGCCATAAGTAATCATCAAGCATCGCGGCGGGTGTATCGGACGGCGTGGCGGCGGAGCCAGAGCTCATGCATCACCATATGGAAGGCGTCAAATGGCTCAGGAGCCCTGCCCCGGCTCCATCTCAAATGGGTTGCTGCTCTTTTGCACAACTGCTTCATCTCCCCATACTTGTCTTCACTCACTCCGTTCAGAACCCGCTTCAAGCTATCTGCGCCGCCGGCCACGAACAATGCGAAATCGGACCACCGCAAGATTTTCATCAACGGCAAGTCCTGGATGGGGCGGTGCACAATCACCACCGGAACACAGCCGGACGCCATCGCTGCGGTCATTCCAGTCAAATCGCCGCGATACAGAAATAAACAGAATTTACTCTCTTGAGCACGCTGAATGTAAGTCAAAGGTTCAGACTTCTCCTCCACCAAGAAACCCTCCTCTGCCTTCAATTCCCTGACCAAAGCGGCATCAGATTTTCCATCCCAGTTCATGTAACCCAGAAACAATGCTCCGGTCGAATTCCCCGGGGCGAGAACTGGGGAAACGCGGCGATTGGAGGCAGGGTAACGTCTTTGTGGGGGATGAAGTTACAGGAGATAACGGGGAAGACCGACACCTGGATCGAATTCTTCTTCAGCTCTAAAACATTCCGATCCGAGGAAAAGCCAATACCCGCCGGCGATATGAAGAAATGGTCGGAACCGAGAGTGCGATTCCAAAAGGGGAAATTGTGCCTGACTTCTCTGACCACGCGTCCCAGAGAACGAGCGGAGGCGTCCCCGGGAAGGGGTACGAAAAAGAGGTGGGCTCTGGCCGGGTCCACCGTGAGAAACGGACTGTGTTGGAGGGTGTGGTAGAAGAGGTCGGCGGTGTCGTCGGAAAAGTCGACAGGATCTGTGGGTGCGTAAATGAAAATCTTGAATGTGTCGATCATGTTTCCGTAGCTTCGCAAGAGTGCGGAGGATGAGAGACACGTTGACGGCAGCGCTGCGGCGGAGAAGGATGGGATGAGGAGGAGGAGGAGCAGTTGGAATAATCCGGCCATGAAGAGCATGCGTTGGAATTCCACAACTAATAAGACAGTAGTTGTTGCACAACTAATAAGACAGTAGCGCAGCTAGCTAGTGGGTAGTTTCAGGGAGGAACTGGCCGTTGTCCGCATAGTTAGATGCTCATACGCTCCGCTGTGGAGTCGGGACGCCATTTCTATTGGACGAGTTGTATCAAAGGGTTTTGATTGCTCATTTACAGAGAAAAAAAGAGAGATGGCCATTCTTCAAATTTACCCGATTTGATTTCCTTGTCCGCATCTGACAACAGAGCGAGAGCGCAACACATACGCCTCATAACTAATGGGAAGACTGATTTAGAGCCTTCATTGACTACCCACCCACAAGATGATCATTTTTGTTTCTCTGCAGCCTGCAAGGATACAAAGTAAAAAACCAGCCAATCAAAACTACCTCGACTGGTTCCAAAAAAGAAAATAAGAAAACAAATCATACGCAAACAAGACTGCTGACCTTTCTGAGTTTCTCAAGTACTGAATTCTCAAAAGCCTGATATCCAGAACCAACGACACTGCTCAAGTTTGGGCCATCTAACTCATTTTTCTCATCGATAGAAACAACTGGTGAAGAAATGGGTTTAAAGGGTTTGATTAGAAGTGGATTCGATAGATCGCCCAAGACCATACCCACAGCCGCAACCTAACACCAAGAACCGTTCATGAGAACTGGAAAAAAAAAAAAAAAAGAACTGGCCGACAAACATAGTAAGAAATACTTACGGCAGCATCCTTGGATTCCATTACTACAAGAGCTGATCTTTTCCTGTCCCGCTTTACCACATCCTCTACAACACCAAACTCTTCAAAAATTTCCCGCAGCGCCTGTGCGGTGTAGTCATGACCAATCTTCTCCCATGAAACTTTAAGAATCTTCTCGGTGTCCAAATCTGTAGCGCTGCCACGTTTATTTCCTTTTCCAACACCCGATGTGTCCTTTTTAGCTGATGCCGTAGCGCCTGACATCCTTTTAGCCTTCTGCATTGCTTGAATTCCTTGTAATTCTTCTCTTAATTGTCGAGAAGTTCTTTCCAATTCCTCTTGCTGCTTCTTCAACTTGGGATCAATAGATGAGTATTTTTCTCTTCTATCAAGATGAGACATCATCTTCTGCCGCTTGGAGTCTTGCTGTTCTTGACGCTTGAGTTTCTCCCTTTGCAATTTCAGTTGATCATCAAATAACTTCCTGGCCTTTTCGTCCTTGAGAATTTCATAAGAAGCTTGAAGCTTTTGAAAATTTTCATGCGCCTTAGGATCATCATGTCTCTTGTCGGGATGGAGCTCTCTGGCTTTAGATCTAAAAGCTTTGTTGATCTCTTGATGAGAAAGCTTCGCACTTTCTTCACCAGAAGGCAGACCCAGCACAGAATAATGATCCACTTCTGCCTCCATATCACCCACTAATCCTCACCTGCACTACCGTGCAAATTTCGGTTAGGAGAACAAAATACTGAAATCACTAGAGGAGGAAACGAAACCAGAAACAAAAGGAGCGAACAAGCTTACGAATCACAATTTATTTGGATTCCACCAATCGCGTAAATCATGATGAGACAACTTTCTAGCCCTCATTAACATCCAGAGAGGATTAGTTTTCCCCCAAAATTCCACTACCATAAAAAAAAAAATAGAATTGTAACCAACGTGGTTTCTTCAATTGGCCAACTACAAAGTCGCATGACATCCAGAGACAATCAGCATCAGTTTTACCAATAAGAAAGCAGTATGCATATTAATTTCATCAGAAAACTAAATTCCAAACCCTAAATTCTCTATCCATGCTGTGTTAACATCTAAGCAACTAACCTTGGATTACGCCGGCGAACAAGATAGGGCGGTGGCCGCGATAACGCTGAGGAAAGAAACCTCACGACCCAAAAAAATTAACTTGAATTCTATCACTTCCGCCAACCCCCTCTAAAAAAAAAATCCCTTCCTGAAAAGTAAAAAAAAAAAAAATCCCTTTCTGGGCCATTGCTGTGGTTTCCATTTGAGCTTCTTATGAAAGGCTCTTACGAACGTTCTCCCTAGGCTAAGATTTTGGGCATCGGCCCATATTATTCAGCCCACGAAATGTAGCCCAACCACATTAGGGCTGGATGGTGGGGCCCAATGTGCACTTGCTTTCTTTTTTATATGTTTTTTGGGCCTGTATTGGTACCCATTCTTTCTGTGCCTTTGTTGATTATGTTCATGGATGAACTCAGCCCTAGTTTTCGTGTGACGAGAAATGAACACATCCATAGCTGATCCATCCAAGTTTGCACAGCTATGGCATCATCATCGACCGACGCCGCGCCGCATAAGATGATCTTGCTGAAGAGTTCCGATGGGAAGTGCTTCGAGGTGGAGGAGGCGGGGCGCTGGAATCGATGATCACGATAAGGCCCTCCCATGATTGAGGATAAACTGTGCCGAAAACGCCATTCCGATGCTCAACGTCAACGCCAGGATTCTCGCCAAGGTGAGTGAGTAATGCAAGCCTCATGTCGAGGCTGAGGAGTTGAAAGCCTTCGATGGTGATTTCGTGAGGGTTGATCGGGGAACACTGTCTACCCTGATCAGGGTACGTTATCCCCCTTCCCTGTTTTTTTTTTTTTTTGTACTTCTGATTCCTGTTATTTACTCTGCAAAGTTTCCAATGGTTTCTGATTTTTGAAGTGGTTTTTCGACATGATTTTTGGTCATGTATATGCATTTGTTCTGTTGCTGATTTCAGTATTTTTTTCAATGTACATTTTTTGAATATTTTCACATTGAACGTTTTCTTTCATGCTTTCTGCAGTAGAATCCATGGTAGTGCTGGCATTCCCTTTTTTTTACTGATAAACTTCCTTTCAGGCTGCAGATTATCTAGGTATCAAGGCATGCTGCGCCTGACAGCCCAGCCCGTGGTCGGCGTGCTAACGGGAAGGAGGAAATTCGCAAGATCTTAAACATAAAGGATGACTTTACTCCAGAGGAAGAAAAAGAGGTTCGCACCATTCGAGATAATGAAAAATCATTTTAGCGTTCTAGGTGGTTCTCGAACTCCAATTGATTGAGGCTCTTCTTTCTAAGTACATATGTTATCCAGAATCCTTGTTGATACTCTGAAGATCTATCTCATTTGATCTGTGTATGAAGTTATTCTGTACGCTTGCTTTATCTTTGCATTTATCGCCACGAGGCAGAACTGATTGAAGTAACGTGATGCCTTCATGACCTCCTCCTCATCAGGGAGGAATGCTACTACTCAAAACTTGATGACCTGCTCCATCTGCTCTTCAGATAATCCTCCATACGGATAGGGCTGCTGCTGCTCATACATGATTCAGAGTCCTCGTTTACATCCACAAATGCAACACTGATATGTGATTCCACGCTTGAGTCCGGATAAAGTTCATCATCATCACAAGTTATTTTCTCGACGCCCGTCCGTGCATCCTTCCCTTCCAGCACACACAGGATCTGAAGCAAAACAAATAATACGTAGCTATGGCTTGAGGGATGCAGCTCAACATTTCCTGAAGCATTCATTACAGAACTGAACTTACCTGGTTCATTTGGGGACGAAGCCTCGCAGCATGTGCAAGACATAGTTTTGCTGCTCGACCGAGTTTCTGCACTTGATCATCATCAACCTTACCATCCAGCTTTGGATCCAATATGCTCCTTACATCAGCACTTTCAAGTTTACGCCTTGCCTGGTAAAAATATGTGAGCTCTTATGTTACTGCTGCTTCATATGAATGATTGGAACACATGCGAATCTAGTTAGTCCTTGTTTCTTACCCACATCACCAGGCTTTCTCCACTTCTTGTAGGGTCACAGTTTATGGGTTTCTTTCCAGAGAGCAGTTCTAGAAGAACTACCCCGTAAGAGTATACATCAACCTTTTCGCTTACTTCACCATTCATCAGGTACTCGGGAGCAAGATAGCCAAATGTCCCTGCTACATCAGTGTCCACCAAGAAAGGTGATGACCGTGATCCCCACACTGCTAGTCCAAAATCACTAAGCTGCGCCAAGTTCAACCCGGTAAAATGGTCATTTAGGGTGCTTTTGATCAACACGAAAACATGTCGAGTGTATGCACCTGTGGTTCTAGGTCATCATTCAGTAGAATGTTCGAAGACTTGATGTCTCTGTGAATGATGGGGTTGGGGCTTGCACCGTGCAGATAGTCAAGTGCTTGTGCAATCCCATGGGCTATCTTGAATCTGGCTTTCCACGGGAGTGAACAGCTTTTCTCCTTTCTGTTTCTTCCTGAATGCAGATGAATGGAGGTAAGAAAAAGAAAAACTCCAGATCCTTTTCCTTGTTCTTTACTTACCCTGGAGATTCTGCTCCAAGTTTCCTCGTGCTAAAAACTCATAAACAGAAATCAAGTGATCGTCGTGGATGCATATCCCGAGAATGGGCGTGATTCTCTTGTGCCTAACTGCAGTCATTATATCAACTTCCCTTGCGAAGTCCTTCTGTGCCTCTTTTGATGATAATCTGACCTTCACCGCAATCTTCTTGCCATCAGAGAGAACTCCTTTGTACACCGAGTTACATCCTCCCTTCCCAATCAAATTTTCTGATAGATTCAGTAGCAGACGGCTTTCAGACAACATGAAAAGGAGCACCCATAAAGATGTCGATGGAAGAGTAACCAACCTGCTGAGAAGCAAGATGTGGCTTTTTTGAGAAGGTTGTAGCTGAAAACCTTGCAGCGTAGGCCTTTTTTCATCAATGTAAGCTTCAATTCATCGTTCGCCTCCTGCTGTCTGCCTTTCAAGGTCTCATCTCCCCAGGATTCCAGATCACTCCCAATCGCCTCAGCTGCCATCGAGAGCGAACGCCTTGGCAAGCTCATGGCCCATTTCACCACAGACATCTTCCTAGCATCTTCCGCAGTCCTCCTTGTTGGGGTTAAACTCGCTGTCCTAAGCAATGGCCAGCCAGGGATCTCCTGGGAGAAGTCTTCCGGTGGAAGTGAAACACATGTCAACGCGCGTCTCCTGCTCCGTCCGACGGCGCTCAGCGTCTCGTATTTCGCCTTCCGATCATCAGCTTTTTCTTCCGAGGTGTAGCCACATATCTTTGGCCCTTCTGCTTCATGGTGTTGAGATTTATCCAAACCCTTGTCTTCAGACCGCCCTGCAAAGCTCAAAACTTGTTTCAAGTTCGAAGTCGTCTCCAGACCTTCCGAATCGAGAGGGGGACACCTGCGGTATACGATCTTCCCATCGTAAATCAGGATAATGTCAGTAGCTCGAGGTAGCATTTTGATGCAATACACAGCTACTGATGCCCATCCCCTGCAGAAGAAAAAAAAAAAAAAAACAATCCTTTAAATCACCTGAAACCCAAAGAACAGAAACCAGTTCTAAAGCTGTAACCTGAGAGCAGTTTGCTTAGTTACTCCCACAATGACAGCAGAAGCTAATCTCTTATTTGCTTCCTTAACAAGAACCTTTCTGTATGAAGTTCCGACCAAGAGCTCTACCTTAAGATCAACCTATGGAAACCCCCATAATTCAATCTCAAAAGAAGAAGATAAAAACATGGGAAAGAGATTGAAGCATGAAAAGGAACCTGAAACTCAGAGCACAAGCTTTTGTACTCTTGCATATGACAATCCAACAGTGCCTTCCGTTTGGAAACACAACCTGCACTCATGGAATTGGAACCTTTGGAACAAAGTTTCAGACAGAATGAAAGAGTAGGAGGTAACAAGTACCCGAATTGGGAGACATATGAAGGACCAAAACATCGTCTCCGGGCTTCACAACATTGTTGAGTGCGCAGCGAAGCAGCTGGTTAGCGCAGCATTCATCGTATTTTATGCCGACAACAACTTTCCTTCTGGCAACCGTCATTTCTCCATGAAACTCTGGTGCTTATTTTATTGCACAACCCGAATCCAGAAGAAGATCAAGGATTGTTTATAAAGGTTCACCTTAAGCAAGTATAAGTGCTTGTTAAGTAATCCCAATCGAAGGCGAAACCGTCCCGAAACGACACTTGAGCAGAAGAAAGCAGACAGCACCACGACCACAACCAACGAGTGGTTCTGATATCTAAATCATGGGTGAACTAGTCAGGAAGAAGGAACATATTCTTATCTCCATTATTTCGATGAGGAAGCAGGCATGTGGGTAAAGAAAATAATAGGAAATATGGCCTGCCCGGACGGCTGGACAGCGAAAGCTTTGTCTGTACATTAACTAACGAGAATCGTCGGTGGTCCGAGAACAAAATTAATGTTTATTGTGGTTGGCGTGTTCGTGCGAAGGACCGGCGGGAGAATCTGACCCGCCGACAAACGGTTTTTGCACCTCCGGAGGACGGCGTTAATTACGCGTCAAAGGCGCCGGCCCAACAGCAGACAAGCAAGCGTCTGTTAAATGGGCCGGGATTTGAAGGCTCCGGCCCACATAATTTGGGCTGGGTCGAGAATAGTGAAGTAAGCGCTAGTGGATTTGAAGTTGTTAGTCGTTGGGCGGGGCCCACAGGGGACGTGTCCGCCTGCGTATCGCACCTTTTGGGATGATAAGTCCTGTCTCGTTTCCCTTTCCAGCATTATTTGCCAATTAAAAAGAAAGAAATGGGACGAGGAGGATGCCCTGCCCCTCCCAATTGCCAAGTCCCGAGCCGCGGAGCCCTAAGGGAAGGAAATAAGCAACCCGGTCCGGGTCCGGGTCCCGGTCCCGGTCTTGAATTAGATGGAATTAAAGAAGAAGAGAGTCCGAAAATATCATCTTTAAATAACTAACCAACCAGGAACTACTGCAACTCCGCCGCCACCAAGATGGGCTTCAACTTCGCGCCGGCCTCCACTGCGGGGAAATGGCTGGGACTCGTCGCCGCCCTCTGGGTGCAATCGATTTCGGGAAACAACTACACCTTCTCCAACTACTCCGACGCCTTGAAGACTCTCATGGCCCTCACTCAATTGCAACTCAACAGCCTCTCCGTCGCCAAGGACCTGGGCAAGGCCTTCGGTCTACTCGCCGGCCTCGCATCCGACACCGTCCCCACCCCCCTCATACTCTTAATCGGCGCCATTGAAGGATTCATCGGCTACGGCGCTCAGTGGCTCGTCGTCAGCCGCCGGATTCAACCCTTACCCTACTGGGCTGTAAGTCAGACGCAATAGTAGTTACGGTCTTTCTCCCTCCCATGGTTGGACTTGGGGTTAATTTTCAGGGTTTGATTTCCATTTCAGATGTGTGTGTTTCTGTGTATGGGAGGAAACAGCACGACGTGGATGAACACCGCAGTTCTGGTAACCTGCCTTCGTAATTTCCGTAAGAATCGCGGCCCCGTCACCGGATTCTCAAGGGGTATATCGGCTTGAGCACCGCCATTTTCACGGATCTCTGTTCTGCGCTATTCGCAAGCGACCCGGCCAAGTTCCTCCTCATGCTCGCAATTATTCCCTTCTTTGTTTGCCTCACTGCCATCGCTTTCCTCCGGGAAGCGCCGTCGTCGTCCTCCGACGCCCAAGAGACCAAATACTTCGCGGTCATCAACACCCTCTCAGTCGTGATCGCCCTCTATTTGCTAGGGTACGACATCTCCGGCACCCACGGCCGCCTCTTCTCCCAAATCTTCGCCGTAATACTCGTAATCCTACTCCTCTCCCCCGTCTCAATCCCGATTCACCTCGCCGTCAAAGACTTCCTCCGCTCCTCCTCCCCATCCACAGATACCGAGAGGGACGCCAGGGAGGCGCTACTCTTGAAGGATGCGGCGGCGAAACAGCGCACTCCAGACGAGGTCAAGGGGGCACGCCCGCCGGTACTCGGCGAAGAACACACGGTGGTTGAGGTTCTGAAGAGCCTGGACTTCTGGATCTTGTTCACGTCGTTCTTGTGCGGAGTGGGCACCGGGCTGACGGTTATGAACAATCTAGGGCAAATGGGCGTCGCGATGGGATACTCCGATGTCTCCATTTTCGTGTCGTTGACGAGCATCTGGGGATTCTTCGGCCGAATTTTGTCGGGATCGCTTTCAGAATTCTTCATCAAGTGAGCCCCTTTTTTCTCCACTTCGTCTTCTCCGGCACTGATTTTTGTGTAAAGTGAATTTTTCTCATTCTTCTGAGCCCGGCACGTGATTGCCGGCCGCCGGCCCTTTTTATAAATAGATTTCTCATTGCACCTCCAATTACTAATTTTTGTATTGGGGGGTTGTGGCGTGTAGGCGAGCGGGGACCCCGAGGCCGATATGGAACGCAGCCTCACAAATTCTCATGGCGGTCGGTTACGTCCTCATGGCGGTGGCCCTGCCGGGATCGCTCTACGTCGGCTCCATCGTCGTTGGAATCTGTTACGGCTTCCGTCTCGCCATCACCGTCCCTACAGCCTCGGAGCTCTTTGGCCTCAAGTTCTACGGACTTGTCTACAACATTCTCATCCTCAACCTCCCACTCGGCTCCTTCCTCTTCTCCGGCTTACTTGCCGGGTTTCTGTACGACTCCCAGGCCACACGAACTGCCGAAGGAGGTAACACCTGTTTCGGTGCCCACTGCTACCGCCTCGTTTATGTTGTTATGGCCATCGCCTGCGTGGTTGGGTTTGGATTGGACCTCCTGTTATCCTTTAGAACCAGGGGCGTTTATCAGAAGATCTATGACGAGCGGACCGAGAAGGAAGCACCGGTAGTGCCTCAGCCTCGGGATTGAACTCCACTTGTAGTCTCTGCAATGTCTGCTGAATAAGGAGGGGATGTTAAATCCATATAGGTTCCAGCACATAAATTCAGAAGAACCAGCAAGTTTACAAGGATTTCTCATCATTCTCTGGTTCATTCATCACTGTTATATGACTCTAGATTCCTTGCTTGTACTCAACTCAGTTTTGAATGGCTTCCACAGGAGGGAGCATCAGACAGGGGATGGCTGTAGATAATGCTTGCCATTTCAGCAAAGGCGTGGTCTTTAGCCTTTTCCCTGTTCACCATCCCCCATCTGCTTTTGTGGTTTTTGCATCCCCATGGCAACAAAAATCTCCAAGGCACCAACTTTGATATGTGGGGCAAAGAGAGATGCATTATTTCATCAATATAGACAAGCCAACAGGTCATAGTAACAACAATACCAAAAAGATGAACTGCTCTACTTAGACATTCAATTACTACTGCGGTATAGTGGCCATTCATATAGGAATGCAGAGGAAAATGATGGAGACAATGAATCCCCATGAACGGATAACAGGCGGACTCAAGAGTTTCGCAGCATTCCCCATGGCTAAGTCAGCCACCATTGATCCATCGGCGAGGGAGTCATGTGAATCTGATTCCGGATCCAATGCAAGGTCCGGCCCGGTCACACCAAAGCCGGATACAGCTCCGGAATAGCTGATGCTGATTGGATCAGACCCAGATAGAGACCCACCGGTGGTAGTAGTCGCAGTCGTTTCCGTTGGATTTTGATCCATTGAAGATTTCTGACTGCAGATGGGGAGATGCGGAATGTGAAATTATGAAGCAAAAGCTACCGGAAAATGGGGAAAGTAAAGTTTTAGGTACCTCAGGGAAGAGGGGCAAAACGTGACCGTATAATCCGCGCCGGAGCAGGTGAAAGTGCTAGTTGGGTCATCGTATGCGTAGCTGTAGGATTTGGGGCAGGCTGTTTTGAACATCTGGGAGTAAACCGACGGGCGGCAGGAGTTGGGTGTGCTGTACTCGCCGCTGCAACAATATTCCGGGCTACCGAAGGCTTCGCACGCGCTTCTGCAAGCTTCCCCCCTGCCAACCCGGAGCTCTTCGGGGCAAAGTTGGTTTAGATCCGTCGCGCAGCCGGTGGCGGCGCAGGTGCCGGATCCCCCACTCGGCTCGATGATCATCGGGAGATTATAGCCGTCGACGAGACTAACGTCGTAAAAGTCCAATCCACCTGTTCCGAGGGTGAATTCCGCCAGCGTTGCCGGAGGTGCCGCACCCGCACCGTCACATTCTAGTTGGCGAGAGCCACAGTCACCGGTTTGGCAAGAACCGGATCCGGCCGAGAATGAGCACCCCGTTCGCCCCCAAAATCGACCGGACCATCCAGTTGGTGCAGCAAGAGTTCTGGAAGAGCCCTGCCGGAGCTCGAATCCGGTGCTCTGGAGCTTGGGGCTACCGGCGTTCGCCAGTATCCCTGGCCACACCGTGTATTCACATTTGTTCACAAATGTGAACTTGGCTCCAAGTACTCCTGAAACCAAACCCCAGATCAACATAGAAAATGGGCACACTAATGCCTTTTTCATTTCACTCCCTAAGGAATCCAGTACAGCAACCGAAGAAAAGCTTGACGGCTAGTTATATACCTCCAGAAAAAAGCAGAGAGAGATGGAGAGCCAATAGGAAGAGCGGAGATGCCATAAATGAATGCTGCTCCTCCAAGGCGATGCAGCGTCCTTGGTCCTCGAGGTATTGTTGGAAATGGAAGGTGGCACCACTCACCAGCGGGGACGCCGGAGAAGAGAAACGGCGGTTAGTATGAGGAGGAGGGAGAATGAACGACGTTACTGCCAGTCCTTTGGAATGCAGCAGCAGCAAGTGGCGGGGCCCGGCCCCTTGAGCCATGGCGACCTTCCTGCTTGTTAGTATTTTCCAATCATGTTGGGCCGCGTTCAATCAAGATGGCGGCCCAATTACAGGGGACGAGGTCGGGCTACTACTAGACTTCTGAGGGAGCACCGGTGCTGCAACGAGTCTCTTACTTTCAGGACTAATGTCCAGCAATCGAAGCTATTTGTTGGGATGATTCTGATTCTCATTTTGTCTTCGCGACTGGCCAGTCGAGAGCAGACCAACAGCAACAGCTGCCACACTAATGGGAATGCGTTTCGGCACTTGTAATTTCACCAGTCATCAAATACATCTTGTGCTGCTTCTTCTTGGAACAGGCAAATTTCTTCTCCAGAATTTTTTATGTTCAATTTCCAGTCAGACATACAAGGCACCTACATTTAAAGTTCCTTTTACGTTAATTAATACAAGGCAGGCACGTATGGTAAGTTCATTGAATCACTATTTCTAATGGCCTCTGCTGATAAAGGGTACTTTCCGATGGACATTTTTTTTTTATTTATGTCTAATGTCGCTTTGTAGTAATGATTCTCAATTAGTAAAAGCCTTCATACATTTGTTTGTATTCACGGAAACGTCATTTCTATCTTTTTCTTCAAGGAGCTATATCCAGTGGACAGAAATTGAAACAGAGAGGATTATTTTGTAAGGTTTCTGATTCTTTTTTTTTTTTGGGGATGAACACAAGTCTTGTATTTAGTTAATCTGCAGTTGTAAAACCAGAACTTACCATTGAAATTGATGTTTTTTCTCCTCTCAATGGCACCGTGCTGTTAAGCCGAAAGCAACTTCACCTTCGCTACGGGAGCACCTTTCGTAGTCTCCCTTACTGTCAAAGCCTCCGCCACTTCGTCTATTTACTTCCTCTGGTTGTAAGCTACCCCATTTCATCTACCCTCTTTTTTGCTGATTGTTTTTTTTCCTTTTTTTTTCTGTTGCAAAGTGCAAAGCAGAACTGAGAGTGTTCAGAAGAACAGATATTGCTGCTTTCCTGGGTTCCATGGGGATGCTATTCTATTGGGCTTCTGTGGTGATCGTTTCATTTGGGGTTTACAACTTTATGTGTGCAAGCTCTCTGAATGATGAGGGTATGGCATTGTTATCTTTCAAGAGTTCGCTCATTGAAGACCCTGAGGACTCTCTCAACAACTGGAACCGTTCCGATGAAACCCCTTGTTCCTGGAATGGCATTGTGTGCAAAGAGCAGAAAGTTATCTCTCTCAGCATTCCTAAGAAGAAACTATCGGGTTTTTTACCTTCCTCACTTGGGTCTCTATCTGAACTTCGTCATGTAAATTTGAGGAATAATAAGCTCTCTGGAGGATTGCCATCGGAGCTATTCAACGTCAGAGGTTTGCAAAGTTTGGTGCTCTACGGGAATTCCTTTTCTGGGCCGCTCCCATATGAAGTTGGCAATCTTGGTTACCTTCAAACTTTAGATTTGTCACAGAATTTCTTGAATGGGTCGTTGCCAGTTTCCTTGATTCAGTGCAGAAGGTTAAGGATTCTGGTTCTTAGTCAAAATAACTTCACCGGTTCTTTGCCTAATGGTTTTGGTAAAAACTTGGCTTTACTTGAAAAACTTGATCTTTCTGTGAATCAGTTTGGTGGTTCCATTCCCGAAGACATGGGCTATCTTTCCAACATGCGGGAAACCATGGATTTATCTCACAATAAGTTTACCGGTTCAATCCCACCGAGTCTCGGAAATCTACCCGAAAAGGTGTACATTGATCTCACGTACAACAGTCTAAGTGGGCCCATTCCGCAAAATGGAGCGTTGATCAACAGGGGGCCAACAGCATTCATTGGAAATCCGGATCTTTGTGGTCCGCCATTGAAGGATCCTTGCGCTGCTGTTGATGAAGCTAATTCACCGTACACACTACCCAATGGTCATCCACCAGCGTCAAGTGGAAGAGCTGCTGGTGGCCCGAGTTTGAGCAAACTCGGGTTGATTGCTGTCATCACCGGGGACGTAATCGGAATATGTTTCATTGGGCTGTTGTTCTCGTACTGCTACTCCAGGTTATCCCCTTGTGGGAAGGGCAAGGAGGAAAACGCAGAGAAGGGAGTTAAAGCAAGGAACGAATGCTCATGCTTCCAGAAGGACGACTCTGACACTTTGTCCGAGAATGGCGAGCAGTATGATCTGGTGGCATTGGATGCACAGGTGACCTTCGATCTGGATGAACTTCTCAAGGCATCTGCATTCGTTCTGGGCAAGAGCGGGATCGGGATTGTGTACAAAGTGGTGCTTGAAGATGGGCTGACTCTGGCTGTGAGAAGACTGGGAGGAGGGTGTCAAAGGTTCAGGGAGTTTCAGCACCAAGTTGAGCAAATTGGGAAGCTGAGACATCCCAATGTTGTGAGGCTGAGGGCGTACTATTGCTCTGCGGATGAGAAGCTGCTGATATATGACTTCATACCCAATGGGAACCTGGCTCATGCAATTCATGGTTTGTTCTCTTACTTGTACCCCCCTTCCTTGTCATGTTTGGTGGTAACCAGGCCTTGGTCTGTCTGACGCAGGGAACCCGGGGGGTTTAGGGATGCCGCCTTTCCTGCCGCTCTCGTGGCCCCTTCGACTCAAAATAATGAAAGGAGTTGCCAGAGGCCTGGTGTTTCTTCACGAGTTCAGTCTTAAGAAATATGTCCACGGTGACATCAAGCCATCCAATGTCCTGCTCGGCCAGGACATGGAGCCAAAGATCTCGGACTTCGGGCTCGGCCACCTGGCTTACATTGCAGATGGGTCGCCGGCTCGACACCTGAGTCGCATGGCCTCTGGTGCGGGGGGGATAGGAGGGCCCTCTGACGTTGCGACATTGTCGTCGACGTCTTCCTACAGCCAGTGTCATCAAGCCCCAGAGGTAGCCAAGACACGGAAGCCATCTCAGAAGTGGGATGTGTATTCCTACGGGGTGATCTTGATTGAGATGATCACGGGAAGATCAGCAGCATCAGTTCAAGGCGGAAGCTCCGAAACGGATGTGGTTCACTGGATGCACACGTGGATGGTGGAGAAGAGGCCCCTTCGCGATGTACTGGATCCACATCTGTCCCAAGGTCATGATGGGGACGACGAGGTGATCGCAGCAGCTCTCAAGATTGCAGTCAGCTGCACACAGACCAGCCCTGACAAAAGACCTTCCATGAGGCATGTTTTGGATGCTCTAGGAAAACTTCGCGCCTTGGATTGAGGCCTCGATGAGACTCTGCCTACGCCCATGCTCTAATAAATTACTGCTGCCTCTTGCTTTCCATCTTCAACACATCCTTCCTGGTCACTCAGAATCTGAATATGTCCAGACCTTGTTGCATGTGTCTGTTTGTATGTATTTACACGCTGGTAATTCTTTCACTTTGCGGAAACGAAAAGCACGGGTTTACCATATGATATGGGGGCTTCTTGTCAAGCAGCAGGGTGGTAGGGGTCTTGCCTCAGCAACTCCTGGATGACATGAAAGAGCCATGTGGGAACCACACTCGAGGCATCTAAAACGGATGTGGAGCAGAACAAAAAGATCAACCTACCCCTTTCGTGGCAGCTATAGCCTGACGCTGCCTTTCTTCCTTCTGCCTGCGACACTCCGCGCACAGAGCAGATAAATCTTGCTGATTCGTCATCAGTTGCCTGAATGCAGAGCTGCAGGTACGAGAAAAAGATGAATGCATGAGTTTACATGGCAGCCAGCCACACTGCCTCTACCCTTTAAGTTGATGCATATAAGGCCTAGGTTTCCCCAACTCAGATTGTTTTTAAAAATGCCCCGAAAGGAAAAGGCTAATGAAAAAAGAGAAGCAGAGTCAGTGTTCTTCACCTTCTACAATACAGCACGAGATTGATTCTCGTTCCTGAAGTGGTCGCCCTAGCACCATGCCTAATGGAACCACGATGAAGAATGGCACGTCCAGGGATGTGCTGGTAGTCGAAAGCCTCCTGAAAATGTGAACTTATTCGTATGGGAACGGTGAAAGGGGTCGAGAAGAAAAACTCACATCCAGCTGTGCATCTGAATACCAATGTTTTTCGCAGCGTGAACCACGAAAACAAAGTCCACCACCAGAGAATGTTGAACCAAGACAAACGCTTAGAGTGACTTCCGAGTCATCCACGTGAAAAGCAGCTGAGAAACTCAATCTTGGTAAAATAAAAAAAAAAGTACGGAATTAAAATCTTCACGGACTGTAACTCCATGCAGATTAGGGGAAAGAGTGACACCAGCAGTGGGATTAATCAACTTTTTTTATGAGGCATGCAAACAATCATGTTAAAGAATGGGTACAAGAATGCAATGGACGACTAAACTATTTAAAGAAATGGCAAGACAAATTACTCAGGAAACGATTTGGGCATGAAAAAGGGGAAAAAGAGAAAAAGAGAGAGAGAGAGACTGCATCCTCAGAAACTGCCACTTACGCAAATCCACATCTTTTTCAATCCCATACTTAACAACAAATCCATGATGTGTATCGAGTGTCGCACCACCAACATCAGGGAATAAAACTGCAAAAAAAAAAAAAAAAACATCAACATTTGCCTGCACGCATCAGAGATTGTGACTAATTAAAGTTTCCACTTTTTTCCCTCAACAGATACTGGAGTAAGAAGCGGATCAGATTAGATTCTTACTTTTTGATATAGGGCGTATATAATCTCTGAGAAGCTTATCAAGCATGTTGGTGAACCCAAAATCATCAAGTACAGCACCATGCTTACTCAGTTTATTAGGTCTCATAATCCTGAATTTTGTCTCATTTATCCATCTTTCAAAGTTTTCTACCTATGTCATTCAAAACCGATTGAAAAATAAACCTAAAGTAAATATATGAGATGGTGTAACAAATGTGAACTAACAGCTCACCTCTGAAATCATCATTTGACAGAACTGCTGGTTGAAAATTTCAAATGCAAATACACCTGGATGGGGTTCAGACATAATATTTCTAAAACCCTGTTCAGTGTTATCCCTTATCGCTCTAAGGAATGTGGGGGTAAAAAACTTTTCAGCATTCACACTGTACAGATCCTCGTGTAGACGCTGATGGAGAGGCATTAAAACGTCATAGAGGGAAAGGAAATGATAGCATATATTTGTTCAAAACACAAAGAACCTGATAGTTTGTCATGATCTTCCGTCGATACTCCCTCAGCTTCTGAGACTGTTCCATTGCGTAACAGCAGAATCTCAGTTGCAGTAGGCGGAACATAAATACACAAATGGGAGCACTTCATTTAGAAATACATGAAAGTATGGTAGATAGGATAACAATGCACCAGAAAGAAAATGCTGGACGTTTAAAATTCCAGTAAATGATAAAAAGGCAAAGAACTATTAAAATGTCGTAATCCACCATAACTAAAACCAAGGCTCATACTTTCTCCTCACTCTAACTTCACATTCACAGCACAAGCCACAAAGATAACCCATGCCTTCCGGGGAAATCAATTCTAATAAAAACTAGAAAAGATTACCCCACTAACATACAGAAAAAGCAATTTCCATTCAATCAACAAAACTTAAGACGAATGAAAGGAAGAGACTATTGCATGGTTTACTGGATAAGGAAGCCACAAACAAGGTGCATTTGACAGAAATATTAAGGCTATAAGAAGTGATACTTTGCCTTGGATATCCATGAAGCACTAACCCAAATCCGCTCGCTTTCAGGATAGTAGCGAAGAAGAATTTCACGCAAGAAGTTGACCTTCACATCGCGCTCCTGATTGATAAGGTCAGGAGGAAGATACCGCTCCAATGAGCTGAAGATCAACGGGCTGAACTCCAGTTCCAAATCCTCGTAGTTATCAGGCTCATGATCTGTATCCGGATTCAGCCTGAGTTTTTGAGCCAAGTTATTTGGAAGCGCGTCCGCTTCCATCTGAGCTACACCATTACCACCAACATTTGCATGGCCCGACTCCGGCACATCGGCTGTTCCGTGTCCCGCATCTAATGTCTGTTGCGCAGGCCCGTCGTCCAAACCCATCGTTAGATTTCAAAATGCAAGCGCATCAGCCGCAGGCGACAGAAACAATGAGTCGGAACTCCCGATGCTGGAAGAAGCTCTCGGAGCAGAACTGATGTAGAAAACTAGGGTTTTGCAAGCAAATTACGATTTTTCAGTTCTTCGGAATTGGCATCAGATTTATTTTTTTATTTATTAAATATACGCGCCTACCGCCGGCGAAAAGCTTGGGCGACACGAAGTGAGCAACCGTCACCGTGAATGGTACATCAGCAGTGCTTCACTTTCGAGCACTTAAGAGCCTTCATTGTTCAATTTACCACATCATCTCTTTGTTTTACGACTCGGAACCCCCATTTCGCCCTCGAACTGCGACCCACGCTTCCGCGGTGGTCCTTGAAAATAAAGGATCGGCTGTTTTTTTTCTCCTGTCAGCGGGAATGTAGCTTCGGGGATTACCTCCGGCGCCACTCATTCGACAGCTGAGTGCTCGAATGTCAAATGCAAATGTGACGAAAAATTATTTGATTCTTCCCGTTCCTTCCGTCCTTGAACTTTTTGCATTTGTAGGTATGTGTTACAGTTCATTGCGTGTTTCCATTTCGCGGTTATACGTTGGGGCACCCTGAGATTATTTATAATGGTTGTTTGCACTTCATTCGTAATTCAGTTCGAGCCATACTGGGAAGATGCTTGTGTATGGGAATCGAAATTGGAGACTTTGTTCACACGATGAAAACAATCAAGAGATAGTATCCAGAGAGAGAAAAGATAGACTTGGTTTTCATCAACTAGCAGCTTTAGCTAACAGACTTGGCTTCTATAGGTGTGATCTGCTCATATATATGCAGCGCTCAAATTCTTTTTTGGGCTAACTCCAAGTAACTGTTCTTCAGCAAGCTGTATGCTAAGCAGTTGCTATCAGTAAAGTTCCACTTCATGACTATCGTTTTGACCTTGATGACAAGTGCCCGAGAAGGGAGGTAATCCCCTGATCTTATTTCTAGATGAGTTTTAGTAAACATGGAAACGAGTGCTTCTCTTTGTGTTTCTATTCTTTGCCTGCAACATTAATTCCATGAATTGAATTCTTAAACCGCAGTTTTGTTTCCCGGGAATGTTAAGGTGTACGTCGTTTTCTCATTAAGAATCCTGGGTAGCGGATCCATCTCTAATTCTGTGAATGGTTACTGATTTTGTTTTATGTTGAGATTTCCGGTAATTTTGCTCCTGGTTCGTTTAGGTGTGTGGAATTTTATCTCAAGGATTTCATATCTCGAAAACGCAAGAGCGTCAGTACATAGCTAGGTTTCACATAGCTAGGCTCATAAAATATTGTCAAAAAGAAGTCAAGAGATGCTAAATGAGCAACGCAGTTGGCAGGTTGGCTAGTGATGATTCTTTCTATAATAAAATTGTTTTCACTGCCTGCAATGAGTCAAAGTGATGAATTTACGGATTTATAAATAAGTCATTGGAATTAAGATCCTTTGTCCGTGATCTAGAGCTTGTAGGGTTTTTCTTTTTTTTTTTTTTTTTGAAACTGCTATACTTGCTCGCCATTTATCTACAAAACTTGCTATTTTTACAGGATACTCCTGAAGGAAAGAAAATGTTGGAGTTTCGTTGCAGTCTTCCTGCCCACAAGGAGAAGAATTCTTTATTAAGAGCCATTTCCGAGAAGCGGGTATTATTATCAAAAATCTCACCTGGGAACCGAGTTTTTATGAAGTTATCTTTTAGCTGTGCTCTTCTCCCTAATTTGGTTTCTTATGTTTCTGTTTTAGATTTTTGCATTCTAATTTTATTCACTTCTTCAATGGGATAATGAGCATATGTCAGTCTTAATCACAGTTGGTTGATGGATGCGTCACTTCTCAGGTTGTCATTGTGTATGGTGAGACAGGATGTGGGAAGACCACTCAGATTCCTCAATAAATTTTAGAATCAGAGTGAGAGTATCTCGAGGGCCATGTGCAATGTAATAGGTACCCAGCCATGGAAAATATATGCGATATCTGTTTCTGATAGGATTTCAATAGAGTTGGGATAGATGGTGAGCTTCTCGGACATTACAAAATTTCCTGTCATTTAAATGATGATTCAAATATGTTTTATGCCTCTCCTACTCATAGGTTGGGTATAAAGTACGTCTAGATGGCATGAAACGAAGTGGCACACTGCTCCTCTCTTCTTCACAACAGGAGTTTTATTGCGTTGCTTATTAGTAGACAGAAACTTGAAGGGCATAACACACGTTATCGTAGATGAAATACATGAGCGGGTATAAATGAAGGTATTTTTTCCTTTTTTTTCTTTCCTTTCTGAAAGCTAGATATCGAAGACCCATTTTCCTCATTTTCGTTTTTCTCCTAATTATTTTAAAAAGCTTCTTCCTCACCGACCAGATTGAAACTTATTTTAAAACATTGTATGTAAAACCCTTCTACTCATACTATTCTCTCATGAAAAACTGAGTGATTTATCTTACTTGAAAAGTTGTTTCTATTTATTTATGTTTTTTTAACAAGTTTGTGCCCTCATTGCAGCACAATAAAAAATCTTTCTTGCTGAAAACAATGGAAGATGGGCATGCTAATCTTCTCATGTGAGTATCAGGCTTAAAGTGCTCTTCATGGTAATTAGGTTGAAGAATATTACTACTGACCATTTTATTCAGATCTCTTTTAGAACTCGGTAAATACACGACAGTCAATAATGCCGTATCCATGGTATGTTTTCCGAGAAAAAGTCAAAGTAAACAGTGTGTTTCTGTGGGATTCGACAGCTATCTCTGACTCAATCTTGCTCCTATTTGGTGGAAACATCACCAGGGAAAATCTGCTTGAACTTCCTTCAATGATTTCCGCTCCCAGTTTACATCTTTAGACCTTTATATTAATTCAGAAGCTCCATACCATTTAGTATTGATTCAATCATTACATTCCGTAGGCTTAGCCACTTAAAAATGTTGGATTGATACTTAGAGTTCTTTATGGAAGCCTCAGTAGCTGAAGTGTACTTTACCGTGAGACAAGAGCTTGATGAGTTAATTACCGCGAAGGTGGCTAAACTTGTTATAGCTCCTTGACATGCCGTCCCACTTCATCATTGATGGGTTTTCATATGATCTATTTGCAACAAAAGTTGCTTTGGGTCAATTCTGTTGGACTGCAAGTGTAATTCCATTTTTCTTCGGAGTCTTGAATTCTTATAGATGTAACTGTTTTCGTTCCTGTGTGTCATGTGCAGCTCCTGAACCCCACAATGGCATTGCAGTTATATCATGAGATTTGTTCTGCTCTACGCCTTCCCCTTCCGGGGGATGAATGTAGTGGCAGATTCATGCTAAACCATCAACTCTTGCCATACCTACTACTGTCAGTTATCAACAGTAACAGATGCTCATGAAGAAACATCAGCATTGATGCATAATCCAGTAACTGGGCCTAGGGAGGAGAACTCGAAGGGCCAAGTACAGACATTGCTGACACGGGCAGGCCATGGCCTCCCTGGCTACAAGACTGTGCAGTTAAATAATGGTCACTAGCAGTCAGCTGTGGAGTTCAATGGTATGTTGAGAGT
Organism: Utricularia gibba; assembly: GCA_002189035.1. Lineage (NCBI taxonomy): Eukaryota > Viridiplantae > Streptophyta > Magnoliopsida > Lamiales > Lentibulariaceae > Utricularia > Utricularia gibba. Next base: position 840,880 of record NEEC01000023.1, on the reverse strand, counting down.
CGGGCAACAATAAGAAGCACTCTGAGAAAGATGCAGAAGCTCAGGCTCTGCAATGGCTGTTGGGAGTGAGTGTAGCCAGCCATGATAATGTTAAACAAGATTTCGATGTTGCTGAAGATGAGTAGGGAAGATTGAGCATAATATGTTGAGACATCTTAGAAGTTGGCAGCGCCTAATACAATCCCAATAGAAACGGCTGCTGCCTCACATGTCTTGGAGATGTGTCGGTGAAGTTCTAGGCTGCTGTTCGACTCCAGATGTCTCTAGTGCTCCTGCATTAGTATCCCGTGGATCCGGCAGGGGCAAGATCACCATCATCACATGACCAAGTTATCCTTTTTCTTCCATCAGACTGGTGGAGCGAATCAATGTACGCAGCAAGTAAGTTATTGCATCATTCTGGAGCCACCGCCATGTGCATGCTCTTGCCAGGTGTATTCCCCCAAAGGAGTATAATATGGTTGAATAGAAGAAGCCTTTATCTGTGCGTGGGAAACGCATTACATCGAAATGGAATCTGATAAAGGAGTCTTTGTACAGGTTGTGCATTGGGCCCCTCGTGTCACCGACCTCGAAGTCTGGGAACACTATTATTGCAACAAGGGAATTCAAGAGATCTTCTTCATCAGCACCTGCAGACACTCTCCTCTGCAGCACTCGCTGGCGCGAGCTCAGGCAGCCCCGCCCGGCACTGGTAAATGGACTGTGGAGGAGGAAGCCGGAGAGATGCATAGCATAGCATAGCATAGCACACCACCAGCTTTTGTAATAAAGGTAGTACTCTGCGTGACTTGTCTGGCAGGCATGTGCAGATGGGGAAGATGATGATGATGATGATGATGATGATGACTCACGTCAGCCGTCAGCGTGTTTCCCTCATTTATTTCTTCCAATTCTTTTTTTTTTCTTATTTATTAAAGAAAACAAAAAAAAAAACCAATCGTGGATATTATTAAAATGTTGGACGGGCAAAAAGGTAATTTGGGTAAGGGAGGATCAAATAATCATCTCGGTGGATATGCCACCGTCATCATCCTCCGTCGCTGCGCTCGCCGTTGGTCCCCCAGTGGAGTCGGAGTTGAGTCCCCACGCCCAAAAGGGAAATCAATCTGACATTCGGGAAGGGAACCCCATCCCTCCGATTCATATGCAACGCAATAGCCTACCAATCCCCCCCGCCCCTTCTCACTCTTGCTCTCTCTCTCTCTCAACCCCACCCTCCCTCCGTATTTGTTGCACCTACTGCGTCGTATTTACACACCCATCATGCTCCCTTCGCGCAGCCTTTCCATAATTACAGCCCCTTGCTCCTTTGAGTTGAAAGCTGGCATCTTGGCCTGGTTTAGAGTTTTCTTTACGTACTCTGGCGAAGCAACCGGTTCGTGTGTTTGTTTGTGTGTTGTTTTTGGGAGCTTAATCAATGAGAGTGGCATCCCATCCCCTGGGATCAGTGTTGAGTCAGGGAAAATAAGAAAAAAATAGTACTTTGAACCGCTCTGTCACTAATCATTTCCTCATGATTAATCGCTGTCACTGGTTTTTCTTTTTCTTTTTTGTTTTCGAAGATGTAGCCCGCCGGCCCCTGTTTTGTCTATGGAGAATAGGTGGGGTAGTCGTTTCGGTTATCACGAGGGTTCTTAGCTCTCTCTTACAACTCCCGTTGCTGCCTGTAGTGACAAATGTAATCGGTTCTTAGAGAACGTGCAGTTGCCTTCCGGCCTCCTCATTTGAACTTCTGCTTCTTTCCACTCTCACTCTGTTTTCTTTTTCATTCTTTTTTTTTTCTGCATGAAATAAATGGCTTTGCGCACTCATTATTGCGTGTTGTTCTATTAAAGGGATGATGGAGACATGGACTTTACCCCTCCGTTAAAAGTTGGTTAGATTTCAACAGGTTGGCATGCTACTCCGCTGCTGTTAGAGTCTAAAACTGTTTTGTCTTGCTCTGTGTTTAATTGGGGTTACCCTTTTCCGAACCTGCTCTTTTCGCATATGGAATTTGGTTCGGATTCTTGTTTTCTTCCTTAAGGGGCTTCCGGGTTTCACTGTTTTCACTTTTTAGTCCGTATCTAATTGATGACAGTTGTTTTTCCTAATTTAATTCTTTCTTTTCAACATTCTACATTTTGTCATTATGATAAAGCTCTGTCGTACGTTCTATATAGTCAACCCTCCGAGGAAGAGTGAGGCCTTGGAGGGCGTTTCTTCGGTTCCATTTACTTTCTCAGGTCAGTATGCATGCTTCTGAGCAGCGTTTAACATGTAACAAATAGAAAACCTGCTTCTTGTGGTGTGTTTGGCGAATTTGTAGATTGATACGACCCTCCTCTGCAATTAGTAGTAGTAGACGTGTTAAAAGTTTATTAAGCTCTCTTTACATGGTTTCCCTGTTGTGACTGACTCCCGGTTGAAGCTCAGGCGATTCTATGCAATAGGCTATGGAAGAAAGTGATGGTCTTAGAGCAAAACTGAAAGATAGTGTCAGCCAAAATGGGGACGGGGAGGCGAGCAAATCGAACCTGGAAGATGAACTTGATCCATGGACTGCCTGGGCGTACAAGCCCCACACTATCACTTTGTTGCTAATTGGTGCATGTTTCCTCGTGTAAGTGATGTTTTGGGCCTCAAATGTTCATATCAGTTGTTGAATCCTCTGTTATATGTTCCATGTAAAGCAAATTTGCTGCATTTTTGCATACTTACCTTCTTGAAAGGCGATTTTTTGTAAGTGAGAATGGTGCGTATTTCCTTATTTAATTTGTACCCTGTAATGTTTCTGCACAGTTGGTCTAGTGGGGCTCTTCATCCTGATGGTAGTTCAGAGAGCGACTCAGTTATCCCTGTGAAAAGGTGTGTAGCACTGCTTCTATCTCAGTTTTGAAGTTTTTTTGGTCACTCGTTGATAAAATAACATTCTCAGTCTTTCATTTCAGAGGTATATGGGCAATGATTGCAGTTTATCTGGCCTACAGTCTATTGCAAGCTCCATCGACGTATGCTGGTTTCTTTTTTTTCCATTTTTTTTAAAATCATTCTCCTTGTGATCCTTAGTATTGGATATTCAGGGGTGTTCCTCCCCTTGGCATTTCTGGTTTACCATGTAGCATGCTTCATCTATTGTGTGAACAGCTTGCTTATCCGCCCGCATCCAGCAATATGGCGCCTGGTTCATGGAATGGCTGTTATTTATCTTGTTGCATTGACATTTTTGCTCTTTCAGGTCAGTGGCTAAGATGTTTTTTTTTTTTTTTTTTTTTTTTTTGTTTTCTATGATGAAATTCTAAGATGCAGTGGCTACCTCCAAATGAGATAACCCTCAACTTGAAACCACCTGCTGTAACTTGTTTCATGGGACTATGATGCATCACCTTCGTGCTTCTGATTTTCAGAATCGTGGAGATGCTAGGAAATTTATGAAATTTCTTCATCCTGACCTCGGAGTTGGTAATGAATTTCATTGATCAGTGTGGTCTTTGTTATACCTGTGTTTAGCTGTGGTGGCTTCCTGGATGCAGAGCTTCCTGAAAGATCTTATGGAACTGATTGCCGAATATATGTGCCTGAAAGTTCGAAGAACAGGTTTAAGAATGTTTATGTATGTTATCTGCTCCTTCAAAGGCTTGATTTGGATTCAGCACTTGTGGCCCTTTAACATCCTTGTGGAATATTGTGTTCAGGAGACACTTTTTGATGAGTTTGTGTTGGCTCATATAATTGGATGGTGGGGGAAAGCCATTATGATCAGAAACCAGTCACTTCTGTGGGTACTTTCGATTGGGTTCGAGCTAATGGAGGTGAGTCAGCCTCCCTCCTCTTCAGTTCCATGACATTCTTGTTACTTGTCTTAACTTGTGTTCTCTCTCAGCTGACCTTTCGCCACATGTTGCCAAATTTCAACGAGTGCTGGTGGGATAGCATCATTCTCGACATACTTGTCTGCAACTGGTTTGGTAGGACAATGAACACTTGTTTCTCCAAATCTCTTCTACAAGCATGTGAATTGTCATCTTTCACAGGTATCTGGGCGGGAATGCGCACCGTTCGTTACTTCGATGGTAAAACGTATGAGTGGGTTGGCATAAGCAGGCAGCCCAACATCATTGGAAAAGTGAGATGTTTCGATTGTGTCCCTCTGCAGGAGCTGCTGATCCTTAGCAGCTTCTTGTTTTTTTCAGGTGAAGAGAACACTGAGTCAGTTCACACCTGCCCGGTGGGACAAAGACGAATGGCATCCTTTTCTCGGCCCACTGCGATTCATTCAAGTTCTAAGTCTGTGTGTTGGTTTCATGATGGTTGAGCTCAACACTTTTTTTCTCAAGTTCTGCCTCTGGATACCACCTCGCAACCCTGTGGTGATATACAGGTTAATCCTATGGTGGCTTATCGCGCTACCAACAATACGTGAATACAACTCTTACCTCCAAGACAGGTATGTATATTGCTGCACACTGGCCCTCCTTGTTTGTTGTTCTCTCTCACCAGAAGCAACTCTTAACTCACTCACTGCTTGTGTTTGGTGTTGGTGTTGGTGTTGGTGTTGGTGTTGGGCAATTCAGACAACCAGTTAAAAAAGTGGGAGCAATATGCTGGCTTTCACTAGCCATTTGCATCGTGGAGCTGCTGATTTGCATCAAGTTTGGGCATGGTAGAGGAGTAATGCCGTGTTTGTTTGGTTCGGAGCAGTGGCCTCATTCTGAACCGAACTGAAACTGTAGTCTTTGTGTGTGTTTCAGGGCTGTTTAATGATCCAATGCCCAGATGGTTGGTGATGTTTTGGATGTGTGTTGGATCGGGACTTGTGATATTCCTGGGAGGCTGGACATGGCAACTGCACAGATCAATAACAAGAATAAAGAGGGATTAGCAGGCAGCAGCAGCGCAGCCTGGTGTTTTCATTGGTTTGCCTTTTGTAGGATGCGCTCCAGATAGCTTTGTTTTCACATATTAAAAATCTGAAACAACAGCAAAAGGAAGCATCACGATCTTCATACGAACCCCATGATTGATTTTTGTGGCGGGGGGGAATGGAAATCCCATCCTCACTCACAAACTCCTCCTCCTCATGCACATTGGACTTGGAGTATAGACGATAGCAAAAGCTTAATTTGAACTGAAATGGGGCTTCTCGGTACTACACAGCCACAGGCCCCCTTTATCAGCAGCATGAGAAATGATCAATCCGTGACCAGCAAGAGGGAAGTCATTAGTCAGCCATTGTTGAACCTCAAGAGCGAGCGAGCGAGCAACCAAGATGTCGTTCAACTCTCGGCATTCACAAAAAAGGCATTCAAGCACAGCTGCTACGCTACATCCATGATTTAATTCCTCTATGCCTCCCAGTCCCAGTCCCAGTCCCTAATTAATGAGCAACAAAAAGTAATTATGCAGGGCAGGCAGAAACGCAAAGACAACTTGTTTCTTCTAATCAAAAAAAGAAAAGCCTTCAAGAAAGGATTTTCATTCTTGTTCCTGGGAATGCAACACACAAGTTCTCACCTGCGGCATCTGCCACAACACACCGGAAACTGGGGCGATGTCCCCCTGGAACTTTGATTTCCAGCCGGGCGAACGAGCGTGCGTGATGTGTACAAATCATTTTTTATTTAATTTCACGTTATTCATTTTTAATTATATTTTATATTAATTTTAACACATAATTTATTATTGATTGACGAATAGGAGGGGAGGCGCCGCCCACATTGCCACCTGCTCCCGTGGGCCGTGCCGTGCCGTGTCCCCCTGACACGTACTTACTCCTCGCTGGAACTCCCTCTTCGTACACACACGCGTGTCCGATGTCAACCCCAGGAATAAACATCAATTATTAATACTTTTTTAATACAATTATTAGTAGGCAGTAGCATCATCACCACGAATTCCTCTTTTTATATGGCAACACAATACATTATGATACACACACCTTTACGTACACTTCCTGCTCGCCCCCCTCTTTTCTTCTTCTTCTTCTTCCGGAACATGGAGATGGAACCACCTGCACTCTCCTTCTTTTTGCCGCCCCTCATTTTCCGGCGTACTCGTTGTTTTGTCCTTCGCCTCATAGCTGAGGCACCTTTCTTTTTCCCCTCTTTCTAGGGCTTTATGCTTTGGGCTCCGAGACCATGGAACGGAGTAGTTGAGCGACAGTGGTTGTGTTTGCGTTTGCCCTTGCGCGTTATTAGGTTGGTTTTTCATCTGTTTTCGGAAGGGTACCATAAGAATAGGTAAGCTGGAGAATGTTACTTGGGTTTCTTTTCCGCATTCTGGATAACTGGGTTTTTTCTTCACTGCTGATGCAGGGGAAAGGAAGAATGGGTCATATGACATGGATGTTCTTGAATGGAATCACGAGGTCCCTGTCAATCAATGGAAGTCAGAAGAGGATTCGCAGTAGCTGTGATGGGAGAGAAGCAGTTGAATCCATGGCAAAAGATGCAAAGAGAAATGACCTGATACTGAAGACTTCAGGGATCAAGAATCTGGTTTCCGTGTATTCCAGGAGAGGAGAGAAGGGGGTGAATCAAGATTGTTGCATTGTTTGGGAGGTTAGGATACGATTGTGTTGTTACTTGCACAGGGGCTTCCATTTCATCTGCTTTCCTGTTGACCACTGCAGGATTTTGGGTGCCAGGAAGATATGGTATTTTGCGGGGTATTCGATGGTCATGGACCTTGGGGGCATTTCGTTGCGAAATGTGTTCGGAGATCGATGCCGAGAGCTCTCCTCTGCCATTGGCAAGAAGCACTTGCTGAAGTAGCTTCAATGAATCCTGATCTTGGTCTGGAATCAGATGAGGGGAAGATGGTTTTCAATGTGTGGAGGCATTCTTTCATCAAGACATGTGCTGCCGTGGACAAGGAGCTCGCGCAGAACCGTAAGATGGATTCTTTCTACAGTGGAACAACTGCCTTGACCGCTGTTAGACAGGTAACACAACAGTTGAAGCTCAACATGAATGGGGAGAAAACAGCATTCGGTGTGTCTGTTTCTTGCAGGGGGACGAAGTTGTAGTGGCAAATGTTGGAGATTCACGTGCAGTTCTGGGCACAGCATCTGATGATGGAAACTTGATGGCCGTACAGCTCACAGTTGATTTCAAGCCCGACCTTCCTGGTTAGTCTTTGGATACATACAGGGATCACACTTTTTTACTGCATCCTGATGGAATGGAGGGTTTGCAGATGAAGCCAGCCGGATATCAGAGTGCAACGGACGAGTGTTCTGCCTGAGGGAGGAGCCAGGAGTTCACAGAGTATGGCTCCCAAACGCGAGGATACCCGGGCTTGCGATGTCCAGAGCTCTTGGGGACCACTGTCTCAAGGAATTTGGGCTGATTTCACTTCCTCAAGTTGCACACATCCATGTGACCTGCAAAGACGAGTTCATCATTCTTGCTACAGATGGGGTGGGTGCGTCTGTGTTGCTTGATGTGAGGAATTCCAGACATTGACTGGTTGGTTATGTGGCAGGTGTGGGACGTGATATCGAATGAGGAGGCGGTGAGTCTGGTATCGGCGACACCCGATCGCGGCAAAGCGGCGAAACGGCTGGTGGAGAGTGCTGTGAAGGCGTGGAGGATGAAGAGGAAGGGGGTAGCCGTAGATGATATCTCTGCAGTTGTTCTATTTCTGCATGCCCCTTCATCTGCTCCTCATGTAACTACCCAGCTCTGCGTTCCCAAGCCACATAAATAAAATTGCAGCCTGAGTTCCGCTTTTTCCTTCCCACACTTGTATGCACATCCGTCGGGTCTCCGACACGAGGATTGATGCAAAAACCCGATCCGAATCTGGATCTTGATACTGACCAGAGGCGTCACATTTACAGCTCCATCTGCCGCCTCCAGACTGCTTACAGGGTTGCGCTTGAGGATCGTTCTCGGCGCTTACCCAAATGCCAAACGCTCCACACCTAAGTTACAGCTAAATGGCTTCTTCTTCTTCTTCTTCTTCTTCAGGATGATTAATGAGGCAGGTAGATATTTATATTTTGAGTCAAGTGGTCACCCATCCAGCTGTACCTACTTGGTGGCTGCCCGGCCCGTGTCCATTGCCTCTAAACGCGCTTTCTTGCAAATCATGATTACATCCAACCCCATTGTTCCTTCCTATACCCAAACGCCACACCACAAACTAACAAAAAATTATTGACAGCGATGAAATTATTGACAATCACCCAATCAGCTGCGGCACAGCGTTATGGCGCTGCAGCCGCGGGTGTAAGGGTTCGCCTCCGCGCCGGCGCGGCAATTGTAGTACGACGCGCCGCGACGCGAGCAAGGGATGTTGTTCCTGGCCAGCGCTCCGTAGCTGATGTAGCGAGTCGTGGACTGCAGAATTCGCCGATTGGTTTCGGAATCCAGGTCCAAATCGGACTCCGCGCACTCGCCGATGGTCCCCTTGCACCCCCCGTCGTTGACGGACGGCATGATCCACAGCGCCGGTGATGAATCGCGGCCCCCGGATGCGTTCGTGTTCGAGAGCGCTAGCGCGGCGAGAAAGCAGCAGAGTACCGGCAGAAATCTGAAGGCGGCGGCCATGTCGATCTCCTCGTGGATCTCGGTTTTCGCAGAGTTGCTGAAAACTGACCACTCGGTTTCTCTCTCTTGAAAACAAGCAGCCAGTCCAGTCCCCCCATCCCATAAAAAGCTTATATATATATGCACACAAAAATTTTTAGGCACGGGAAAAAGAATGAAACGCGTCATCCTGTAAATTAATTGGGCGGGGGGATACTCGAGAAATCTGTAGTATCCTCCATTGGTTTCGTCGCATTAAGCATTCGAGCTAGGGATTCCACAACGGGAGCGAGGAGGGTTAGCAGCAGAGGATGCATCATGGACGACGGATGGATGGGGTTTTGGGCAACAAAATTCATTTCATCCATAACACATGGTCCCTGAGAACAATACAACGCAAACCTGCACAACGCCTCGTCACAAGGAATGGTAGGGCACGTACCCCAGTGCCCCGCTCACATCGTTCACCACATCCCTGCACCGGTGCAATAAGCTCAACAGCTCACCGGAGATATCCGCTGCCACCGCCACCGATGATGGCATCAAGCTCGACGGTTTTCGGTTCCCAAGTCGGCCGGCAACACCACCAGGCTGGGGATTTAGCTTGGGAACAACGTTTTTAGTTCTAAAATCCATTGAATTTGAATGCCTTGCGGCGGCAACAGGATTGGGATCGGTGCTGGGGCTTCCATCCCCACCCAAAACGAACTTCACCCTTGCACCTCTACCGCTGCCATTGCCAACCTCGTCGTTGGGCTGTTTCTTGAGGATTGACTTGATCTGTAGCACTGGCTCGGTGCGGGATACGGGAATGTCCTTGGGCGTGTCTTCCTTCTGAACCTTGGCTGTCTTGGTTTCTGCTCCCTCCGTGGCTGCATCTTTGAGATGGCAAAACACATTCTCGTACCCGAATAAGGACTCGCTCGAAGCAGCAAATTTTAGAGCAGCTTCTGCATCAACCTTGTGCTGAAAGACCAGGCGGCAGGTTTCTGTTTGCCAGTAAACCCGAGTGGCTGTGAATTCCAGAGGCCCGAAGCGAGCAAATTTTGCGGCGAGTTCTGCACCAGAGGGAAGGGATGCACCCTTTGGAAACTTCATCATCAGTGCAGTTCGATGCCGTACTTTTCCCAGTTTCTCACCTCTGCTAGAATCGGATTTTGTGGACTTCAGTGGTTTTACAGGAAATTCCTTCAAATCTCTCCGCTGAGCTACGGCAGACTTATGGGGAATCTTCATGGCTGATAACTTCGAGTCATTCATCACCTTCTTCTTGATGTCACTCCCTACATTCGCAAGCCTATTGGGATAAATCTCCTTTGAGTCATCCAGCTTCCTTTTCTTAACAACGTCTAGCTGGTCGGATAAAATGCGTTTCTTACCACCTCTAGTCGGATCACCAGGCCTCACTGACGGTCGGGCAAGCTTAACTGATGATTTTTCACGGCTTCTATATGCGGGATCCTGCAGAGGAATAGAAGAAGGTAATCTTGTCACATGAGATTCAGTTGTCTCTTCTGTAGCTGGAGAAGAGGAAACCAAGCTCTTCTGATAGATGAGAGATCTGAATTTCAAGAAGACCCGGTGAGAAACAGCTGGGCAGCACCTCTCAACTTCATGGAATGGATTAATTGCAAGTGCACGAAGGTCTCGAAGAAGCATTAAGAGCTCTGGATTTCTCATCTCACGCCCTTGTTGTTGTGACCGAGCCATTCGCAAGAACGTGACAACATCCAGCTGATTTTCAACTTGATTATTAGCACCACCAACTGGACCACTGCTCAACATCTGAGGAACTTGCTGCCCAAATGTTGCCGTGTTACTTTTAGCTGATCTCATATAAGCACCACTCACTGCACCTCTCAACTTCTTCCTCATCTTCTTGACCAGTGTCATTCTTGGGGCACCAGGATCAAGAGATCCCCCATGAGAGCCTGATTCTTTCTTTCTCTTCATCTTTTGATCAATTATCAGTGGACGTGTATCGCTCATTGGCACATGATCCTTCTTATGTAACTTCAAACTTTTATTTCCACTTGCAACGCGAGCATCCCCTCTTGTCGGTTGACTAGAGAAAGTATTTGCGCCAGATACAGCAAAGCTCTGTTGCAGATGACCTTGCATTCCAAAATCACTTAGTGTTGCGACATGGGATGAAGTTTTATTGGCTTTCATGATAGCTGGTTCATCACGTCTTTTGAACAAATATTGCTCTTTATCCAATTCATCCTTCATGAGATTCGGTGCCAAAAAGGGCTTCCCTTTTCCAAGGTCTTCAGCAAGTACCAGCCGGCCACTCAAAGAAGCTGCATAAACATAGGAGCAGGAATGCAACTCATTATGTGCAATGTTGTTTTTCCAGAAAAAAAACACGCAAAGAAGATCAATTGCTGAGAAACTGAATTCACACATCATATTGTAGAATCTATTTTCAAAAGAAATGCAAACCATTGTGCAAGAAAAATTTCAGCAGTTTTGTAAAATACAAATAAATCCCACAGCAGTTTTGATGATCACTTCAAAAACAGCGGTTCCCTAAGACACCTAAATATGAAAAAGGTGAAATGACTAACAACTAGACATAAACGTCAGTTTAAAAAAATTTAGAAGCAGGAACTGGTTTTCTGCCATTCATCACCAACACGGATCTGCAGAAACAACTGCAATCAGGAATATCCCACACCTCCATATGGATCCACAGACAATGGAGCAGTAGGCTTAGCAGGTCGTGCTGGTGCAGACCCAAAGGCTTGGGCGTATGTGTCATCAAATTCCTCGTAAAAAGCTTTCCTGCAAGCTAGAGCTGTGGCCCTGTTCTTAAAAAACTCAATGGTCAGATTGTTGTCAGTTTTTGGTCGCAACGCCATTTGTTGGACAAAAGAAAGCATTTCCTTCGGTCGGAACTCCTCCCTCGCCCTATTGATCTGGCTCATCGAATAAGCACCAGGTTCATAACCCCCTGCATAAACAGTGAAGTAGCCATCGACACTAAAGGGCCAAAAGTTAAATTCATTTCTACAGCGGCAAGCCATTCCCAAGCTCCTCCTTCTCGACAACTCATCCACAGCCTCCTCCACTGCGGTGACAAAAGATCGAGAAGGAGACTGCTGAGACTTCTCCATAAAGCTCTCTACAAATGGAATCAACTCTGCCGGATCAAACCACCCATAACTACCATCCCCGAAAAACGCAACCAGTACATGGCCTTCACGCTTAGTTCTCCTTACCGCAGGAGAAGCAAGCAACTCGTTAAAGATTTGTCCAGGCCACCATGGATGAGACTTCACTTTACCCCATACCATATCACCAATCTCATACCCATATCCAACAGTTTCACCACCTCCCTTGTATGCGAAACGATCAAATTCAAACAACATCGAAGCATAATCCCCAACTAATTTATTATTCTCACTTTTCGGGCACACATTCTGTACAGCTTCATCACCATAATCAAACGGGACAGAACGAGAAGCGATCGTTGGACCCTCCACGGGTCCTTCGCTCACATTTCCGTCTACACCATTCTCCTTCGGCGTCTTCAACATCACCGAGCCTTCCACTTCATCAGCATGCGCATCTGCTGGCGAAACCCTAGCAACTTCCTCATTACAAGCGACAGCAGTGACAGCCGTGCCGGAAAAAGAGACACTCGCTGTAGGCACAAAAAACTCGACCTTAACCCGTTCATCCTTCCAATCGAGCGGCGGTTGAGTGTCGGCGTTGCCAGTTTCATCGGCGTTCATCACGGGTACCGCCTTGGACCTCGGAAGCCGCAGGTGTCTCAGAAAACGTAACCTCAACACGAACCGGAGAAGCTTAAACCTCGAGCGATCATCAGTATGCAGAAGCAGTTATTGAACCTTCCCCTCACATGGTTAAAGAAGAAGAGGAAATTGGGAATGAAACGAACATTAAGAAACATAAATATTTTTTTACTATTTACAGCTGTAAAATAATTTCAAGACAAATAATAACTGCATCAATTAAGTTTGTATAGTATAGCGTTGTACTCATTTATCAATTTCTTCATCTCAACGACTGCCATTGCTTCTTGATTCCGATCTGAAATCGCCAGCGGTCGGCGACGATGGAGACGACGGCAAGAGCATTGACCGGTCTCTCTTATCCGGATAGATTCTATTCGGCGGCGGCGTACGCTGGATTTGGTGGATCTCCCACCTCCGCATCAAGAGACGTTACCTCCAAGTTCTCAAATGACTCCGCATTGCTACTATATGCTCTATATCAGCAGGTCTTAGGTTCTGAAACTTTCGCTTTTGTTTCATCAGCTCTTCAGTTTTTTGTCGCCTTCATTTTGACCAGAGCTTTAGGTCCATCCATTTGCGTTTGATCCGCTCGCCTTTTGGTCTTAGGCTCTGGATAATGACTGATTTTCGTCAAATTATCTGAATCAGTTTTCTGGATTGGGATGAATGATAATCTTAACAATGTGTTTGCCCAACATCCAAATTTGATCTTTCTGGAAACTTTGTTTTTTCCTCTTGATCTAAGAAGTTTCTTCGAAAGCAGACATATCGTCATTGCTGGAAATCCTTCTAAGGCTTCCTACTTTTGTAGCAATCTGGAGCTTTAATTGTGAAATCCTTGTATCTCATTCGGGTTTGCTGTTACGTGCTACTAATTATTTTTATATTCATTTAAGTCGGGTTTTGTTGAATTGGTACAACGGATTTCATCCATTTGTACCAATTTCAAATATTTAGCAATTCTGTTGATCATCAATTTGGATGCAGATATTTCAACTTGAATAGTGAGATTTGATATTTTGGATTATATGCGGGATCTTTTTTTCTGATTAAAACAATTAAATGGCGATAAAATAGTTCAGGATGAGTTTAATTTGGTCATTAATAATGGGGTTGTTTGTTTGGTGGTTAAAGGCTACCGTAGGACCTTGCAATATTCAAAAGCCAAGAGGATGGAGTCCCATTGAGCATGGAAAATGGACAAGGTTTGCACTCACTAGGCTCTAAAATAGCGATGCCCTTATTAGCATTGACATGTTTTCGCATAAGAGAAACAGAAAAAGAGGAACTAAAGCCAGCTTCTCTTTTACTTGTGAAGCTGGAACGGACTAGGAAACCTGGCTTCCACTGAAGCAATGCGGCTTTTTGTCAAAATTTTAGAGGTCAATATAAACTTGTTTGCATTATCTTCGTTGTGAAACTTATTAGAGTATTCACCTGGAACTCTCCCAAGACAGGAAGAACATCCAGGATGGTATTCTAGGGTTTCAGATATCGTTGCAGATCCTGTTCGAGATGTCGAAATGAATGTAAGTTTGCTACTAAATATACATGTTACTTTGGTATTGCTGTTAATTTCTACATTGGCCGGGTTCCATTCGATTCTAACAAACAATGGTTTGCAATTTACTTCTGTGAAAATAAGACTCTTTGTGCTACTAAATTATTTTCCCATCTGATTCCATTGAAATTTTTTATTTTCTTCTTAATGCTATGTGCTCTTAATTCAGACAGAAAATTTAAACCTATTACAGAATGTTTTAAATTGCTTTGTTTCCAAAAATTTACACTTTTTCTTTTGGTGCAGCATAATCCTGAAACTCTTCCAATATCGACTAATGGGGAAATTGTCTCAGAAGTCAAGGCTGTCCCAACAGAAAAGCTTGACTTAACGGATGCTCAGGATAAAGATGTATTATCTGAAGTTACCAGCACAGTTAGCGTTTATGACCAATGGGTGGCTCCTCTGATTTCTGGAACCTTACCTAAAGCTAGATATGAGGTGTCAGATTTATGCCTTACATTTTGCTTCTCATGTATTTTGATATCTGTGAGAAAGGGCATTTAAACTTGTATGGTTTTCATTAGTTTCAAATTTATGTTCTATGTTAACAGCATGGAGCAGCTGTCCTTGGATATAAAATGTACATATTTGGTGGCAATCACAATGGACGTTACCTTAATGATATCCAGGTAATGGTCCCCTGGATCTTTTACTTCAAAATGTGATGTACATATGCATGTTGATATATTGTATGCAAATGTAAAATAGTTGATCTAGTTGTTGGAACCATTAGGAACTTCATTCTCTGTATGTGCGGCTATGCCTAAATAGCCTAAATCCCTGGATTCTTGTTCAGTTTTCTTCCTCTCTTCTTAGATTTTCTAGCACTTTTACCTCTGAAATCAGACTATGGGTTTTTATTTTCTGTGCTTATATTAGGTTTTGGATATGAGAACGTGGACTTGGTCCAAAGTTGAAGCTAAGTTGGAGAAGGGGAACACGATTTCTCCATGTGCTGGCCATTCACTGGTTTGTAGCCCTCTCATTTAGAGAGACCATGGTGGCTTATTAGCTGCATTGATAGATGTTCAGTGCATTGTATTCAGTAGCAGCATCTAATTGTCATTTTGTAAATAGAGGGGAAGTTTCAATGACACTGTGGAATGCTATATTGATCATTTAATATTTTGAGCAAGTGATTCAGTCATTAAATTTACTGCGCATTTTACAGATACCATGGGATGGGCATAAACTTATTTCAGTGGCTGGACATGCAAAGGATTCTACGGAAACTTTGCAAGGTGATAAAGCTGGCTGCATGTAATCTCCTTATTGTTAATCATGTTAGGACAAGGCTATTTGTATTTGAGTTGGTTCTTGATTACACATGTAGTTGCATCGACTAGATTTTAGCTTGTACATTAGACTGGATTCATATTCGACTGTTTTGTTGTACAAAATATCACTCAATTCAATGCAAAATATAAATTCCAAATTTTAACGAGCATTCTATCTAGTCTTTTAGATTTTTTTTTTTTTTTTTTTTTTTTTTGTAAATGTAGATTTTTTGTCAACATCTATTAGGACATTGGCTATTTGCTAAAGAGATGTGAATGAGGATGAGTCTCTTGTTGTATTAGTTCATGCCCATAATGTATGTCATTTATGTCTCTTAGGTTTCCTGAAATCAACTTTAGTTTACATGTAATAACCTCCTGAAGGATTTATGTGTTTTTTTAGTGAGGATGCTTGATTTGAAAACTTCTGCATGGACAGCCTTGAAGACATATGGAACTCCTCCAGTATCACTTCTTCTTCCTTCCATCTTTTTTTCAAGGATTGGCATAAGATCTTACCCTTTTTTTGTATTCTTCTTGTGGAGGTATCTCGAGGAGGGCAGTCTGTTACTATTGTGGGATCTACTCTGGTGATATTTGGTGGAGAAGATGCAAAGCGATCTCTTTTGAATGACTTGCACATCTTGGACTTGGAAACCATGACGTGGGATGAAATGGATACTGTGTAGGTTTTCCCAAAGCCTCCCAATCTGACTTCGAATCCACATTCGTTCCCCATTGTTTACCTAGTTTCCAAACATATTGCATGCTGGAGATCATCTAGAAGCTATGCTATTTGGCAATCATTTCAAAGAACCTGCTTTCCAACTAATTGGAAAAGCTTTTCCGGACATCTTTTGGTGCTGTTTGAATCTTTCAGGCAGTGAATGATTTTAATCTTGGGCCGTGTTCTTAGTATATGGTGTGCTGGGTTACAATGAAAACTGGGAATGCATTAAATTGATGTGGGTTGTCATTATCTCTCTTGGTTCTTAATTGATTCGGTCATTGTTGGAAGAGCTTTGTAACATGAAGATGAACGTTTGGTTCACATAGCTTCATCTAGTTGGCTTGATCAATGAATCTCGTTTGTGGTTCTCTTTTACTTTTGTAGGGGCGTGCCACCTTCTCCTAGATCTGGTCATGCTGCAGCAGTACATGAAGACCGTTACCTTTTCATCTTTGGTGGGGGTTCACATGCAACATGCTTCAATGATCTTCATGTCCTAGATCTTCAAACTGTGAGTTATATACATATTTTGATCCTTTTAGTTTCCAAGTTCTCGATCTGTAGCTTTTGACGCTTTGAGTTCTTATGAGTTCTGTAGATGGAATGGTCAAGGCCAACTCAGAAGGGTGAAACACCAAGTCCTCGTGCAGGCCATGCAGGAGTTACAATTGGAGAGAACTGGTTTATAGTCGGTGGGGGTAACAACAAGAGTGGTAAGAATTTTTAACTACTCTCTGATCTCGCCATGTTGGAATAAGGTTTAGATATTGTTTTATTGAGTTCTATTTGAATGTGCATTGACTTTTAAAGAAGCTATATGCCTTTTTTGCATAGCGCATTCATGTATTGCATTTGCAGGGTCGTCAGAGACTGTTGTCCTTAACATGTCTACACGTGAATGGTCAGTGGTAACTGCTGTCCAAGGACGTGTTCCTCTTGCTAGTGAGGTTATTCCATTCTTCAAGAAACCAAGTGGCAGTATTTCATTATTTTAGTTTTTTCACTAACTCAACGTACTAATCTGCAGGGCTCCAGTTTAGTCCTTAGTTCTTACAATGGAGAAGACCTCCTTGTTTCTTTTGGTGGATATAACGGGAGATACAACAACGAGGTATGAGTATTACTTTCGCCTTTCCTGCTCCATAGGTTTGTTTGTTCCATCAATCTCTGCTGTTTTTACTTAATTTCTGCTAACAGGTCAATGTTCTAAAACCAAGCCGTAAATCAACGTCACAGTCTACATTAGAGCGTGACATTGTTTATGCTGATGAAAATCAAAATTTCACAAATGCACCCAAAGATGTGGAATCTGAGTCTGAGACTGGCCAAGAAGGAAAAATAAGTTTAATTTCTGTTGACAATGTAGATAACGAACCCAAGGTATGAGATACTTCCACGTTTTTATCCATGCACACAATTGTGTACTTTTGTGTTGCTGTAGACCCGGATGATCGCATTTTTTAGTCAAGAATTGTGATCATATTAGCTAAGAATTCAAAAATTATATCTGTGGCACTTTCAGATTACCCATGCTGGAGAGACAAATGAGCGCCTTCTAGCTGCTGCCCAGGCAGACAAGGAAGATTTAGAATCATCTATCTCCAATGAGAAAATGCAGACGGAGAAACTAAGGGAAGAATTGAGAGAAGCAGAGTCTCGTAGTGCAGAAACCTACAAGGTAAGTTTTATTTTAGATCTTACTGTGTTACTGATCGTTTTGCGCATGCTAGAAAACGGAAGTTTCTGAATGAAGAGAAACCTTCCACATTGGCGACTAATCCAAGTTTCCTGATATGAAATTATATTTTTTTCAGGAACTGCAATCGGTACGCAGCCAGCTTGTTGCTGAACAGTCCAGATGTTTCAAACTCGAGGTAAGTATTCTGGTTGATCGACAACTTCCAGCATCGCGATACAGAGCTTTAAAACCCACTGAATGCATGCTGAAAATGGCTCATCAGCATCTTCATTGTAATCTATAATGAGCGTCTCTCCATGTATATTAATGTTGGATTATAGCATGTCACTACAGCTGGAAGCATTAACAGCTTGGGCCAAAGATCTGCGAGAGTAACGCTTTTGTGCTTGAAATGATAGGTGGACGTTGCAGAGCTGAGGCAGAAGCTACAGACAATGGAGACACTTCAGAAGGAACTCGAAATCCTACAGCGACAAAAGGCTGCTTCTGAACAAGCTGCAGTGATGGCAAGGCAAAAGCAGAACTCAGGTGGCGTATGGGGTTGGCTTGCTGGAACCCCATCTTCTGAGAATGCTCGAATTGAGTGACAGCCTCAACTTCTTCAGGTGATATTTTTCAGAAAACCAGGATGCTGTCTTTATCTTCAGTCGTTGTTACATCTTACGTACATATATCACAGGCCTTGTTTGAAATTTTTAGTTGTCACTGTTGGAAAGTGAGAGAGGAGGTTAATTATGCGGTTGTGGGAATGAATACTTGAACTCCTGTAGTACAAAGATTCTCCATCCATTGATGCCAGAAAAAACTTGTATTTCTTTGTTTTCTGCTCACACATGCATATCCTCTATGTTGAAAGAATGAGCAATGGCAGTGAACTGCGATTTGACGTGAGGCCAAACAGATTCCGGCGCCTGCGCATTGAGGGTGAAGAGCTTTCCCTTGTGGGCGCAGCAAACAGCCACGTTGTGGCGCTGGAAAGTTGAGCTCTGAACAACAAATTCAAGCTCGTAATACTTGATGTTCCTCGACGCATCTTCTCTCAGCCTGGCAGCCAGCAGCCTTCCCTTCACGTCTGTGCCTCTGCTGGATGCCGTGATCGTCTTGACGATGGCGTCTCCCACCTCCCCCGCTCCACCGAACGACTCCATCCTGTGATGATGCCTCCGGCGTCAGATCACTTCACTGTGGGATCATGATGCTTCCTCCAAATGAACATGTCCACTTACGAGAAGCCAATGGGAACCGACGACACAATGACACTCACGTTCAGCTCTCCCGTCGAAGCCGGAGGGCCGAATGCCACCACCGGCCCCTTCATCTTCTTTCGCCCTTCCACAGGAGGAGGATCCAGCGGTCGTTCCGCTTCTCCAGCGGCTCTGTACAGTAACGTCTGATCACCGACCCAGCTCTCTGGATATACGAACTCTGCATCGTATTCGAATTCAGAAAACAGCGGTGAAGCTCCGTACAGCCCTAAGAGAGACAACTACAATTTACCGACCAAATCCTTGGCTCGTGTCAATGTACCGGAAGAATCCACCGACCGGATAAACTGCATCGAGCTTCAGGCTCCGAGCCACCTCCGGCGAGAACCCCAGGAGAAAGCTCGTGCCACCGCAGAAATTAGCGCCAAGAGCTATAAGAGAAGCGGCGCCAGCGCCGGCGAGAAGGCGCCTCCGGAACACCGCCTGCAGCGGTCGAAATTGGTCCGACGGCGGCGGAGGGACTTCACCGCCGTCGCCGAGAGAGCTGCTCACGCGAATCCGGGAAGGGAAACTGCATTTCGAAGCGAAAGGTTTCATGAAGGAAATAAAAATTGCTCCGCTGATCGAGATGTTTTCCATTATTTTTTTTTCGTTCTTGTCGAAAGGAGTGGATAAATAGTAGAAGCACGCGGTTTGCGTTCTAACAGGATGGGGCAAATGCACCCCAAATTGTAATGCAACGCATCAGCCCACTCGATACCAAAACTCGTCATTCAGGAGGCAGAGAGTCGCCTAAAAACCTCCGTTTCCTGGTGGTGTTCATGTAAGGCTTAAGAACCCATTCATCTTGAGCTACCTCATCGTCCATCGTTCCCAGTTTGATCTGCAGCGTCATAAGACACACATGAACGCGGAGTTTAGTGTGCACAGAGAGGGAGGGAGATGGCAATCTGGGGTACCTTATAAAGTCGCATCTCGAATCGCGGTCCGATCTCCTTCAGTTCAATGGACTTGGGACCTCCTCGTTTCTGATACACATGATTCCTGCAAATTTGACAGCAAATAGATAAGATACAAAACTCATGACCATATGTGGCGCAATCACTACACCCCAATGCCCACCTGAAAGAAATGTAATCATCTTTGTTAGCGAAAGTAACTATTCGCTTTGTATCTGGCTTCGGTACAGGAAACAAGTACTTCAGAATATTTGCGGTTCTTTTACCTACCTGAAAGGAGAAACAGACTCTGTATTTTACGTACCAGAAAGACACATCATGCTATCTCATGGATGTAAGAGCTATTCCAGCAACACAAGTAACTGCTAAAAGAATGAATCAAGCACAAACATGTAAAGAGAAGTTCTCAAGAATCAAATGTGGGTAAGCCTCAGGCATAGTTCCAACAGCCTTTTTGTCCTTGATGTCGTGTCTTGTCACCTACATTAGGATGACATATATAAGAGTTCATAGAACTGCCATGTACACAATTACACAAATTCACATCCACTCACCACATTGAGTAACCCAAAGTAAGCTGTAGGCCCGAAGGGAAGATGACTTATAATCATGCCATCTGGGACACCACGATGTTCACGAACTAAGATAAGATCCGTGAAATCATGTGATCGACAGGTTTCAACAATTTCGGATATCACCTGCAGTTGAGAGGGAAAATATGGGCTTCTGGAATACATCAAATCTAACGTTTAATACCAGGATATGAAGAAGAGGATCAAACTAACCTGGCCACCTCTGTTCATCCTCTCAGAATTAGGAAATACAAACTTCAATTCCTGCAGAGTCAAGATAGTATTATTATGTGGGCACAATTTGATGGAATAACTAAAAAGAGCAAACGAGGACAAAAAGTGCATGACATTTGAGATTTCAAGACCTTAACAAACTGAGTAAGGGGGGCACTTGGATTCCGAGATGTTGTTAGCAAAATTTTAGGATCTCTATCACAGGCATTAGCATACTCGTCGTCGATGGATGAATGAGGAACTGGAATGAGAAAACAATATTTCACACCTCAACAAAATTCATAGGAAAATCAGGCTCGACAACTTTACAATGAACATGTTCGTTAAGATCCCAAAAACAGACCAAAATCTCATGTTCTCCTCACTAAATTTCACAAAAAATTATATAAAAAACAAATACAGACCAGCAGTGTTTTCATCTTCAAGGTCAATTTCTCGGCGAAGGGCTGCTTCCTCATTCCTAAGCTCAGTAGGGATTGGCTTGTTCTCTGTTGAAAAGGAGAAGAAAATCAATTTACAAAAAAAAAAAAAACACCCGGTGTTCACACACTTTTGAATGCTTGCCACTAGAAGCAAGAACTACCTTCCAAAGCTTCCCGAATCTTGAGCTTCTTTTCATAGAGTGATTTTTCTTTCCCCTCCAAGCTTTTTCGGTACAAATACTCCCTCCTCAGTCTAACGTTCCTCCTCAACATGCTACCTACTGAATAGACGCAAAAATATCATTGGATGACACCACTTTGATTTCAAATCTATAACTAGGGCCAGCAAACTCTTCTGCCACAGATCTTCAAAAAAAAAAAAAACTAGCACTCTTCTTTCAAACGAGGCCTCTAGAAACTCAGTTTCAAACACGAAGAGCTGGGGCAGGGGCATTGAGCATGAGTAGAAGGCTGTGGTATCAAATGCTCAGACAATAAAAAATCACCATTATGCCTCCAAATACAACATTATAACTAAAAAAAATTCTCCAAAATCAAGTATCACGTTGACAATCGCATATCTCGAATCTCGCGCACGATACTCAAGGAAGAAAATGTTGCGCGTTCCCTTACCTCCCTATGGCCAACAAGGAACAACAATACGAGGCGGTGACAATGCAATCACCTCTTTAGGGTTTAGGCTTCACTACCGGGATTCCAGCGAGTTGCGATGGCGGCAACGATGCGGAGAATCCTTGCTATTGGCTCCCTATCATTTCCATAACACGGGCTTGAAGACAAAAAGGGTAGTCCAATTCTTATTGGGCCTGATAAATATTCCGATCACATATGGCCCAACAGTGTCGGCCCGGGAAGGGGCAGGCATATCAGAGCGGACGCTGCGTCGCTGTCGGAAAACTGGCCCGAGGAGAAAGTTTACCGTCAAACTAATGCATGGTGACGGCCTTTCGGCCACGTACCGCCGCGAGCTGCGCTGTCGTCTTCTGTATTGGCGGCGGGTTAATTCCCGCCACGCTCTGTCGGAAATCATGGTTTTTGTCTCCCGATCTTCATCTCTCCCCCGTCACGCTACCTTCACGCCATATTTAGTAATTTCTGAAAATGCTGACGTGGATTCCGTTAATAAGTTTCCACGAGAAAATTCAATTTCCTTAAAATGGTTTCAGTGACATATAAATTCAAGAATAAAAGTCATTTCCGAAAAAATAAAAATGATTTCCAGAAAACAATATCAGCATTTCCGGAAATCACTAAATATACCCTAATAAGCATAAGCATGGCATTTCACTACATATCCATAATCAGACATGCCTCTGTCCTGGAGGGGACTGTGATAGAGGATTCCTCTTCCTCATCTCGACAACCTCTGGTATTCCGTGCTTCCTCATTGCCCATTTCCTTCTGTCACTGTTATGGGGACTTCTACGACGGAGAGGAAGGCGGTGAATACGATGTGGCATTAGCTGGAAAACTGGGAAACGACTACGTGCTGTGGAGATGTTGTCTCCTGACTTCCCGCGCTTGTCCCTCTTTCGCCGGAGATGGCGTCATTTATGGCCAAAGGGAAGGTTTTATGGAGCTTCACTTCACTGCCGAATACTTCTACAATTGCTACGCATGTTGCCGGGATCGTGGCTGTGGATGGTTTAGTAGCAGCGCACAGTGGCATTTCCAGAACGGTGGTGACGCCGGCGCGTTTACGGGCTCCACTTACACACGCGCAAGTCAAGTACAGGAATTAACTAACTATTTTTCTAATGTAAATTATCTAGAAGAAGGACGCAGGGACCCCTCCGACCTCCTGCGCGGCCGTGTGAACAGAAAACATGATAATTGCAAATGAAGAAACTGTTAAACATGCGTCTGGATTTTCCAACGCATGGAAGAAGAAGCCATGACTTTGATGAATGATACACACAGCATCCGCATACATCTGATACACAACACCCTTTTTCTCACAATCTACCTGCAAGCAGGGAGAGCCACGCTCGGCATATGAACGAACACAATCGAATAAGGAGCTACCTTGATGGGATCAGATGCAATCATCTGAACTGGTTCAAGGGCAGGGATCTGCCCGGAAGAGTCGATCATAAGCACTTTACCGTTGAGCAGAACCACCCGGCTTTGGATGTTCCCGTCCTGTGGAGTTAGATGGTATTCTTCCCTCACATTTTCAGTGACCTGCTTGGTATGATGCAAGTTGGATGCATGCCGATGATGCCGGTTTCTGCTGTGCCTGCTCGAGCTCGCGGGTGTTGCATTGAACTCAACTTTCACCTCAGCACTTGCGGCTCCATCTATGTTGATGAGCAGAAGGGTGATTCCAGTCTGCGAGGAAAGCGTTCACTTGTATAATAAGAGGATCACAAGCAGCACAGCATGATTTTGGCAAGCATACAACTTACGGATAGCTTCGAACAATGAGCATAAGCTCGAAGCTTCTTGGTTACACTGAAGACGGTGGAGAGGACGTGCCTCCCCATTAACCGGTGCCACAGAAGAGCACTGCAGTTGATCACAAAGGAGAGGATGGTTTAGCAAATTGCACACTTTGTACTGTCTAAAAGCCATGGTTGATTGGCCAAGTGCAGCTTCATTTTACCTGTAATAATCTGGGTTTGGGGCGAACGTAGTTGTGTTAAGCAGGCCATAGTTGCCACCAATCAATGTCTGTCTGCAGTATACCTTATGATCATAAGTAGATGCCAACCCAAGTTGATCCAAGTACCTGTGTTTAACCATTGGGATTTAAACTCTCAACAAATCGACTGTAAACAAAAGCAAGATACCGATACTTCACCAGAAACTAAACACAAATGCGTTTGTGACTCCATTGCGGCCACTGTTGTATGCTCCTCCGGATTCACCAACCCAAGCTGAAGCTGAAGTTCCAGAGCTTTTAACAATGTTTTGGAGGTTGCTGAACACAAACGCCCCACCATCAAGAACATCAGGATTGAGAATCCTATCTATGAGGTGCGGATCGCTTCCTACACAAAGATGAAAACCGGATGGCATTCCATGTTTTTGTGAATTACGAATGCTTGTTTGGTTCAAGGAGTTGTACCTGGGCCTAAGTTGTAGATATGCTGTGTGATTGCATTAAGAGAGCCGCCCGTCTTTGAAAGGAACTGACGGAACCAGTTAGCATCGAAGAATCCTCCAGGGGCTATGACCAGTGGCTTGGCTTCAACTTCCTTGTAAACATCTTGTACCAAGTCATGTAGAAGGATCGTATCGGATGCATACCTCTCAGAAGAGATTCCAACCCCGATACCTGTCCCACTGAGTTCATTCCCTGGAAAGAAAATACATGATAAGGGTGATGGAAGGGAAGTTTATTCAAGCCCAGGTGGAGTTGAGATCCGACACAATTCTTACCAAGTTCCCAGCCATAGATATCGTAACCCTTTTTGACTGTATAGCTAATCAGAGAAGCGGCGTTGGTGGGATCCCAAGGCCCTGTAGCGATGTTTCCACGTATTGTTTTTCCATGAAGAGCATTCAGCCCAAAAATCACAAGAGCCCTGAGGTGTTTGTTAACCATTACCATCAGGTTAACGAGATCCAAGGGAGCAAAATGTTATTCATAAAGATGCATTCGTTACCCAGATTCTTTGAAGAATGAATTCAGTTCATCCCATCTGCCTAACGGCAGGCAGCCGTGAGTGAAACCAAACAATAGAGAAGGATTCCTTGTGAACGGCGTACATGGTTGCGGTTTATCTTCTGTTTGGTAGATGACTTTGTTTTGCAAACTACCTCCCAATCGAATCTTCAATGGCGCAAATGCTATGAGATTGCATATGTAAAAAGGAAGTTTAAAAAAGCGCTTCGCATATATGAGAAGGAAAACCAGTTAGTTTATATAATCTACCTTTAACTGCATTCAGTAGAATTGGATTCTTGAGATTCTGCACAAGGAAAAAGGAAACAACACAGAATGAGTATCATCTATTCAACAACGGAATAGGAAGAAGCAGACAGAAAGAGACCAAATTGAGCAAAGAAGCGTGATCCCAGGCACAAGTTCCGTAGTCACATTTCTCAGGTGGCCACCAATCAAGATTTGCACAGACAAATTCTTCACTGGTAGTCGCTATCGGAGTTAAGCCTCCAATATAAACGACCCCTTCAATCGTTGAATCAGCCTTAGCACAAATTAGCCACAGCACACCCAGAAGCACCGACAACTCCTTCAAAAACTCCATCTTCGGAAAACCCACAACCGGAACTAGAACTAACATCAATTACACATCTGCGACAGCTTAGGCCAGGAAATGGGGTTGTTGCTGGAGTTCACCTCCTGGGCTACGAAGGGCTTTTGCCCATTCCTTAATTTAAAGAATTTGGTGGGTTGAAGAACTAATCCACATCGTCGTGAAGTACACTCTTTTATTCTTCATCAGCCAGGGCGGCTGAAGTGGGACCGTTACCCAATGTGCGTTGCTTGCTTCACAAATGTGCTACCATTGCTGACAGTGGAGGGAAAGGAAAGGAGACGACAAACGTCTTAAGTAAACGTAACATGCTTTTATTCTTATCCCCAACCAACAAAACTCTTTTAATTGGAACGATGATCTGCAAGCAAATCGCAGTGAATCCAATGCAAAAATCAAAACTTGAGTTTTGGATTTGAACGCAACCTCAAAAGAAGGTCTTTTTTCTATTGTTGGCAAAACTCAAAAGTAGACATCGGCTATGAAAGAAAGGTGCCACAATCTGGAGATAGAGTTGGGGATGAAGAAAGAAGGTCTATCTTATAGCTACGGAGGAATAATCATTCCAACGAGGTCAAGCATAAACCTATCTTGTAGCTTTGAGGATAAAAAAAAGGATTTCTTTTAGAGGTTCTTTTGAAATTGCAGAATGAAGAGAAAAAATGTTTATTCCTTTTGATTAACCGATCAACAGCCGCCGGATTCCGGAATCCACCGCGGCGACTAGATTCTGGTGATCTTGGTAATTTGGGGTTTATTAATTCTGGGCGGCGGGCTTTTTTTCTGCTACTATCGGCTATGACGATTCAGGAATCGTGATCCATTATGAAGGAAAGTCCTTGCGCTCCTAATTTCAAACGGCGGCGTGCTGCTTCCGATCACACATACTCGGGCGGGAAGTTGCTCCACAGCGACGTTGCGTGGTACAGGGGCATGATTCTTGTCTATTCGTCGTGAGAGCTTTGCTCGACATGGAGGGCGTCAGAAACTGTTGGACGAAACTCATCACAGTGATACATTTGTTGTCATCTGTCTGGGTTGAGAAATGATGGCCGGCTGGCTGCTGTTTGCATCCCTTCAGGGTGAGACCAGTGTTCATCTTGTAACACGAATTTATGAATAACTTGTCAAAGTTCACAGCACACACATACGGTGTGTTCCCAATCCCATGTTTGTTTTTTAAATTGTAGCACTAAGTCATCAGAACTGGTTGTGTGTTCTTCTGGAGCCATTGGTACGCGGAACCCTCAAGCAATGGAGAAACCTGCAAGCCAGAATCCAATTTTCAAAATCAATCAACACAGATATCTGAAGCTAAGATGAAACTGCCATGTCAACCACCAAGCCCAGAATTTACGTGTTATGGTGGAGATGACGTTAAAAAAAGATGACTGACCTTCTCCCAAACTTGCTTGTGGTAATCATTCAGCCACTGCAGCTCTGTTGGTGAGAGTAAAGATATATCCACCAATTTTGTCTGCAGACATCACGAGAACATGAGCATGGCGAGGGTAAGCACACTTGGGCTAACACATATGTGACAAAATAACTAAGTTCTAGCCTTCACCTGTATTGGAACAAACGTGAGCTTTTCAAAGCAGAGGTATCCCACTCCCCCATATCGATTTGGTGTACAGGCCTCTTTGACACAGAGCAGGTTCTGAAGGACAAATATAGCAAAATGAAAGAAAAATGTCATGCACTTGAGTACCAGCCACTGGAGAGGTTCTGAAGGACAAATATAGCAAAATGAAAGAAAAATGTCATGCACTTGAGTACCAGCCACTGGAGAGGCCAACTTGAAAAAGAAAAATTAACAGTCTAAAAAACAGGAATTGACAACTGGGAAGGAGTATCGAAAAAGGAAGCAAAGAATACAACATACTTCAATCCTGATGCCAAAAGCATGATCTTCATAGTACCCAGGCTCATTGCTGACAATCATGCCTTTGAGCAATGCAGTCGTGTTACCGTACCGATAGCTGATACTTTGAGGGCCTTCATGGACATTCAGAGCAGCTCCTACACCATGACCAGTACCTAGATTTGGAGGAAAAAAAAATCAACAAGCAATTGTATATGCATTAATCTTCACGTGGAGCACACAAGTACGTACCATGGCGATAATCAAGGCCTATCTTCCACAATGATGATCTTGCAAAGGCATCCAATACAAAACCAGGGCAGTTTTCAGGAAAAATGGCTTGATCAAGAGCAATATGACCCTGGAAGATGTCTCAAATATTACATGCGTTTTCAGCTACAAAATAGTTGGTATATATCTGGATATAGCTTGCAACGATTTTTTTTTGGTCTCTCAGGTACCCACCCTCAACCTAACCCCGAAAGCTAGTAATGCAAAAGTACCTTTAGGACCCTTGTGAAGCATTCCTTCTCCCACGCAGAAGGTTGACCAAAGTGTGCTGTCCGGGTAACATCTGTCGTTCCATCTATATATTGGGCTCCACTGTCAAGTAGGAAAAGTTTATCAATTTCAACAACGCTGCAACTCCCAGGTTCTGGTTTGTAATGGATGATAGCCCCATTGGCTCCAGAGGCTGTAAAGTAAAGACTGTGAGAATCTCTCACCTATTATGCACTTAAAAATGAAATATGACACCACAACAAGCGGTCAATTTTGAGATTTCCTACAATGTTTATGATTGCAAATAGAAAACAGTACCCAAGAAGATGTTCAAAGATTAAAAAAAAAAAACAGATGGAATTTAACGAAATAAAAGTCCCTTGTGAGAGATCCACTGATCCTAGTGGGTGAACTGAGAAGCAGATTAAGAGGAAATTTGGGCTCGAAAATGCAGCTCACTGAATATTCACTGATAAGCTTATCATCCCTTTTATGCATGGAGAGCCAATGGAAGCATGCAAGGAATGCAGAAATACATGAATCTCATTGTTGCTAATATGAAGCAGAAACTGAGGGCACGATAATTACACTGTTATTTGTGCATCAAGAGATCATGAATAAAATGAATCTTAAAAGAAGAAAACAAACAGTAGTATATTTTGAGTTGTGGACACCCATTTTATACTGCCGGCA
Source organism: Utricularia gibba (assembly GCA_002189035.1). Lineage (NCBI taxonomy): Eukaryota > Viridiplantae > Streptophyta > Magnoliopsida > Lamiales > Lentibulariaceae > Utricularia > Utricularia gibba. The sequence goes on along the minus strand of NEEC01000023.1, from coordinate 812,636 downwards.
TTATGCATTTATCCAAAGATGAGATGAAGTACCACTTATAGTATCAAAACTTGTTTCCAAAAACCCATCCTGCATAGAACGAAAATAATTGAGTTTGTTGGCAACATCCGCTTCTGTCAACACTGCTCCGCTACCGATTTCCTCCTCAAGCCAAGCCCAAAACTTTGCAAGAGCTGCTGCATCCCTGTAAAAGATCAGTTCTTACTTGTCAGTCCTCGCATGGTCATTTCTGGTATAAATGCACAGTTGTTATCAGTTCCTTTACGATCCTATTTATCATATTCAAGATAGGATGTGTCATTGTACGGAAACCGGCTACATCAGGCACTGACCTTAGATGTGCCTGGCGCATCCCTTCCAACTCAGCTTCATTTTTCACAGCTTTCGCAAGAGAAACAGGTGAGTTTTTGTATAAAACTGCAGGTACTCTGTCGACATTATCAAATCTCTTTGATCCTGAGTATTTATCGCAGGCCAATATGAACGTTTTGGCTACAGCAGCACTAACAGATGACTTGTCAAACAACAGGGACTCCCCTTTTGCAGCCAACCTGTATCAAAAAAGTGATGGCAATACAACTTCTCAGTGAACGAATCATGTAGCGATATTATTGTCCCACCACATACTCTAAACAAAACGTTTTGCTTGTTGTTCCCATTTTACTATTTTGCAATGCCTGTGTATGCGAATTTTTTGTGTTGAAAAACAAAGGCCACTCCTGCATTCAACATGGTAATTACCTATGCAGAACAGGGTACTTTTCAATTGCTGATGGAAAGGTATGCCAATTAACCAGACCACTGAAGAACGGTAAGGCTGCTGAATTTTCTAATTACCTTTCAATTTCAGAAAGAATGTCCCCATAAGCTCTTGTCTCAACCCCAGCATTCTTCAGATATTGATTCACTTCAGGTCCAATTTTAGCATCATCAATAAACAATTTTGCTCCATCAAGCTCTACAATCAAATATGCATAGGCGACTGGAGAATGTGGCACATCACTGCCTCTCTGCCAGAAAAAAAGCAGCATCATTACAACAATATGGACTCATTGCAATAATCTATCAGACATTTTACAATGACAAAAATCAAACCTTCTATTTTCCCTGAGGTAAATTACATGGATATCATAAGATTTTTTTTAGAAGATTCCAAATATCAGAGAATTACCAGGTTCAGTAGCCAGGCTATTTCATCCAACATAGAGATGACAATCGCAGATGCGCCAGCATTCCTTAGTTCAGTTCTCAATGATGTCAACTTTGATGATACATCTACACCCGCATACCTGAGGTCATGTATTCTGACATGATTATTGGGGGGTTTGGTCTAGACTCCTTCCATATCTCATCCACTAGGTTCACACCATACAAGTAGACCAGCTCATGATTCTTCAGAGAGATTACTTGCTCTAGTTCCTCTGCAGCATCGGAAGAAAACAGGAACTGGATCCTTCACAGAAACCAACAGAAGGTTTCTGGTATTAGAATTCTCTTCAATGTTCTGCAACTGGAACTTAAAAGAAAATATCTCCAAGTAGTCTTTCAGTGATTTCAGTTTGTTCTGGTAAATACGAAATTTGCACATAAGATTATGCAGCACAGGAACCAGAAAGCTCACTCACTGGATCTATTCCTATCCGGGAACCAGGTTCCAGAACATCGTTAAGCCACTCACCGGGAGATGGGACTCCTAAATTACCAGCTCTCATGAGAATCCAACTCGAATGCAATTGTTTTTCAGCCTGTTTATCAAAAGAAAGCATTTTTAGCATGATTAAGTAAGAACTGCTGCTACCTGGAGAAGCATAGCATTGAGCGGTTTTGACCTGGAGGAAATAGCGTCCATCTGTCCACAGTGCGGCTTTATCTTTTGTGACCACAGCTGTGCCTGCACTCCCAGTAAAACCCGATATATATGCTCTCCTTGAGTAACAGTCAGCGATGAACTCGCTCTGCAAATGGCAGATGAATCCCCATTGGCAAATGACACAAAAAAAAAAAAAAAAACGCGCGACGAAGAAAGATTCTATAAAATTAACAAAGCCACTGGTAGTATCCGAAGGATTCATTAAAAAGAAACCTGGTGAGCATCTTGAGAGGGAATGATGTAAGCATCAAGGTTGATGTTTGGCTTGCGAAAGAGGTCTCGTAGGGCGGGGATCTTATCATCGTCATTTCCTAAGCGTGTAGGTTTCTTCTTCCTGAACTCCGATGAGGGCTTCGCAGTTATGGATGCGGATAATCGGAGTCCGGGGCGAGTGTGAAGCCTCTGGGAAATTCTGGGGAGGAAAATATAATTACCAAGGAATCCGGGGCAGTATGTGAAGAAGCCGAAACGCGCGCAAGAACGAAGCTCCAAGGAGCACGGCGAGAGCATCCTCTTTTCTGTGGTGAGAGCCTGGGAACACGATAAGATTAAAAAAAAAGAAAAAAAAAAGGCGATTTTCGTGTAAGAGGATGATATTTGTGGATAAGTACACATTTGCCCCCGACACACACGAAGTCAACCATTTTATTATTATATTAAGATAATAATATAAAATGGAATATTCTTGAAATGAAAATTCAGGTGATTAATAACTTGTTAGGGAGCACACGTGTGTTCGTAACTGAAGTGCAATCGTTGACTTCTCACCTCCAATGCTTTACGGACACGTGTCTCTGGTTCGTTGCATTTTGTACTGCAATTAACATTAAACTGCGAGGGCGAAGATGCTTGGCGCCATACCTCATCACTCCTTCTGGGCTTCTAGAAACAGAGTGCAGCAGGGTCGGATGCTGAGCGAAGCCGACGACTTTCTTACAGTTCCGCATTGCAAGTTTTCACAGCTCATGTTTGGTCAGAGCGATCCAACGCTCACCATTCTTTCCGGCCACCTACGCCAACTCCATCCCACCTTGTTTTCCCTGTCTTTTAATCTCCTCTTTGACCTTTTGAAAATGGCGTTCTTAGTGTATACGGATACAAGAGCAGGAGCAGGATAGAGTCTGCGCCTGGATCATCTTCCTGGGAAACAAAATGATGGGTTTTGACCTCCATTTCTTATGGCGCTCGGATTCTTCTTCACTAAGAGATTGACTTTGGCTCTTTCAAGCTTTTTTGTTGTGCCGTTGCTTTTTGTGGGTTGAGATTGCTTTATCGTTATCCGGGCCACACTTTGCTTCTTCAAGTATCGATTGAAATGAGCGATAGCCTGTGGCGATTCTTGTGGGCATTATATGACATGGCTTTCAGGTCTTGGTGTTTTTCTGCCGTTGTTTGATATGAAATTTGAAATCCCCAGAGAGTTTCCCGGCTTGGGATCCTGCAACTACCCACAAGATCCATTTTTTATTTGGCCTCGCTCTTTAGTTTTATCGATTCCTTTATTTTAGCTATCTTCCTGGATGGACGCATATGCCCAGAATGAAATTAATGAAAGCCCTCATCAAGATGCAGATTTTAGGGCCTTGTCTTCTCACTACGTCAAGGGGATAATCGTCAGTGATTTTGGATCCAAATCTGCAAGGGCTGTGGATTCAGGTGGGCGCTCCGCCTCTAACAAAGAGATCAATGATGACGATGCAAGATTGGTCTATATAAATGATCCACGAAGAACGAACGACAAGTTTGATTATCCAGTAAACAATATAAAGACATCTAAGTATTCCATCCTGAGTTTCTTGCCCCGGAATTTATTCGAGCAGTTTCGGCGTGTTGCATATGTATACTTTCTATTGATTGCAGTTCTGAATCAGCTTCCCCAGCTTGCTGTTTTTGGCAGAGGCGTTTCCCTTATTCCTTTAGCCTTTGTGCTTATTGTTTCTGCCGTCAAGGATGGATATGAGGATTACAGGAGACACAGGTCAGACAAGTTTGAGAACAGGCGTTTGGCTTTTGTGCTTTCTGAAGATCAGTTCCAGCCGAAAAAATGGAAGGAGATATGTGTGGGAGATATCATAAAAGTTTTAAAAAACGAAACTATTCCTTGTGACATGGTGTTGCTTTCCACTAGTGACTCTACTGGTGTAGCTTATGTTCAGACTGCAAATTTGGATGGGGAGTCGAATTTAAAGGCGCGATATGCGAAGCAAGAGACTCAGATAGGAACTCCAGAGGGGGAATTAGTGGGGTGATCAAGTGTGAAAAGCCAAACAGAAACATTTATGGTTTTCATGCAAACATGAGTATTGAGGGAAAGCTTGCCTCCTTGGGACCTTCCAATATCATTCTGCGTGGCTGTGAGTTGAAGAATACTGAGTGGGTGATTGGGGTTGCTGTCTACTGCGGTAAAGAGACTAAAGCAATGCTTAATAACTCCGGGGCTCCTTCAAAACGAAGCCGTCTTGAGAGTCGTATGAACAGAGAAATAATTTACCTTTCCATTTTCCTTGTTGTTCTGTGTGTGATAGTCTGCACCTGCTATGGTGTTTGGCTGCAGAAGCACAGTGAAGAGTTGAACCTGATGCAGTTTTTCAGGAAAATGGACTACTCCAGCGATGAGTCTGGCGAAAACTATGACTATTATTCTGGCTTCCTGAACATATTATTTGATTTACTCATGGCCATCATTGTCTTCCAAGTCATGATTCCAATAGCCTTGTACATATCCATGGAGCTTATTCGTCTTGGTCAAGCATATTTCATGGTGCAAGATAAGAGTATGTTTGATGAATCCACCAACTCAAGGTTTCAGTGTAGGGCCTTGAACATAAATGAAGATTTGGGACAGATAAAATATGTGTTCTCTGATAAAACTGGTACGTTGACCGAGAACAAGATGGAGTTTCAATGTGCATCCATTGGAGGAATAGATTACAACAATGGAGAAGCGAGTATTGAAGATTTCGCTACAGGGTACTCCGTTGAAGGTAAACCATTATGCATCATTGTTCTTCTTCCCCTGTTTTTGTATATTTCCGAAGATGTATTCACCCAGAGTTTTTTTTATTGGTTGTAGTTGATGGGGTTGTGCTCAAGCCAAAGGTGACTGTAAAAGTTGATCAGAGACTTCTCGTACTATCAAGATCAGATAGCACAGAAGGCAGACATGTTCACGACTTTTTTCTAGCGTTGGCTGCTTGTAACACAATTGTGCCTGTAAGTGTTGGCACATCTGTCCCAGAACTCAGATTAATAGAATATCAGGGGGAGTCTCCTGATGAGCAGGCTTTGGTGTATGCAGCCGCCACCTATGGTTTTATGCTTGTGGAGCGTACTTCAGGTTACATACAGATTGACATTCAGGGTAACAGGAAGAGGTGAATGAAAGTTTTATTTCTATCTTTAGAGGGGAGTTTTGCTAGAACTGATCTTCTAGTCATACTTACCACTGATCCATACAGGTTCAATGTTCTAGGTATGCACGAGTTCGATAGTAACCGGAAGAGGATGTCAGTCGTTTTAGGATGCCCTGATGGGACTGTGAAAGTGTTCATTAAGGGAGCTGATGTATCAATGTTCAGTGTGGCGGATACCTCCTCCAACATGGACATTTTGAACGCCACTAAGGATCATATTCATGCTTACTCCTCAAAGGGCCTGCGCACCCTTGTAATTGGTAAGAGGGAATTGAGTTTGCCGGAGTTTGAGGAGTGGCAGTCATCTTATGAATCAGCAACCTCAGCCTTACTGGGGCGTGCAGCTTTGCTAAAAAGTGTAGCCAACAATATAGAAAATCATCCTAGCATATTAGGTGCATCTGGTATTGAGGACAAGTTGCAGCAAGGCGTTCCGGAGGCGATCGAGTCCCTCAGGATGGCTGCTATAAAAGTGTGGGTTTTAACAGGTGACAAACAAGAAACAGCGATTTCCATTGGGTTTTCTTCTAGGCTGTTGACTAGACAAATGATTCAGATATTGATAAACAGTAACTCAAAGGAGTCATGTAGAAAGCTCATAGAAGACTCTTTGCTGCTTATACTAGAGAGGGTACCGAGTAATGCTCCTGATACCGAAACTAGCAATGACTTTGCATTAATCATTGATGGAACAAGCCTTGTTCATATTCTTGACACAGAACTTGAGGTGAAGGTAATGTGCTGATCTGTTTGTTCTCTCCACCTATGATGGAGGAAAGAAGGGCAGAACTTCACGTGTTTTGATCTTTACTGCAGCTTTTTGAGTTAGCCACCAAATGTGCAGTGGTGTTATGCTGCCGTGTGGCTCCACTGCAGAAAGCAGGAATTGTCGCCCTGGTTAAAAAAAGAACTGCTGATATGACTCTTGCCATTGGAGACGGTATGCATCTTTACATTGACAACTTAATCCGAATTGCTATTTGGAAACCGATTCACTTTTATTTGATCTCAGGTGCAAATGATGTTTCAATGATTCAAAAGGCTGATGTTGGCATTGGAATCAGTGGACAAGAAGGAAGGCAGGCTGTCATGGCATCAGACTTTGCTATGGCTCAATTCCGATTTTTGGTGCCACTGTTGCTGGTACATGGACACTGGAATTATCAGCGCATGGCATACATGTTACTCTATAACTTTTACAGAAATGCAGTTTATGTTCTAGTCTTGTTTTGGTGAGCATCCATCTTGAGTTTCCATTTACCAATTGAAGTTAGTTTTCTGAGCACTGTTCCTAAGTCTGTGTGGTGATCCTCTTCAGGTACATGCCATATGTGGCTTTTGGTGTAACCACTGCAATCACAGATTGGAGCGGCATGTTTTATTCAGTAATTTATACATCATTGCCTACAATAATCGTCGGAACACTGGATAAAGATCTAGCAAGAAGAACCCTCCTAAAACATCCACAGCTCTATGGAGCTGGCCAGAGAAACGAGAGCTACAATGGAAAGTTATTCTGGTTAACAATGCTGGACACCTTATGGCAAAGTGTGGCCATATATTTTGCAGCAATTCCAGTTTACTGGGCTACCGAGATCGACGTATCAAGCATCGGAGATCTTTGGATCATTGCAATTGTCTTGGTTGTCAACTTACATCTAGCCATGGATGTGTTGAGATGGAACTGGATAGTGCATGCCTCGATCTGGGGATCAATTGTTGCAACTTTCATCTGTGTCATGGTCGTTGATTGCTTACCCTTTCTCTCTGGCTACTGGTAAGTTTGCATATCATGAACTAAGAGCACAGGCAAGAGGGCAACTGAGTTTTTTTACCAATAACCTTGACCTTGCAGGGCATTCTTTCATGTTGCTGGGACACCATTATTCTGGATTTGTTTGCTTGGGATCATCGTGGGAGCACTTCTCCCTCGGTTCATTGTAAAAGCTGTGGTGCAAAGTTACTGGCCAACTGACATTCAGGTAGCAAGAGAATCTGAAAAGTTTAATAGCCCGAATTCTGCCCAAACAGAGATGGAGCGAATTCCAAGATAGATAGTCTTTCTTTTCAATTTCATCAATGAGGTAGCAGCTAGCAGCATTTTTGTACTTGGCAACTGTATATTTTTTACGTTGTGTATACGCACAAAGAAGCATAAGAGTAAACCCAGAAGGGCCATTCCTCACAAGTCTTCTGTTTGGATATTTAGAAATGGTGTTTTATCACAGAGATATAGAAAAAAAATTGTGTAAAGGATGGGTTTCAGGGAGACCGAGCAGTCATGGCCTGTTAAACAGCCTCCCCCCAACTCACCTGTCGCAATACAAATATGGTGTTCATAGCAGAACTAGCTCATGTAGCCATACCCAGAGCCGTATCCTCCAGGTTGACCAGAAATATTAGAAGATGGAGGTTGGGACATATACAGGGAGCTATGAGCAGCTTCATAAGTGCTGTACCCCTGCTGATCACCGGACGAAGCAACCTGTGCTGGAGCTGCACCAGCAGCCTCTGCCATGAAATTCTGCTCGAGGTTTAAGATGAAATGTCAACATCTTAGTTAGAAAAGTACAAGAAATGGAAACAGAACCAAATCAATGTTTTGGATTTCGTTACCTGAATCAGCTGCTGTGCAGTTTGGACTTGAGAAGCAGTTCCACTGATCTCCACTGTCATCTCGCTAGGAACTCCCCTTGTTTCTTGTATTGAAACAGTAGCACCACTAACCCTCCGAATGTAGCTTATGCTTGCACCTTGAGTACCAATTACAGCATCAGCATAGGACAATGGGATTTGCAACTGCTGTGTGGTCTGCAGTTTTTTTTTTAAAAAAAAACGTTAAACCAAACCAGGACATGCACGGTCTCCTCTTACCATAGCAAACACAGAGACGCCTTCAAATAACTATCAATACAGAAAAAAAAAAAAAATCCCCTTTGAAAGGTCACCTTAGGCTCAACATACTGGATGATGCTTATATTTGAAGTAGCAACAGCACCAATTTTGAACGATCTTAAACGTTTTAAGTTAAGTTTAAACATGAAATTCCCAACCTGCGTGATTACTGATGGCGCTGGTGGGCCAATGGATGAATGCACTGGTATTTGGGTCTCTCTTCCATATGCAGATATGCCTTGATGAGGTTGTTTCTCTGGAGGCACATCGACAGGGGGGCAATAGCTATCATATGGCCGAGAAGGATGCAGGAAATGTGGACTAGCACCATATCCAGGACCTCCAGGTGGGTTTGGAGGGAAGGACTGATTAGGCAAGCCCCATGGCTGGGCAGTGGGCATACTATCCACATGAGAATTTGGTGTTTGCATCTACAATAATATGAAAAGATCCAAAATCAGATTATATCATCACATCGCCATTGTCATGGATTTTCAGTACTCACCAACATTTCTATAAATGATATAACACTACGATCAAGTAAAAACTTTCTCAAATGAGAAGCAATTAATTCAACGGCCTTATGGATGCTAGCTGGCTCGCCCACTATCTCTACAATTCTATCATCTGGAAGAGCAAAAACCGGGAGCTCTTCTGCAATCAACACAACAAACAATCAACCATGTTGGAAAAATCAACCAGTTCATATGATATATATCCTAATACGGAGGAAAAACGATAAAAATTGATGAAGAAACTATCATCTTTCAAAAATATATAACAAACATCAGGATTGAACAGAGGAACCAGGGGTTCCACAACATAAATTTTGACTGTAGCGATGGATGAAATGTCGAAACATAGGCTAGGAAACAGTGAACCGACAGTAATAACAGAATTGGTAAAAAAAAAATTGAAGAGTTCATGACACTCATCAGCATATTTACAAATAGGTGTTTCAACTTGAGTGAACGGGCAGACACTTAAAGCAGGGAGTTCAAAAGGAGGGTATAAACCAAAAAAACTGGAGAGATAGAAACCTGATCCCAAAACCCTAACAATGCTGTTAGATTCATCTTGAATGGATTTAACCGTAGCTCCTTGCTTCCCAATCAGACTTCCGGCTTGTGCCCCTGGCACAAGCAATCTAGTCGATTCCTTGACTCCAGCACTCGGAAGAGGAAGGGAAGACTCATTTTCAAGGCCTTCCACAACTCGCCTATGAACCTTGAGGAGACCATCAATAGCAGGAGGGAGAGGAAGATCAAGTTCCTCCTTGGCAGAAACCATAACCTACCACAGAAGTTTGATATCAGAAAACATGAATGACAGTAGAAAGAATTATAAACTACTGCAACCATAGAAACTTTCGAGATCAGAACTGGGGATATCCAAAAATTAACCAGTTTCCCAAAAATCAGATTTCAGATTCATATTGTATCAAACAGTGCATGCCTACCAAACAATCTGAATTAGTTCATTTGATGCAATGTATCAGCCGTTAGTTCAAAATATATACGGAGATTCTCATTCAATTACAGATGTTATTTTCTATAGTAATCTGCATGGCAACTGGATTGAGTACAATAACTCTATAAGTAGTTTCTTTGTCAAGACTATGTGACGAATTGGTGGAATTTTACTTCAGCCTCGGGTTCTAGTGTTTCCAATTAGTGGAGAAAAAAGGCATTTTATCTGCCATATTTACTACTTCCTTGCAGAATCTCAAGTGACCTTCAAATCAAGCATCAATACAGAAGATTTGGGAGTGGGGAGAGCTAGAACCTAGTAAATCGCCAACCTTCAGTCCAGATCTATTTGAAACTCTACATCCATGAGAATCATCCCATGGTCTTTAGATGCTATGCTGCAAACCTGCAATTTCATATTATACTTTCTTAGAATCCTATTAAATGGAGACACAGCATTGATTTTAGACTTCTTTCAGAAGTTATTCTTTCCAGCCAACCGAGTTGATCACCATCCCCAACCGAAAAAAACGAGAGATGTCAAACTTCAAATAAATGCATAATCTCCTTCTTAAACTACATAATCTTGTTCGCATAGTGGTTGATGTAGATTCATCCGGTTTCATATATTCAGTTACCTCGCACATTACTAGAGTTACATTCCTTTACCCTGAAAATTTTATTATGTTACAATACGGTGTGAAGAAATAAATTAATATGTAAAATTCAACTTTTACGCTATTACCTATAAAGCTTGGTTTTAGCTCTATGCTTCGAACTTTCTGGCATGCCATGTAGGGGAAAACAAGACTAGAAGGGATAACTGTTGCGAATAAAAAGGTTACATATTTAAGCACCTAAATATTTGCATGAATATGCACATTCTTCTGGAAATGATCGAAAACAAGGTGTTTCAACACGTTAATTTATAGTTAGAGCGTAAGTTCAAAGATACAAATATTCCATAGAAACAGATTCCAACATGCAAGAGCAGAATAGAAGTTAGCCACCAATATTAACCAAAGAAATAAAGAGATTCGCAAGTTCATGCAGAACCAACAAGACATGCCCATGCTGGGAAAAATAACATGCAAAACCAAATAGAACAAGTGCTCCTGAAATAAATAAGGCTGGCCTCAAGAACATAGTGCAAAATTATTGTAACACTGGAAAATAGGATATAGCTATTGTGGTGTACAGTGTGATATGCTTTACTTACAGCTCTTTCCCTTGCTCCTGGTGGACCATCAAGAATTTTAATTCGAGATCTTGTCTCTTCGCATATTTTCTTAATATACTCTCCTTTACGTCCAATTATACTACCAACCTTTTGTGCAGGAACCAGCATCCTGAACACGCTCTCTCCAGGCCACCCTGGCCATTTCTCGCCAATTCCACCAATTGGTTCATCAGTATAGTTTGGTACTTCATCAGGAAGAAAGCTCTCTAAAACTTCATCATCCAAGACACGCTTATCTTCTTCAGTAGCATCCCCATGCTTGATTTCACGTTCAATGGCATATTCATTCTCAGGATGATATGTATTTTCAAGATCAGTTTCCAGATCAGGATCTTTCTGATCAGCTTCAGCCATTGCATTTCTGAAAAAAAAAAAAAGGATACATGGAGCAAGGGAAACAACTATTAAGGAAAGATTTCACCCATTCTCAAGAATGAATCTCAAAAGCTTCGATAGTCAATATAATAATGTCACTAATAAATAAATTGTCATCAAATGATGATCACAAGGGAGGGGCCGGAAAAAAGCACTAGAGAAGATTGCTATAGATGGCCTACAGTCAGTAAGCACTACGCAGAGTACTGTGTCTGCAAGTTAAGGGCTCGTCATCAAGCAAGCAAAAAGATTGCAGTTGGCATAACATCAACTTAAAGCAAAACAATTACATATTTCAGTTTGACCCCAATCTTATGAATGCGAATCTTGATAATCAGAATGCGATTTGGATCCGAAAATACATGGGAATGATAATCATCCCCTGTGATAGAGAGAATCACCCATCATCCCACCCCAGCACAGTGTCATTGGATTGATTTTCTGAAACTCAAAAAAGAATCCAAATAAAAAAAATCTGAAAAAAGTGACCAGATGGATATCGCTGCACTAACCCGCAAAAGCATGAAGTCACACATTTTTTTAAGAAGGATTAAATCAGGCGTCACCCAACAGGGTGAAAAAGATAATGAATGATTTGCACTCACATCGTCCTGGAATCGAGACTGAGCGAGAAGCCACGACTCTATTGCACTCGGGATCTTGGAGCCGAGACCAGGCAGGAAAACCGTTTAGGAAGAACTAACTCCTCAGGCCGCGACATCCAACTTCCAGGAGACGCATGTGTTATCTTGGTAAACGAAGGGAGGAAACGGCGACTACCAATCGGCAACAGCAACCAGAAGCTACCATTCCTTGCCAATGCCGATGGTAAGAAGAACAAAATTCTTTTTTTTTTTCTAAATTGCTGATCTTTTTTTTGTTATTGAGTAATATTTATGTCGGAACGATCACGTGACCATCGCTCTTATGAACAGTGCATCAGTGACGAGGATGTAATGGCGATCGGTGAATCCCTTTCTTGTGGAGGAATCTCGTTATTAATTTTGGATGATTTTACGGGTAAGTTATTCAATCAATGCAATGTCAAATGGAGACGGACTGTGAGAACGCATGCAGAGGACGACTTCGAAAAGGGAGCCGTCGTTTAGGAGTTGAATTGTGGGGTGTGAACTGAATTTGTTGCGCAAAAAAGGAGCTTTCTTTTTAAACAGAGTGATTGGGATGAGAGAATATTGAGTAATTGCTTTGGAGAAGAAAGTTTCCAACACATTAATTCCTGGCTAACCAATTGCTGAAGAGAAGGGAGCCGGGCTCACGTTTTGTTGCAGGTGTGGCGTTGAAGGTTGTGGGGGGCCGTATCCACTGGGGGATTTTGTCACTCTCATCGGAGACCGCGGGGAGGAAGCGAGGCCCAGTACGGCGGCTTTCTTCCTTTATTGATTTTGTCTCGTTGTTTTCAATCCTATCTCTAGATGGAACGTAAACCTTTTCTTTTTTTTTTATTTCATTTTCATGCATTGTCTTTTGTTGTTTGGCTCGATTTGCATGCTGTTTTTTTTTTCTGGGTAATCTCCCTCTCAACAGTTGGGCCGGCGGGGTGTCACGGTTTCTGGTTATTTCAACTTCTCCATTGCGTTTGTGTTTCTTTTAGCTGAAAAGTTTGGAGCTTTGCTGGCAAGGGTGATGAAGTTGCTATTTTGCTAGTGTTGGGGTGGACTTTTCATCCTTTTTTCAGAATTTCGGTCGAGAATTCGATCAAGGCCAGCTTTGTGTATGCGTACGCTCGTTCCAGATGAGGCATTTGAATTCAGCTTCTCAATGATATACCCATGAATTGCGTAGAATAGTTTTCATGCTCCTGTTGCTGGAAATGTATACCTCCTTTAGAACAGTTCGTTCTGGATATCTTTTCCTGCAGGCAAATGGGAGAGGACGATGATGGATGCAGACAGAAGCAGGACGCGGCGGTAGGAAGAACAATCTGTAACCATGAGCCAGAGGAGAGGATAATTGGGGCTGAGGTTCAGAGCTTGAACGAGATGAAGTTAAGCTCTCCTGTTGAATCCGTATCCCCTTCTGTGCCCCAAGAAAAGAAGTTGGAATCCTTCCCCAGATGCACTGATTCACAATCTCCTGAGCCAGATAAAAAGTTGGAGGTCAGTGAATGTAAGAAGTATTTTGCGTGTTATTACCTTTCTTTTTGGGTTGCTCGAAATTCCGTGTATGAAACATCAAATACAAAGTGCACCATATGCCTGTACTCTTTGCCCCCCTTAACCTTGAATTTTGTTCCGAAGTTGCCTCAGCCAGAGTTCCATGTAGCTGAGAGGAAGCATCACCTTCCCAGTAGTAACAGTAAAAGCGGCCGTGATGAAAATGAGTATTGGTCACTGGCTGCCTCGTATCCTTCCCTAATCTGCATCTCTTTCTTGCAATCCATGTCCTTTCATTGCTAACGTTGTCACAGTTTGATTGCCCTTACCGATTCAGCACTGCTACTTCTTTGCGCACTGCTAAAATCACTGTTCCAGTCGCCCCCAGGTTTACTTGTGTGGATCGTCTGCAAAGGCGCAAGGAGGTACATTTCTGTGACGAACATCTGTTACCATCACCATTTATCATCGTTAAAGCCCTTGAGCCATTTTGGTGACTAGTTTTACTCGAAGCTGGAGGAGAAACACAGGGCCCTGGAAAGGGAGAAGCTTGAATACGAAGCTAGAGTTAAGGTAGCCTTAGAAGTTTAGCTTCGTTTCTTCACCGGTTGAAACTGCTTTTGTTACTTTTGGAGTGTAACCAGGAAGAAGAAGAAGCGGCTCTGAAACTGATGAGAAAGAACATGAGCTACAAAGCAAATCCAGTCCCAAGTTTTTATCACGAAGGTCCTCCTGCAAAAGTTGAGCTTAAAAAGGTAATGGAAGAGAAGAGGGGCTACAAAGGCATCCAGACTTTCTCGCGGCATAAAAGGACGCCTGTTTTGCAGATACCAGTTACTCGTGCGAAATCACCGAATCTCAGCCGTCGGAAGAGCTGCAGTGATGCACCCATGAAACCGCCTCCTCCATCGGAGATGGCAGCAAGAGCAACTCATCGGCGTAGCACAGGAGGAACTGCCAGAGGAACAAAAGCTTGCCCTCCTGGCTCAAAGAGCAAGGGACAAAATGAGTCTCCCTGCCCAAATGCCTCCTCTTAGCTGAAAGAAATGTGCTGTGACAGTTCCTGAGCACTGAAAACTTGTGTTTCAGCAGTTTATCTTTGTCGGAAGCCTAAAGCTTTGCCTGAAGCTCAATGCACCTTCCTAGTGGAGGACTTCTCAGATGGCCGCTTTGTTTGTTTCTCTGTCGGCAAGAGAAAAATGATAATTCTGCAACAGAACAAAAGTAATCACTCAGTCAGCCGGTTTGTTTGGCAGTGACCGTCGGTATAAAACCCCTACCCACAGGGATTCCGCGTGAAAGGTGGGGCTTTTTCTGAGCAGGGGATCCAGCGAAAGTCTGAATTCCAATTTCACGGTTTCCTCCGGCGATGAGGATACGCGATAGAGAGTCGCTGGGGAGCTCGTCATCTCCGCCATTGCTATCCTCGTCCGAGTCCTCGTCGGTGACGGCGCCTCATTCATTCGCGTCGTCTCAAGATTCATCCACTTCTCGCCAATTTTTCCCATCGACCGCCGCACAGGAGGTTTCTCATCGATGTCCGGGCCTTGATCTGCTGGTGAAAGCGATCCACCAGGTGACTGCCGGATCAGTCATCGGCGTGCCATATATTCAGCGGCGCGTGACGATCAGGAGGAGACGACGGATGCGCCGCTTGGAGTTCGATGCTACTATGATCGGTCGATCTCCGATCGTGAGAAAAGCAGCCATGAAACGGAAAGACAAGGAGAAAGGCCACACGGTCGAATCAAGTGCCTGACTTCGCCGGCGGCGCCTGTGAGTCTTGCAATTGTCTGCTTTTTTTACGTAATGCTTGCTGGTTCTGGGCTTTTGGATCTAGATGGTTTTTCTTCTGTTGACCGGATCAGACCCCATCCAAACCTTCGTCGTTTGCTTCTGTATACTGATTTCAGATCATTGAAGGATGATGGTCCACCACTCTTCCCGTTTACAGTTTTAAATAACAAATCCTTCTCAAAGCTTTTGTTCTCCTCTCATTCCCTTAACTAGCATCCTTCCACAAGCAACAAGTAACATTCTTGAGGGCTCTCCCTCACATATCACATCTCAGATCTCAGTTTCCTTGGGCTCCAGGTTTAATATCGCTTGGAGGACCGGTGGTTGTTGTTGTCGCAGTGGGGCTTTCACTTTCAATGGAGTCCTTCTTGATAAGCTCATAAAAAGCAGCTGGATCAACAAACGACTGAAATGGAGGAAATCTACACAAACCAACAACACACCAGTGAAAAAAATACAATCTTTTTCCATCTGCTCACGCAGATTGAAGAAAAGGTGGTATTTTCTGTTACCTTCCAGCAGAAATAGTTTGCCCATCTATAGTCATCTTCACATCATAGATGTTGCCTGTGAAGGATGGCATTTTTTAGTTGCTTGTTACAACATGAAGGAGAGAGACATGGTTCACTCTACCTCCATAAAGTGTTTTATCTGAGAAGTATTTGGCCATCAAGTATTGCTTATATTCTGCATCATACTTCTTGAATCTATCCGCACGCCCCTTGCTATCCATCACCCGCTTGCCGAAAACCTGATGAAAAGATAGCGAGGGAAACCAATTTTCGGGTACGTGAGAATTCAGTTTTTGTGTTAGCAAGAAGATGCATTTCCTGTGTAAAAACACGATCACACTTGCAAAAGAAAATCCGAGAGAGACTTTGAGGCAAACATGATGCTTGAAGTCTGTTTCTCATTTTCGTTTGCAAGTGTGAACATGGGTTTCGGGAACGGAAACATGCTGCAAGGTTGATTACAATCACGAATCAATCAAAATTGGACTTCATCCTTCGACCGGGACAAGTAGAAACCACAAAACATAACCCAGTCTCATGACTAGAAATCTAATTGATGGGGACGGGACGGGAAGTGAAATTTCCCAGAGAACTTTGAAAAGGGCCAACAGATTTCGCAGGGAGGAAGGAGAAAATGAAGTGAAAGGGGGCCGCGAAATCACCTCACGATAATCACCACGGAAGCAGTTCCAGTTGCAGAGCGAGGGCGACCGTCAAAAAGCACAGCCACGACTCCAGTAAACGCGAGCGAGGGAAAACTTCAGAACAGCAGCGCTCTCTTGGTTTTCGTGGTAATTAATATGGTAACGCTTCGTGGGCCTATACAGCCTTGGGCTATTATTGCCTTCTTTTTTTGTTGGGGTACTGCTCCCCTAACAGCCGACGACCGAGGTAGGAAAAGTTAACGAAGTCTATTGTCTGGAATGTCTGTGCCAGCAGCAGCTGCTGCAACAAATCTTGCCTGAAGGCTAAGAATGCATCAGGCAGGGGGCACAGAAGGCACTAGATCTTACATAATAACCGGACCCGACCCTACTTCTTTCCACCTGCGCCTTCACGGATGCGCTTTGTTAGGTGCTCCAAGCTGGCTACTCTCGGTAATGAACCATTTCCTCCCATCTTGGAGACCCCAGCTCCTGGAGCTGCCTTTTGAGGCTGGCTTTCGGCTGAGATGCTATCTACGAAGCTGCTTTGAGGTCTGCGGTCCATCATATGGCCGCTGGTGGAGGTCTGATAGCATCGCTGATTTGGTTCCTCTTGCAATGGCACAGAAGCTTCAGCTGATGCATCAGGACTGCCGATGAAAGATGGTATCTCCACTGTGGTCATTTCAGACATGGCCTGGAACAGAGGGTTCAGTCCGGTAACTCTTTTAACAGATTCCTCAGCCATTTTCACCTGTTACAACGACATGACCATCATAAGAATTGCTTTCATCATATATCCAAAACACAGTTATAAGTTTGAGTTCTCTTTTCGTATGGAGAATGAAGCTGAAATTGCAAAGCCATCAACATGAAAGCCTGGTTTTTAGCACAGAAAAAATTGATGATGGATGGATATTACTGGTCAGCTTACTTTG
The DNA here is from genome assembly GCA_002189035.1 of Utricularia gibba. Taxonomy (NCBI): domain Eukaryota; kingdom Viridiplantae; phylum Streptophyta; class Magnoliopsida; order Lamiales; family Lentibulariaceae; genus Utricularia; species Utricularia gibba. The sequence continues at coordinate 795,369 of NEEC01000023.1, read as the reverse complement.
GCTCTCAGAGTTTCAACATCAGCTTTCAGGACTCGATTGTCAACAGCTGCCTCATTATATTTCTGGCTTATGTCAGTAAGGCGCTTCAGTAGAGAAGAATTTTCACCTCTTAATTGCGAGACCTAGAAATATGGAAGCAAATACTTAACAAAGAAGTTGCTTTGGAGGTTAAACAGAAAAAGGATAAAATTGCTTGCCACATACCTGTGTCTCAAGCTCAGTCAAATGCGCCTGTTTTCTCCTTCTTGAACGTCGAGCTGACTCTCTATTTGAAAGCATTCTGCATTGTAATAGAAACTGAATACTGGACAAGGTTTGAAAGTAAGCCTGGTAAAGAGAGTTTCTAATTGAAGAGCAGACGTCAGTAGGCGACACCATGAATTCGAGATGTTAATCAGTAAAAGTTATAGCAGCCACACTGCATTTTGAAAATACCTTCTCATACGTTTCGCATCTGCAGGGTCCTGATTTTGGGTATCCTCAGTTTCGCCATCAGCTTCATCATAATCAGACAGCTCTCCAGATGACCCACTTGTTGTTGATCGCACTTGAGCCCCAGATTTCCTGGATGCTGCTGGTGCGAGCGGCGTACCAAGAGGCTGTGCAGAGTCCCTATCCTGTGACTTCATGGTTTCCCATTCGCTTGCTGAATAGAAAGCACGATTAAGATTGTTAGGGAATCTACCCCTGGACCACACGAGTGGCAACTATTATCATTCATTATTGACACTCATCAAATAAGAAGAACCTTCTACTCCAGAAACAACTCCTTTACACAGAATCCAGTGATACTGATTTACTAACACAAAGAATAACAACTCTGTTGGGGCGTAAGAGAAGTAAATAAGCAACAGATATGCGCTAAATGTGAACAGCTTTTCTACGAATTAAAGCTGTAGAATTTACATACGTAGAAAATGGGAAAACGGGTAAACTTAATTCATACGATTAGTCCAATCACCTTTAATATTTGATGAATTTGATGCTTGGGAGCCACCTTCTGATGCTGCTGGAACAGACTCTGGAGGCTTGGGGTTGGTTGCCTGGAAAAAAAAGGGAACGCTTTTTGGCCAAACTAAGACAGGCAATATGTGCAAATAAGCGTGAATCCCAAACCATAGTCACACGGCCCTGATGAATCAGCTACACTTTTAAGAGATTACCATGTGAATTCACAAGTCCGTGAATCATCACATGATGCAGTTGGGGTATGCTGAACGAAGAAACAGTAAATCCCTATTTAACTCTAAACCCACTGTACAATAGAAAGAAAAGAACCCACCCAGTTCATAGCGACAGCAGCGCAGGCCAAATCAAGTCGACTTTTGAGGAAGGCCTGATATGCTTCTGAATCAGTGGGAATACTCGGTGGGGGACGATCTGCCGAGACTGATCGTCCTTCTGAACCTCATGATGCCCTTTTATGTCAGCGTTATCGTCGCCTTCTGGGACGCCACTGTCGCGACCAGGTAACGCGACCTCCTGAAGGAACTTCTGTAACGCCCATTCAGACGGGCTGCGACTGATCCGCAGATCCTTCGTGGACGACGACGACGGCGCAGCGGCGGATACGGATTGCTGATCCGAGTCAGCTTTCTCGCGGAGGCGATTGGGGGGCGCGTGAGACGACCAGTACGGGTCAGCCATTTCGTCCACCGAAAATACCCTATCCATGTTGTCGCTTTTCCTCTTTTCTATCCAAACAAAATATATAACCCACCTACACAGTGCGTCGCTGAGTATCATACGACACGCATAGCAGCCAATGAAACGGCGAAATCGATAATGCCCTCCATTGACGTCTTCTTGGAATGCATCTAATCAGATCTCGAAGAATAAAGGGGGAAATAGAGATAGAACAAGAGTAGCTTTATGAACCTAGGGTTTGTGACTGGCCTGACCCCCCAAATCGATCTGGATTTGGCTCAGATCGTGGCCCAAGAGTTCTCTTCGGACGCCGTTTTGGAACTGCAGCAACCAAAAAGAGGAAGGTCGGAGAAATGAAAGAGCTTTACAGATATCACCAGAAAGGGGATACAGAACCTAGCGCAGATAGATGTGGCGTGACATCTTTTACTTCTTTGCAGTTGGGTGAGAGCAACGTGAGTGGAACTAAACATGTTAACTCAGATGCAACAATGTGCATTTGTCAAGACTCAAGTCTTTGATTCGTTGCACTCCTCCCATGTAATGCATTCGTAATCCGAGGATCCTACCACGTTGAGGATCATTCGACAAAGAACTTGAGTTATTGCAACTTCTTGTAGTTGGTGAGCCGAGTAAATGGAACACATGATTGAAATGATTGGCTGTTCACATCTGTCTTAGGAAAAGAGTGATTCCTAAGCAATTTGTTTTGTAGCCAGATAATCACGATGGGTATTGAAATTCTCCATTTTGTTTCCGACCGTTGTTTGAAATCTGGAAGGGTGAAGTCGTGAGTTGGATTGATCGACGGTCATGACTCACCGATCCTAACCGAGACCTACCCACGGCTGGTCCTCCTTTTCGCTGCCATCATGCGCCTTCTCTCCGCCGTTTCTTTCAACTTGAATCCATTTTCTCAAGATTTTTTTTTCTTGACAAACAGCTGTCAATCATCTTTGTTTTCAGTTTCTTCACGGCCCCATTTATTAACAGGGTAACACGGAGACAGACTGAAGGCTCAACCTTTTCGGGGACTCTTATATGAATGGATTAGCAAATCCTGCTAAACATTTTACCTCATTGAGTTCGTGGGAGTACTGATTTCTCGAGTTGAACCTGAGATTGTTGGCTTTCTGGTATACTCGTTTGCAATCTGGGTCTTTGGCTTCGTAGGATTGCTTAATCAGGTTGGTGTGCGCTTCTCTTTGGTGGTTCGTCTGATGCATATGATTCAAATTGTAGCCAATTGTGGGCTTTGATGCTGATTTTGTTTTATCTTCCGTAGTAGTTGTAGCATGGGGTTGTCGGAAACCTGAAAATCTAATTTTTTCGTTCTGGTGGCATATACCTGATTTATTGCCCGGTGGAGATTGTTTTGTCAGATTTTTCGTTTTCTTTCAGTTCTTTATCTTGATTGAGTATCTGCGGTATTCCATGCCTGTGAATGAAGTGCTTAACTTTACTCTCTGGCTGGGGGCGATGTCGTTGGTTCACATTTGCAGTTAAGGATCTACTGTTTTTACAAGCTAATATCGAATAGAACGTGCTGGTCTTGTTGTTCATTCCTGTAGTGTCAGGTGGGGGTTGCTTTTTTGATGACTTGAGAAAATCTGTAATATGAAAAAAAGAGATCACTGATCACTGATACGCCTCAAAGAGAGGTCTTGCTCGATCAGGTGGAAAATCTTAATGTTTCTGTTGAAAGCACCTTAAAGCCTAATGCAGCGATTTCGATGCTTGAGTTGCTTGGTTGCCTAGTCTGCCCGAATGCTATGTATCCCTCCATTCATCAGGACAGGTGCAGTGTTATGGACTTAATCAAGTGGACCCAGCCCATTCTCTACAACAGAAAGACAAGACTCGAGTCCAATCGAGATGTATAAGAACAACCACCCTCCAGAGAGAAGGAGGCTGTTTTTTGGGTTATCTAGAGCCTGGAGGCTCCCTCTTTGTGTTTCTGTTATGTGTAGTGTTTTCCCTCTTGTTAATCTAGTTGCCTTTATGTAGAACTCTTGTGATTATCAAGTCTGCGTTGCTCTTTTTATTCAAAATATTAAAGCTGGGACCTAGAACTAGATCCAAGACCCGAAAGCTTACATGCAGCTCATTTTGTTCATGTATGGATCGGCCATTTATATTATCTTTCGAGCGATCGAGTCTTCTGGGAATGTGATTAAAATGAATGTCGTGAAAACAACATTTTGTGATCAGGAGAAATGTAGAGCTCACAATCTGACTATTTTGTGATCAGGAGAAGTTAAAAACGCCACATGGCTGTTCACGGTACACAGACAACTCTGGTTCATGCATCCACATTTAGGTTCAATGAAGAGTCGACCATCTCCCCCCTTTCAGTAATCCATTCTCAGGTCTTCACCCGCCTTGGTCAGCAATTCTGTCTGCTGCACTTCGAAGCATTTCAGCTGGGGATGGCCCCTGTCAACATACGTTTCTGCATTTTATGGGAGACGATAATGAAGCCAAAAACTATAGCTGGAGCCTGGAAGTTGCATTATAGATAGCCACAGGAAGGTGCGTGATAGTTTCGATGGCCTCGTAACGGAAGATTTGAAACTCCGGGTAACCGGTCGGATTTGGAAGGAGCAGCGGTGACACCCTAACGCACAACACTACTATGCACATCTACTCTCAAGGGCTGCCTGGGCAACCTCTCCTTGTCTGTTTTGAGAAAGAAAGACAGCATATCGATCTGTGCTCGCTCCGTTCCTTAGTTTTAAACATACAGAAATAAGAATCCGGTCATATGTTGTAATGGCAACTTAATCAAGCAAAAGCGCTTGTCTTGCTTTCTCATTCCACCCCACGGCTCTGCCTGGCCAAAAGCAATACAGAAACAAGAACTGGAACTGAAATCATTAACACGGCCTGGGCGAGATTTGGGCGTGTGACTTCTGGGAAAATTACGCTTCCATATTTTATTGCCGCCGCGCCTACAACGGAGCCTGCTCCCAATTTCACCAGGTACATCAAATCTTCCTGCCCAAAAAATCAAATGATGTGATTGTGAAAACTGGTAGAGGTTGAAACTTGAAAGGAAGCCCACCTGTAAACCCATTGAGCCATTTTCCTGGCCTGATTCACGGCTCTCCGGCCGCCGAGAACAACAAGTCCGGACAATGGGGTTCCTCGCGAACGGCGCCGTTTTCAGGAGAAATAGGTTGCTGGGATGCCCGACAGGGAGTGCCGTATTAAACATCTGCAGGGGGAGCGATGGCGATGGTGCGGTTGCCATGGTTTCAGGTATGTATCTTATCTCCGGAGGTTTTGGTTTGAAGCTGTTCGTAAAAAATGAGGAGTTCGGATTTGTCTGAACCTCCGATCTGAGAGTGAGGTCCGATGGTCAAGTGAATCCGAGGTGGAATTTCATAGCATATAAAAAACATGTTTATATTATAAAGATCCTTTCTTTCTCTTTCCTTCGTTTTTTGTTGGGGGTGATGGCCAACGGCCAGAAGAAAATGGCTCCCCAACATGGATAACTTTCTCCCTGCAATTGATGATCCTCTTGTTGTCACCCTTGGCTTGTTTCTTTCTCTTGTCAGCATCAGGAAGAGGAATTAAGGCGCCTCTGCTCTGAAGAGAGCATCAACAATCATCACGGCCATTCGCTTTGCGTACATCCTTGACCCAAATGCCGTATGAATTTATTGGATTGCGTTTGGCGAACGTGCTGATGATGATATGATTGAAGGACCTGCATTTCCTCTTGGGGGACGATATTTGTTACCGTGGCTCTTCATCATGTAAGAATCATCCACTGTAATATTCTCGGTTGATTGATCAATTTCATGTTTTTGGGTGTGACTCATTATACCTGTATAATGCAGAAGAGAGTTGAACATGTGGTTTCTTTGAGATCATAGGGGAGGTTTCTGGAGTTGGGTCTTGAATTTCGGATCAAAAAAATGTCGAATCAAGAAGGAAATTCAGATACCAAAGATTGCCCGGGTATGTTTAGATTATCCGTTCTTGGCGCTGTCATTTGTGGCTTCTGAAGTGCATTATGATGGCACACCTTTGGTAGTTAGTCCATCTCAAGCTCACATGAACATGATATACTGTTGCTCAGTCAACACTGGCCATCTCAATCATCAGGTCTCTGCCTCTATGACCTCTTTCGGTTGGAGAACTCAGCCAGGGAATGTAAAGATTCCTCCTCTTCCAGTGAGTAGTAGCACGCTTGATTTGGTATAACGACCAAGACTCAAAAACGAACTGATGTTTGTCATTTACAATGGTGTCGATGTTCAATGATTCAGATCCACGAGGGAGGCTAGAGAGTATATCAACCGAAGCTGGAAACAAGTTCTGCGCTGACTGTGGATCTCCCGATCCTAAGTGGGTGTAAGGCCCAGATTTCATCTCTTTTAAAGGCCCTGATTCCTCTTTCCCTGATGCTGTCCTGAAATCTGAGACATTTCTCTGATGATTCTTCTGTCCTTGTGATTTTTCTGGGACAGAACGTTGACCTTCGGAGCTTTTATTTGTATCAAATGCTCAGGAGTGCATAGGAGCCTTGGTGTGCACATATCGAAGGTGGGATCATCTTCTGAAACTCCATGATTTGATCTTAAGCTGCTCTCATATCTGAAGTTTCACCAACAGGTGCTATCAGTGAAACTGGATGAGTGGACCGACGAGCAAGTGGAGGCGTTAATGGAAATGGGTGGAAATGTTAATGTAAATGCCAAGTATGAAGCACACCTCCCGGATAACTACAGAAAACCAAAGCCTGATTCATCAGCAGAAGAACGAAGCGATTTCATCAGGTATGACTGCTGTGCAATGGGGTGGTACCAATGGCTTCTTCTCAATGATCCTTTCCATTGTTCAGGAGAAAGTATGAGACACAACAGTTCATGAATATGGATCTACATTTGGCTTGCCCCTTTCCACCATCAGTCTCTTCTGGCAACACCTCGAAGCGAGCAGGCCATCGTGGATCCGGAGGAAAGGGGCACGCCTTCCGCAATAGCTGGAAGAAAGCAGACCACAAGCTGACCAAGAAATGCAACTCAATGGTAAATGTCTCTCCCCCTGCTTCAGAATATTTGGAAGTTGACGGCGAATCACTAGTGACACATGAATCCTCCTCCTCCTCCTCCTCATGCTCCTGATCTTCAGGCAGGCATGGTTGAGTTTGTGGGGTTGATCAAGGTAAACATCGTCAGAGGTACGAATCTAGCAGTGAGGGACATGGTGACGAGCGACCCCTACGTCATCCTGTCGCTCGGAAACCAGGTAACAGCCTCTTAAGCTGCGTTCCGAATTCACAAATCAAGTGCGTTTCTTTGGGTTGTTGTTGCAGTCCATGAAGACGAGGGTCATCAAGAACAACCTCAACCCTGTGTGGAACGAATGCATAATGCTCTCCATTCCTGAAAACGTGCCTCCTCTCAAGCTGGTAAATTTCTCACTGGAGAAGCAAGTGCAGCATACAAACCACCATTCATGTGTGTGTGTGTGTTGGCAGTTGGTGTACGACAAGGACACGTTCTCGACGGACGATTTCATGGGGGATGCAGAGATCGACATCCAGCCGCTGCTGTCGGCTGCCAAGGCATCGGAGAGCTCCGCCGTAAGCGAGGCGACGCATCTGGGGACGTGGAAAGCAAGCAAGGAGAATGCGCTGGTAGTCGATGGGGTCATCAGTTGGGAAGATGGGAGGGTGAAACAAGACATCTCCATCAAGCTGCAGAATGTGGAGAGGGGAGTGCTGGAGATTGAGCTCGAATGTCTGCCTCTCACACAGTGAAGAGTGAACCACACGCCACCTCGCCACATGCTGGTGATATGGAAGAAGATGCTCTCTGTGCTAGACAAGAACCAAGAATCGGCGTGATGGGTTTAGCCGTTGACCATTACATGTATAAATTCAGCGTATTTATTTTCTTTGAAAGAAATACTCCTAAACAACGAACAGGAGAGGATTTACAGAGCCGAAAGGAGGGCAGAGAAAAAATCTCGAGAACGCCAAGGTGCCCCGGCGTGCGTATCAGTAACTTAGGTAACTTCCACGAGTCGCATCATACGGAGACTGGGGGTAGAAGGTGTGCGGATCCAGTTGGTCCTTCATTTCAGGCGCGAAGGCTGCTGCTTTCGCCGGCGGCATCATCATCATCCCCGTTCCGATTGGCATCGGCGGCGCCGAGTAGGAGTAGGTTTGCGGACTGGAGGAATCGATGGAGGCGTCGAAATCGTGGAAGGTCTCGGATGGGGCGGCGTTTGAATCCATGTACTGCGAAATATCCGAGTTCTTGCCGGTGAGTTGCTGAACCAGGGATCTGAAATTGGAAGCGCTCGTTTTGACCTTCATCGGGCTCGATATATACACCACCTTCAGAGGATCGTTGGTCTTCCTCTTCGCCACCGATCGCGAAGTAGCCATTTTGGTTTAGATTCTTGATGCAGGGGAATTGGGAATTGCTCAAGGAAGGGTACGTGTGTGTGCGCGTGTGTATATATATACATCCACACAGATGAATAGAAAAGTAATATAGCGGCGGCGCGTAGCAGTTACCGTGGGTTGGAGAAGTCTGGGAGTCAAGGAATGGGAAGGCCGGAGGAAGCAGAGTCCAGGGCACGTGCGCAGCCATATCTGACTGGACTAGGAACGAACACATCAGGGACGGTTGGATGCTGACCAGGCAGCATCCTCCAACCCTGCATGTCCCGGCCCACCGGAGTCACCTAACTTCCTCGCATTTTGTTTTATCGGGAAACAGCTGCACGTTTTTTTATTCAATTCCCAGCCCCTCATGCGTTTCCGTTGCAGGTGACCGGCAACAAAGGATGAGAGATGCGTTGCCTCCTTCATTACCATCAGGGGGGTTTTAGCGGAGGAAGATCAGAGCAGTTGTTTTTGTAAAAGTTCATAGGGAAATCCGAGGTCTTGGGCTAAACAGGAAGATCAGGATTTCCTGTTTTCTTCCAATCTAGTCTATGGAACGATGACTGGACAGCAACCACAAAAGACTTATCCACATCTGCGGGCCTCAACAACCTGAATGGCAGCAGCATCACTATGAACTCGTGCTCCAATGAAGGGAGCTGGTATATCTCCCATTCCATGCGTAAATGAGTCTCCGTACAATGTTGTTCTTGGCTCATCGTAGGATTTTAGGGTATCATCATGTGAACTGTATACTTATACACAGAGGAGTATAAGCCGATGAATGCCAGACACCTGGTGGGCTAGAATCCATTTCAGGGGAGGATCATATAATTTCTAGGAGTACAAAGCAGGAAATGAAGAAATTACTCGGTTCATGCTCTTTGGATGTTAAAGAACAAAATGCCGTAGCTTCTCAGCTACTTCTGATCCTTCCCACAGCACCTGAATGAAAGACACCACCTTCAACGCGTTAAGCCTTGTGGAAAAGATGAATTTGTGTCCATCTGTGTGTAGCACTAGCTTCACATCAAGAACACAATGAATTACCTCTTGTATAACTTTTTTGAACCACAGGGACATGGAGCATTCCGGCTTATTTGCCCACTCTTGGCCAAGTTGGACCTTGCAAGATCCAAGGGAGAAGATCCCATCATCTTCTGAACCTGCAAATCAAACCAGAAGGTGACCTTCAGAAAGTCTACCTTATGCATCATTCTGACAGCAACACAGGTCCTGAGAAGGATTGAGGAATACCTCGGACAAGGTCTTCGGCATTGGTTTGCCTTCCGCTTTAAGTTTTTCAATCTTCTTATGAGCTTCTTTCGCCCATGTGAATTTCGACAAGGCATTTTCAACATCTAGTATCGTGCAATTGCAGTGCTTGGCTGCCTCCACCTTATGGCTAGGCTGGATGGCCTGAGACATGGAAACAACAGAAGGTGAACACATAAGGGATTTCAGCCCTTCAAGTTCATCAGCATGTATCTAGAGCAGAGTCACAATGCTTGCTACAGACAGGAAGAACACGCGGCCAAATCGAAGCATCTGGGTCGTCTAAAGACACCAGAAAGCACATTCCTTTCAAGACAACTCTAATCTGTTCGCTAAAAATGTGGGGGAAAGGGAAAGAAGGCAAGTACCTCGCCACTCGGATCAAACCCACCCAGGTATCGTACGATTGCCTCCTGCTTCTCGAAAGCATCCTTAAAAGTGGCCTCACTGCCCCTCCCGATCACGAACTGCTTCAATTGTCCCAATTTTCTAGCCTTACCCATCTCCTCCGCAAACCCTGCGATTCTTCAAGCGATCAAAAAACAGCCATTGATGGGAGATAAGGGCTGGGAGGAAGGTCTGCTCACGGAGAAGTGTGAAAGACTCGGTTTGCTCGGCGGCGGCAGGTTTCTTGCCAGTTATCATCCCCTTCATCTTCTGGATCCATGAATCACTCAGATGTGCGGTGGAAGAAATCAAACGGCCGTGACTGAGGGTGCGGCGGATGGCCTGATTGGTTGCCGAGAAGGGAGCGCGAAGCATCAGTAATTTACCTGTTGAAAAGAGTATACAGGTAAACCCCATTAATATGAGAAATCATCTCTTTCTCCCTCCCACGAAACCCTAGTTCTATTACACATTCTCAGGGATTTACAGTCATAATCGGACCTCAGCAATCTTCATTTCCCATTTCCAAGTTCTTATCTTGGTGGCTCCTAAGTCATAATTTGACGCCATGTCTGCGATGATCGGCGCAAAAGCTAAGAACTTCACTACCAAGGGTGTTCGTCTCTTCCACGGAAAGGGACTTTGGGCCCCCTTGGGTCTGCATCATCCATAAGATTGCTTTCAAATTTCTGGATTCCATTGGATTGCACTACCAAGTTCTTCATCTCATTCGGCTCTGGGATGCCTCCCATTTCATCCCGTCGCATTTCCTTCAGCCATGACCAGCGTTTCGAGCCTATGCTACCACTACCAGGAACCGGCTCTCAGCAATCTTCATTTTCCATTTCCAAGTTCTTATCTTGGTGGCCGCTGAAGGGAATCCCTAGTATCAACAACAGCAATGACCTGGAAGAAGCACTGCGAAGGCTAGTATCCATCCCATCCAGCGAAACTTTTTTTTTTTTTTTTGTTTTTCACAAAGCGTGCAAATTCAGCTCTTCAAGTTTGTGATGGGCTCCTATTTCATCTGTATTTGGATGTGTTTTTGAGAATATTTAATGAGAGGAGGTTACAGTGGGTGGTGGTGTCTTTCCAATCATGGCCTGGTATGTTGTTCTCCGGCAGGTACACAGTCCCTCTCGGAAGAACAGCTTCTTCAGGATTACTACGCGAGGAGCCGTTTGGACCCGAACGAAAGAACAGTTTGTGTTGCTGTATCACACACCAACACAGACAGGTCTCCCCCTGTTCAGGTTTTCTCCCTTGTTTGCACTGAAATTGTGGTGTGTGTTCTTTGCAGGATCGACGCTGTTTGGGAGGCAACAAACACCTCTTCCTTTCGGCAAGAATGAAGACCAGTTGAATTAATTGTCTTTCGAAGACAACCCCAAAATTAAGGTTCATGTTCTAGTTTTGGGGCGTGGTGAAGGAAGGAGCTAATCATCTGGGGATCCACGTTTTCCTCTGGCTCCCACGTCGGCTCCGTCATGTCCGCCCATTTCACTAGGTACTCCGTTTTCCCCTTCTCCGCCGCATTCCGCCGCTCCAAAACCGCCTCCGCCACCGCGTACTCCAACCCCGCTTCGAAATCCCTAATCAGATCCTCCGCCACCGCCGCTGCCTTCACCCACTCGTTCGGCCCGCCGTCCTTCCACTTCACTAGATATTCCATGTTTGCGCCTTTTCCTCTCCTCTCCATTATCTGTTCTACCACCCCGAACTCGTAGATCTCCGATTCTATAACTCTTATCACCCTCTCCAGCACCATTCTCCTCGCGAATTGCAGCTGCGGCGTCGCCATCAGGATCTCCTTCGCCAATTCCAACGACGTTCGTCCCCGCGCGTCTGCAATTTCCGGATCTGCATCGAATTTTATCAGCAGGTCTGCGATCTCTGGTTTCACGTATCCTGCAGCCATGTGCAGGGAAGTCAGGCCGCCGCTCTTCTCGCGGTGATTGACGTCGGCCCCTGCCTCCGCAAGGAGTGTGACGCACTGCTCGGAGCCGAGGCCGGCGACGAAGAGTAGGGCAGTGCGGCCCTCCTCATCGACGGCGTCCACGTCTCTGCCGTCGTCGGATTCGATCATCTGCTTTAGAGCGGCGTCATCGCCTTTCTTGACGGCGGTCCACCAGGGGGTCTCGTACTCCGCGACGACATCGTTCGCTATGTACTGCGACGGAACCCACGTCGGCGCGTGCTCATCCTTCCACTCTAACAGATACTCCATCCCTCGCCCATCATCGGTCGCTCTGCTCCCGATGATCCGGTTCACTTCTCCGTACGTTTCGTCCTTATCATAGTCCGCGAACTCATATCGCTGCGGCGCCGGAGCTGTCTCGGTTTGGCCCAGGGTGGCGCTGAGGGAAAAACCCGGAGTTCTGATGGAGTAACGTAGGTAGGATTGTGCCGCCGGCGGGATGCCGATAGTCGAAGAAGCTCCACGCGCCGCGATGGCTGCTAGCCCAGTCAATGCGACGCGTGCTACGGCGATCATCGGAATGTCCACAAGAGATGGTCGGGAAATCCGCGAGAGCTTTGCTGTTTGCGGGAGCCCGGCGGGGGATAAGAAACCATATCCAAACAAGATTGCCATCAGCGATGGGCTGTTTCCCGACCCAAACTGAAGAGCCACACTTGGGCTAATTGGGGCTAATAATGGGCCCAAAGAATGGGCTAGTTTTAGAAAAGGAGCTCAGCTGCTTCGCCTGACGAGCTGTCGACACTAATGACATTACGAACTGGAACCATCTGTCGTCCCGAAGAAGGTTGTTTTTACATCTAACAAGGCAAGGCGTGGTGTATCAGCAAGGCATGATGAACTGGCCCGCTCCTTCCCAGCAGCACTGACTTGCTTAGTAGAGCTTGTGGATGAAGGCAGCCGGATGCGGCGGCGCTAAGTGGAGGCGGACGTGGACGAAGCTTCAGCCAACTCCTTCAAAAACGCTACGACATCATCTGGGGAGTTGAGGAGATACCTGGCGTTGGTCCGTGTGCGGCCGACGGCGCAGGAGAAGTAGTTCTCCTTCTTCAGATCCAGAACGTTCCAAGATGTGCTCTCCGGTGACACTCGTTTGCCGCTCCCCGCGTTCGACTTCTTGTCCGAGTTCGAGTTCATGAAGTGGTGGTTTTGGTGGTATTTGCTGGGAGGCTTGGGGCTGGTTCTCCCGGTGGGGATCTTTGGAGACACCCTCTTGTCCAGGGAGGAAACCTTGATCGCATCCGCCCCCCCTTTGGTTCTTGATAGACCCAGTGACTCCGGAGGGAGCTCTGGCTCGAAAAACGTATACACATCCTCGTCCTGAATCATGCACTGCCTCAAACCTCCACATAATGAAGACACAAGGCAAACAGGGTACCCAGAAGCATGGATAGGCCAGGCATACCTTTCCAAGGAAGTGCCCGATGCATAGGACGTAGTCTATGGGTGTGCCGATGGCTTTGCCGTGGACGATCTCTCCTAGTATTCTATCGATCGCTGCTCCCTGTGAGAGACAGTGTAAGGATATGCATCCAACACAGACTGTGTAGGGAGCTAGTGGAGGGTTGGCTGGTTACCTTCGTGACCCCCACAGCGCGGACCTCAACAGAACGGCTACCTTGAACAACATCGACAGAGGAGTTGGATATGGGGCCGGTCCAGAGATGCTGCAGCATGTCTCTAGCTTGTAACCTTCCGAATTCGACATCTGTGTGTGTATCAACCAAGAATGGTCATCTCATTTTCGGATCCCCTTCTATCCACATTCGAAAACGGGAAATGATGATGATACCTGCATACTTGTAGCTCCACAAGAGCGAAGTTTCACGATGCTCGAAATGGGATCTTGGAGTTCTTTCAGTGAAATATTCGAACACATGCTGAAATGGTTGGCGGACCCTGGTGAGGTGGGATTCATATAGAGAAACATGAGGTGCAGAGCCTGACAGTATGCCTCGTACCTTTACACTGTCAACCCAGTCCATGTTCAGGTGCTCGGGCATTGTCGTCATCCACACCCCTTTGGTGCACCTCAGGAACATGCCGTTCTCAGCTGCCAACCACATGTTGTATTCACCGAAGTTCTGCTAAAGCGATCAATTAGCAAGGGATGTTGTGAGCAGCGAGCGCCATAACGGAAACATGCACGTACATCATCAAGGACTGTTCGAGGGCTTCCACTAAGAACCACAACTGTAGTATTCGGGTCATTGCAAAGCATGGTCAGTGGCCCTTTCAAGTCAGGGTGTAATTTAAGTTCCATTTCTTTGATCTGATCTCCACGTCTTCCTGGAGTATCAACTGGTGCAGTCAGCGTGCCATTAAAACCCTGCATAAACGGACAGTGCGTTCAGATTTGCTGTGGCATATGAGAAGAAAGACGGTGCTTACCAGTATAAGTAACCGGTTGCTGGACTCCTGATAACGTCTGATGGCATCACTGATCACGATTTGGGGTGGAACCTTCCTGATCCTCTGCTGAGCTTCGATAACAGTATCATTCAGCTCACTGCATGAACATCCAGAAACACTTGCAAGTGAGTAAAAACAGCTCAAGGATCACAGGGAACATGGAGGGAAAATTCAGTTATGAACTCTGCCATATGGGGACACACCTTACAAAGAACTCTGCCCATTGCTGGGCAGTATGTGTCGTCACATGCTCAAAGTTATGCCTATGTCGTTTCTCTCTTTCATCAGCAGGCATCTTCAAAGCTTGGCCTATTGCAGCAGCAACCTCCGTGATGTTCCATGGATTCACAAGAATTGCGCCAGCTCCTAGAGACTGTGCTGCTCCAGCAAACTGCATTTACCACAGCGATCGTCTAATATGATTCAGAAGAGTCCACCACTGGTGGAAAAAGAAGTTGGCATTCTTAGATGTATCACTAAGTGCGGAATGGAGCTAATAGAAAGAGATAACGCATATACTTCACTGAGGATGAGAACCCCTTTCTTGGAGTCTTGACAAGCCACAAACTCATAGCTGACGAGGTTCATCCCATCTCGTAGAGAAGTAACAAGTGCAACATCTAGGGAAAAGATAAGCAGATGCTCAGTAAGTGTACTCAGGTATCAAATTGAGTGAGTTTCAAAGCTCGACAAGAGAATATAGGACATGCGATTGGGTTCGAGCTGTGAACGATCAGTTTATCATCACGGCAATAATTTTTCACAAGTAGCTGTTTTATGGGAAACAACACCAGAAACGGCAAGTTGAGACCACACAATCGGTTCATTTAAAAAGTGACAATTCTACATTATCATTTCTCAGCAGTGGTAAGTGTTTCTATTGCCAAGGCGGACACTATGTATAGAAATGTACCAACAAACACTCCTTACCGGTCACAGAGTAGAGGGCACACAAGTCATGGAAATCAAGTGAGCGATCCTGCATACAAACACGGAGACCTAAAGATGATGCATCTGGATCCCAAAAAGCAACCTTTCAAGTACTTGAATCCAAAATTGTTGAGAAAGATCAATACCAGATGATGAATAGGAACAGCGGTGAGAGTTCCAAATCTCCCGTTAATCCTTCCAACAATTTCATGAACCTGGCTTGTAAGCTTTTGATCTTCAAGCATCACACACCAGAAATAGGTAAGTTTCAAGGTGCATAATATGACTGATGCTTCAACGAATGGTAGAGCCTATCAATAGATCATACATTCAGGAACATCAGTTCTTGTCGGCACAGCAATTTGCAGCAACACAACCTTATCATGCCATTGCGGGTTTTCCTCCAAAAATTTTTCAAACGCTAGTATCTTCTGGGGGATTCCCTTGATCATATCAAGCCGATCAACACCAAGCATTACCTGAAAATGCAAAACAATCTTAAGTGGCAGATGCAAAAGGTTTTGTATGCCAGTAATTTACATGAGGAATTGAGGGCACTAGCATTATATACAACGGGGAAAAACCTTTCTTCCAGCAAATCTTTCTTTTAATTCTCTGATGCGTCTTTGTACATGTTCGACTTCAACAGCTCGGATGAACCTCTCGGAGTCAATTCCTATTGGGAACTGTAGAACACAAATGAAAAGATGTCATAAGAAGAAACTCATACTAACAAGATGATGACCAGTAACTGAGTCATTTGTAGGAAGAAAGATCATGCAAGCATACTGCCGCCACACGTGTTAACCGCCCTTGATCTTCTACTCCTTCAGGGGTACCCTCGAGTCCAAGAATACGGGTACAAGCACTCACAAAATGTCTTGCATAGTCATACGTGTGGAAACTGTTATCAGAAAAATTGTAATCAACATTCATGTAGAATGAGACATGCACCTTACCAGAAGATAGGCACACATGAAATTCAAGATAAAAATAGTCAGAAGTTCAAGAAAAATTACCCAACCAAATCTGCAGCTAGAACAGCTCGTAATAGCTCAGAGCGAGAAGGTAGTGTACGGTGAATTTCTGAAGATGGAAATGGGGTATGCAGAAACCAACCCACCTTCATCTTGCTATTGCAATCTTTTAGACACTTGGGAGGAACATTAGGTGGTAGTCATGACACCAAACAACATCACCTTCTTCATAATGTTTATTAACAACATCAGCAAACATTTGATTTGCCTTTTTGTAAGCAGTAAATTGTGACTGGAAACTCCTGGTAGTTGCAAGACGGTCTTCTTGTGGAAGCCCAAGATAATGAAACAGAGGCCAAAGTATATTGTTGCAGTAGCCGTTGTAGTACTGATGGACAATCTCTTCATCAAGGAAGACAGGAATGCATCTCTACAGAAAAAAAAAGGCACTCATCTAAGAACTTGTGGAAAAAACAAAGAGATTCAAAATAAAGGTAGAGGGATTCGACACTTACTTTCTCAGCTAGAGCTCTAGTGAGTGACCTTTGCCCAGCTTCATCTGGGACATTTACCCCTGCCCAGCCTATCCACCGTGCCTCAAACTCCTTAACACCTAACACAGAGTGTAACAAGCATCAAGTAGCAACTCTAATAAAAAAATCCTACATATATGAAGTCTCTTTATGTTTATTGTAACTAGATTAAAACCTCTTTTGGAGGGAAAGAGCTCGCAAAAGGAGATTCTGTCAATCTTGATTGCCACACAGACACCACATCAATGAAGGAAGGAACTGAAAGACCCTAATGCTTACCAAGAAGCGCACTCACAAGACCACCAGCACTTATCTCCAAGGACCATGAATCTTCACCTCGTCTTACAGCTGACACAGGAAGTCTGTTCGCCACCACTAGCAATCTTTGTCGTACAGGCCTAACATCAGGTCTTTCCCACCCTTCACTGAGGGCTTGAACAGCTCCTTCTAAATACCGTTCTACAATGGAGTTATTTGGCACATCATGGTCAGGGATCTCAATGCCTCTATTTCCATCATTGCCGTCAAGGAAAGAATGAACCCTGTTGCTTCTTCTGAGCTCCCTCTCTCTCAGGAGTCTCCCTACTCGAGTATTGGGGACCTTCGAATCCTCATTGTACTTGTTCCCAGGCATGTGGCCAGATTAAGATCTCCCCAACGGCTTTTGACGAAGCTGAACTTTATTGGCAAAATCCTGCATTTTTATTGGTAAAAATTAGAAGTGAAACAGAAAAAGTATAGACATCTTTTGATCACACAATGTCATCCGAAAAACAATAAAAGATTTAAGTTATTGTAGTATATTAGCTTTATTCTACATACACATTAGAACAGAGAGCTAAGGACTTGTTGTCAAAGTGATAAATCCATCCACATAATTTTTGAGGTGGTCCTAATCAACCCCAGGCACCTCTGCTGATGGAATCAACACCAGGCTTAATGTCCACAGCGAGCGAATCGGAAAAAGAGGGTACGTCAGCGCCAATGCAAAACAAAAGATCTCATAGTAATAAGCTGACACCATGGCAACGAGCCCCGGGAGCAGACCCATGCAGAAGAAGCCCCAAAACGAAAGCTTCCGAGCGAAAAGTTTAGCAAAACAATATAAAGCAAACTCCTTGGTACACGTACCACAGAAATAACAAAGGGACATCATATCAGATCTACCGGAGAGACAGTGGGCACTGATTGATCCTTGAAACGCTCATCATCTACTTCTAGTCAAAATTCCAACTGTGAATCGACATCATCAAGCGATATGGCACCAGGGTTTTACCCAGCTCCAAACAAGGCTCGGCATTTGGGATACAAGTTAGCCCCATGACGTGATAAGGGGGATAAATCAACCGAAACACCTTTGGGAAATTCTCAATTTTTTTTTCTACCAACTTGGGCAGTATAAAGACGATTATGAGTCTTCGGTTGCGCCTGCCATAGAGTAGCCGTGAACCTGACTTCCATTCCCGCCGATCAACACAACACTCCCCTCAGTAACGACATGGATGGAGGACGACGGCTGTAATAGAATATCGAGATGACGCAGGGATAATAAATAATGGATTCCCATCCTGCTCTACTCTATTATGGCCATGAAAGAGACACGTGCCCGCAGGTCGATTCGCCTAAACCGACAGCCGTGCTCTGAGATATCATCCTAATTGCTTCCTATATATGCCGCTGTCGAATCAAACTCAGCAACCGGGGTGGCATGTCCCAATAAAACCATAGTCCTAAACTAAAAGAGACCGACTCTATGGTCGGGTTGCTTTCCGACCCGGAACCAAACCCGAGTCAGAATTCTCTACCCGAGTACATCCATCCATCACTGGCAGATGCATCCCCCTTCACCCTGTGACCCAACTCTGACCCAATCCGCACTGCAAGTGGTGTACAACAAATCAGCTTTTTCTAAAATGCGCATCTTCTTCGGTACCCGCACCACTACCGGTAGTTTTTTCTCCTTCTTACTTTTGATGGGGCGGAAGAAAAAGTATAGGCAGGAAATCAGACATGCAGGAATAGGGAAAGATTCGGTGGGGGCGATGGGAAAAGGAATGGGACCAGAAATGGATCCCCACTCTTTTCTACAGCAGTGACAAGTGGACAAAAACTGACCCAGAGCACTGCATCCGTTTCCAAATGCAGACGCAGGGCCCGACCCGCACAGTAACATCTCACCACCTTTTTGCTGAGACTAACGAGATGGCACCCAGAAAAACAAACCCTAACCTAATCACACGATCAATTCTTTTCCAATCTCGCTAATGACGTTTACCAGAGAGATTAAGCTAAGCCCAAAAAATAACAAGTCAAAGGAAGGCGATGAAAAGAGAAAAGCACCTCCAGCTTTAAAATGTTTTAATTTTTTTTAAAAAAATCATAATTTTATCTTTCTCTTTAATTTAAAATGGGAACCTTATTATCATATCATATACTATCATAATCTATGTCGAACCATCATCCCATTGGAACCCCTGGTATCAAAATCAAAAAAATGATCATCGAAAAAAATTATCGAAATTCATGGAACCACTACTTAAACTTGAATAATCTACCCCACCCAAAAAAACACCCATCAAGTCACTGCATAAGCCACTAGATCATCATCCAAACCTCCTACTCAGTTATTGAGTAAATCCATAAAGTCATCGTTGAAATCTACTATTCCGTTATCGAAACCCATGAAAAAAATATATCTACAAGTGAAGGTGTTAGATTGTTTAAAAATTAAAATAAAATACAAAAAAAGTCTAACTGACACGAGATTCTCAATCTGGCCTAAAATCTAGGCAGTTTCACGCCAAATGCTTTTTAAATATGAAAATGGGGAATGATTCCAGAGGTGGCTGAACTCTTCTTTTTCACAGATGGATGCTGAATGTGCGAAATGGAATACACCGCGGAAAACACAACATCTTGTTTGGGTTGGGACCATGAATATTATATTCATAAAATGAACGGACGGCACAGATCAACTACGAATTCCTTCCTAAAGGACCCCAACGCTGGCGCCTTTTCCGGACTTGGCCTTTCCTCTACACAATCCTAGAGGTACGAATGCTTATACTCGTTTTGTTTTATTCCACAAAAGAGTAATCCGGAGGCGCTCCTTTTTCTTGATATATACATATATATATAGAAAATATGGAAACGGTGAAGTGAAAACTGAAAACCGCCGGCGGATTGAAATTTACCAATCGATGTACGAAAAAGAAAAAAGGAAAGCAGTAAGGAAATCACCTGTTAGGGCGATCGGCGACCGCGCGCGGAATGCGGCGGAGGTTTCAACCAGAGAAGGAAAGATGAATCGGTCCGTACGAGATGCTGCAGGATGAACTGGTGGCTTCCTTGGAGCTGCAGTCGAGTTCGGGAGGTCTGTGGCGTGCGCTGTATCTGTCTGTATGTATATATAGAGACACGCAGGGCGGAGAGAGAGAGAGGACGTGGATTTGTGTGAATCGTCGTGTGTGCGCGCGCCCACATGAACGTCACAGAGATATCGTTGTGATTTAGCGAAACCAGGACCAGGACCAGGACCGACCCAACACCAATACCAAAAATTATGTAAATAAGAATAACAATTTATCCACTTCTCTACATTATAATTTTCAATCGCATGTGCTCGATTCTGCACATCCTGGAGCATGTATGGTCTGGGGCATCCTTTTCTTGGCACTTTCCAAAAGTAATCCCCACTTTTAGAAGGAGCATACTTATTAGCCAACCCATTAATTAAGAGAGCCGAGTTGGCTTATTAACTAACAGAGAGTGGGAGAGAGACATGGTGGCCGTACGGGTCAGCCAAGGCGTTTGCCACTTTTTTATTGATAAAGAATTCCAAAAAGAGCGGTGTCCTGTATGAGTCGACTCGTGAGTGTATTTCCCACCATGGGTTTGGTTTACTTGCTGAAAGGAATCGATCCACTATGCAAATTGCCCCACCACGCCTTATCTTTCGGTCTGCTCATGCTCATGTGGGATGAACGGTTACGGAATTAAAAAAAAAGAAAGAAAAAAAAGCATCATCATTTGTTAGCATAATCATCTGATTAAAAAAAAATATATGCAGGCTTTTGAAGTCTCGTTATTCCTAGGGGTGGAGGCATGCAACGATTTCAACAATATCTCTCTACAGGCTGAATGACAAAACAGGAATCTGTTAACACGGAGATCGTAGGAACATGTAAAGTAGAATATTGTGAGGGTAGAGGCTTACGTGAAGAGTTGAGGCCGACTTCTGGAGAGTTGTGGTCGCTTTATTGGTGAAAGAATAAGATTCCTCAATGTCTGTGAAGGATTTCCGGTGGCACTTCTGTTGGCCACACCGAAAGAGGCGTGAGCAGCAAGGTTTCTGGTTGCAGTGCCGTCCATTGGAATGCCAGACTGCTTTAAAGGTGAGCCGCTGGAGATGTCGAAACCCGAGCTTGGGCTGTTGCGCCTCCCAGGCCAAACGTCTTCTCTCGGCCCTGGAGTAACAGGGGTGAGAACCCGCCAATCTGTCACATATGGTTAACATGTATATTTGGAGGAAATATACATGTTAGCACGGCTGTGGGAAGGAATACTCTTACCTCTTCTCATTGGCTCTCTCCGATCCATTCTGGATGGGAACAAATCGTTGTCTTGTTGGGGAAAGAAGTGGTTCACTGGCTGAATTGCAGATCGTTTGAATGGTTCGAGTTCAGTTCTTGCCAGATCATACATTTCCTCAAGCTTTCTCTTCTGTCTGGTAGCAATTGAGCAGTGTAAAAAATCCCCAAAAACGCCTTCTGTATGGAGAAATAAAGTGATTGCACCTGCAATTCTCTGCAAATTTTTCTTGGAGCTCCTGCTTATCTTTTGATAAGCTTTCAATCTCCTGCTCCATCATCTGGCACTGCTTGCTCTTTTTCTGGTAGGCAGTGTAAACCTGCTCTAACTTTTCTGTAAATTTCTCTTGCATGGACTCACATTTCTGCCGGTACTGTGCAACGACTTTGCTCATTTTAACCTGCATCTCTAACTCCTTTTGCCCAATGTAAAAAGATACGCTTCTATAGGCACTCTTCATCACTGAGAGAAGTTGAGAAAACACATGACTTTGGAAAAAAAAAAAAAATCAACCAGAATCTCAATTATCATAGGCAGTTCCTCTATAATTGAACGTAGGATACATATCTGAGGGGAAACTCCAGCCATGACCATCTGCAAGATGAGTGCCATATACATTAAAAGAAAATCACAGAGAGATCGTCACAGCATTCAAATTAGGGAACTTCAAGAGAACAAAAAAGACAAATGAATTATTCTAAGAGAGTCTTCTCACATTTATCCATTCATCATTTGGATTGATGTCGATGGCCTTCACAAGGCTGGTTAGAAAAATAGCATAAATCATATTCAAATGAAATTAGCTTCCACCATTCGTGAACAATTCACTTGGCGTCATAAACTCAAAGCTAGTTGTCACCTTTTACCTTTTGGAGAGTACTTGATCACAGATGGGGCAAGAGCCATCATTGCTTATTATCTTGTTGGCATCTTCAGGGCCTTTCACACAGTTAAGGAAAGCATCTAAAGTAGCAGCAACGTGAAGAAGTAGACATGAAAACCATTTAGTTAATGTAAGCTCCATACACAAAATATGCCCACACGTAGTGGTGATGGCTCGTCCTTCCAACTCTCGCCAGCATGCATTGCATCTCATCTCAGCACTCAAAGTTGATATATACCAAGAAGCACGTGCCTTAACCTACTAATTAGTGAACTTTCCAGTTTAAACAAAGCATTTTAACAAAGAAAGCAGGACAGACACCTTTATTATACTAGAAAAAAAAAACGACCCGAAAAAGAGAAGCTTATGTAAAGCAAGTGGTTTCCTGAAATGGCTTAAGAGCAAAGTTGAATGAAGACAAGAAGCATATAAAATCTTATTCCTCACAAAAAAAAAATCATACAAGATTTTGGCTCTCCAGATTCGAAAACAGTGTAAAATGAACACAAACTCGTGAACAGAAAGCACTCCAAAATTCATCGGCATTCAAACCAGAGTTCCGACGATTTACCACGATGCCAAGTTCTCAACTGAAGCTTTATTACTCGCTATTGAAGTCGAAGACTTGCAAATCAGAGACGATTGAAGAGCCCTTGGAGTGTGATCACAAGCCCTAACCCCGGAAGGTTCAGTTTCTCGGACGTTGAAAATGGCGGGAGTATAAGATAGAAATGCCTCGTCTCTAGGCACCGACCAAACTCTCCAGTTGCTAGTACGAACACAGCATTGCCGCGGCCGTTTGGAAATTGTATTTCTATAATATTTATTTCAATCCCTTTAATTTGTTTAGATAATAATTTTTATTTTTTAAAAAAATATTTTCAATCCAATATAAAAAACATTTAATCCAAATTTATGATTAAATCAAAAAATAATTCAATCTATATTTAAAACGATCCAATTATTTTATTTTACATTATCACAACAGTTTATTTCCTGTTTATGCATTTATTTGGGTAAAAACTCAAAAAATACTTAAAAAGGCTGCACTGCTACAATACCTACTACTACACCTTCTAGGACAACGAAAGCAAAGCCTGACGAGTCAAATAAATGAACTACTCTGTCTGTATATCAGTATCAGGTGTGTGAGTTACTGTACGGCCCTGCTACAGCCCGCTGCATTGCGATTGCCAGAATGGTGCCAGTGGAGATGTTGATCACATTCACGGCGTGATTGTTCAGCTGAAACATGTAAAACAACAGTTGATTGGAAGGGGAGAGCAGAAAGATGCATGGATATATATTGCCTGCCTCCCAAGACAACAACATGGTAACCAACCCATAGGAATCCTTCTTTCTCTTGAAAGGCGGCGCCTATGATGCTCTCCACGAAGTTAGCAAGCTGCGCGGCGATCACACATGCAACAGCTTCTGAAGCATCAATCTGTTTGGAGACTTGCATTGTAAAATCATTACATTGAGCAGTGATATATAGCAGCTATTGTGATACAAGCAACTACGCACTGAGGCTACACAACCCCAAAATCACACTCTACCTGGCCAAATAAGCAGCCAACGGATGCAAGAATTACAGAAGCTACAAGTCCGGCAATAGTTCCCTCGATGCTAACCGCACCTTCTGCTCCACGAGGAACAATCTCGAATGTTGTGATCAGATAGCTGCAATGAATGAAAATGTATCAATCTTTTCGTTTGCTCAGCCATCAAGTCATGTTACTGATTCATTATTCTACTTCACGGCCAGAGCTATTCAAAATAGCCTAGGAAGTGACAATCTTGAGATAACTCACGTGTTTCTGCCAAATGCCTTTCCTATCTCACTCGAAACAGTGTCACACAACTTAGTGCAGAAACTCGCAATGAACCCCAGCTCCCAAATGTGCACAAGAGCATCCCCTCCTATACAATTTATCCTCAAGGCTGCACATACACAACCAGCAGCACTAGATCCAACGACACTTCCAGCTCCCCTCCTTCCTTTACTTTTTTCTGCAACTCCTTCATTCTCCTTTTGAGCCATTTTCATCTTTGTCACCCCAGTACCCTTCAAAATCCAATCTCATTACGAACAACATCTATAAGTAAATTACATAATTTCAGGAAAAAATCTTGGTTCTGATGTGAGAAAAGTACATTGACCAACAATCCCAGAACCATCAACGCGTCCAGGATTTCCGTAATCCGAAAGTCAACCAGACTTAACAATCATGACAAACACCCAACACCCGATCAGAGGTTGGAAAAACCCTATAACAATAAGGATTCAGTTTTTGAACTCACAATCACGAAGTAGGAAGCTAAAATGATGAACCCTGCGGAGCCAAAAGCGCGCCAAGTAAGAATCCCGAGCAAAAAGGCAGCCGCAACGCCCGAAAATGAAAGACCCAACTTGAAAATCGGAGCGCCCACGATTAAGATCAGAATGTTGCTGACGATGGCGGATTGCCATGTCGGAGGCGATGCTTGGACAAACTCGACTATTCGCTGAACCAGGAGGCTGGGATCGAATTCCGTCATGAGTCCGGAGGCACTGGGGTTCTGAAAATAATAATAATAATAATATGCGCATCGATCCTAACATTTCACGAAATTACCAAGTATACACCTCCAATGTTTTAATATTCCATATTTGGTCCCAACTTTAATCCCAATGTTCCATAAATACCTCACTCGTGCAGGCGCGCCAATACGGAGATTACAATTTCAATTCATTTCTCTCTTAGTCGGCGGTTTTCCTCTTTCGGATCGAAGACGACGTGGAGATCTGTGGGTCTTTTGCTAGCGGTGCTGCGAGAGGTTCGTGCTGCCTTGGAATGGTGAGATCTAGGGCGTATAATGATCGGACGGGATCGATGAAGGTTTGTTTAAGGATGTAGCGCTTTCTCTCTATTGATTACGATAAGCCAGACCTGAGAGCAAATAGTATCGTTTATCAATTTATTAGATGGAATCATTACACTAGAACCGATGATTTACATTTGCTATAAGTTTGTATCGATTGCGATCTGTCAAATCTAAATTTCTACGAGTTATTTGGACCTAACGAGCGATTGTTGTAGGAATAATGAAGTATTTCATCCTCGATCTCTGGATTGAGGATTTTGTATCATCATTTGTGTTTTCAAATTTGCTGTGTAGATGTTTTGTCGTTTCCATTTACAGTTCCTTGAATCGGAGTTTGTGGAGTTGTATTACACCACTAGTTTGATTCCTAGAATCCATTAATGAAGCGGGTGAATTCAGCGTATGAGATCTGAGGTTTTATGAGATGGAACTGAAACTTAATTGCAAAAATTAATTGATTTGCTTGGATGGAATTTCGGCATCATGATCAAGGTTTTCAATCTGAGATTTGTTCTGAGGCATTTGACGCCGCATGTTGTGTCTTGATCTCACGATTGAGGATTTTTATCGTAATATTTTTTTTCTGATTTCTTGAAAGATAGTTGAGTTGGTTTTATGTTATCATAATATTTTTATTATGATCAAGGTTTTCAATCTGAGATTTGTTCTAAGGCATTTGACGCCGCATGTTGTGTCTTGATCTCACGATTGAGGATTTTTATCACAATATTTTTTTTCTAACTTCTTGAAAGATAGTTGAGTTGGTTTTATGTTATCATTTTCAGATCCCTGAACCGGTGTGAATGTCACTATGCTATTTATTGGCTTGATGCCTTGGTTCAGATGATAAATCCCGTCAGGGTAGCAAGCAACAACGGATCTTCTGTTAACTGATGTCCACTGGCGAGACTCCTTAGAAACGTACGAACAGCCTACCGAAATTGATCTACACTCGTAGCTGATGACTTTTTCTTAGTTTCCGCAGGTATGGAGAGACATCACGCTATTGTGAATGTCCGGTCTCTCGTCCCCCAACAGCAGGTCGCAGTTTAACAGGTATTAATTCACGTCGATATTTGAGTTTGCGGGAATCAGTCATGTTTGGCCGATATGTGTCAAAAGTCGTGGTGTATATATCAGGTTTGCATGCTGAAAAAAACAAACGTTAGCTTTCACCCACAAGTTCATGTTCGTATTTAAACACCGTTATATAGTTTCGATTCATTGGTCAGAACATTAAAAAAATTTTGAATTATTATCATATTATTTATGTTTTGTATATGTGTATTATTATAGAAGTGAATTACATATGTTACTACAAAGTTTTTTATTTTAGAAATGTATAATTGATGCTACTTCATGAGTATGTTATTTTTGTTATTCCATAAATCTATTGTTCATATTATTGTATAAGTGTAATATTTATGTGATCGTCTGTGTAATGCTTATGTGATTGTAAGTTTATTATTTACGTTGTTACGATAAATACATTTCTATATATTGCAAAAAAAAAAATTCAATAGAAAATAGTGACTAAACTGGAACGTATTGAATTTGTGTTTAAAACATTGATTATTGTACACATGTATTGTTTATCATTATTATATTTTATGAGTGAATTTGAAATAATACTTATATAATTTTATAGTACATTTAATGGATTAGGGATTTATATTAGTTTAATTTATCAAATGCATAAATTTCTTGAATTCATATTCAATTATAGTTTTTAAATTGTATTTTTTTAATAATTGTATTGTTTATACTGTTTTCAGCCCACAAGTCACACCGCATTCATGGTCCAGGCCGGGTTGCAAAAGAAAACTTTCAGGTCTTCTACATACGCTCAAATAGGAAGCACCAACCCCAAGCCAACCTACCACAACGGGCGAGAAGATTTGACTAGAACTTCCTCCTTTTTTAGAATCATGTTGATGCCGTTTTTTTTATATTTGATTAATTGGTTTACCATGCATTTAATCAAATAACAAGAATATTAATACAATTTTGTTAACAGTTATAAATAATAATTCGGGCCGGGCGTGGCAAGGCGAGTCATGATGAGGCTCGGTAGGTGGTCACGGGTGCGCCATAAATATTTTTTAAAAAGTGATTATTTTATAATTTACAATAAATAAAATATTTATTGTTTACAATTATAACATAATTATTGTTTTTCCAAACTTGAGCCAGTTTAATTAGGCTTCCCAAGTGATCTGGACATATCAGTAACAGAGACTCCCGGACCACATTAAATTAGACTAACAAGAAAGTTGTACATGTATTAAACTTATTTGGGTTTGTACAATTGGGGTTTCAAAATTTTAATATCCAGCCCCCCAAAAACTAACAAGAGAGTCGTACATAGGCCTCGAATTTACGTAAAGCTCTCAAAGAATCGACCATAAGGATGCATCTTTTTATTAGAACCTAGCCACTCTCTCGTAAGCGACATTCTAAGAAAGTCATTGACATACGACACGCTCTATAGATCATAAAACAAAATTCATGATCACCTACCTAACTGCACATGACCATCTCGACACGAATAGATCAAGAAACTATCCTTTACACGTGTTTGTTTTCAAACAAAGGAAAAAATGACCTTAAAACCCACCTCTTCAAAACAAAATTCATAATCACAAACCGAGAGGCACAGATTGCGTCTATGGAAAGGAAATGTAAGAAAGTAGTGTAATTGCTGAACAAGTCTCTACTTAATCATCTTCTGCATACCAGATACGTATACTAACATCTGAATGGATCAGAAAGACTTAAGGAAGCGTTCCAAGGGGAAAAACGAAAAGCATAATCACAAGCCTAACTGTCCAGACTGCATCCATAGTAAATTTTAAGAAAAAATGGCGGAAATTACGAGGTAACTATTTACAATATCATTCGCAAACCAGATCCATATACGAATCCATACTAGCGACCAAGAAAACTCGAGGAAGCGTTCAAAAAGGAAAAAAACATAATCACAAGCCTATATTGCACATATTGCATCTACCGAAAAACAAATTAGAATGAAAAAATCGGGAAACTACGAAGTAACTCCTATAACATAATCAGCAGACCAGATCCAGAAACTTACATAAAAAAAAAAAAAAAAAACTCACGTAATGGCAGCAGTGTAACTGTGTAAGGAAAGTAGCGAAATCGCTGGCCAGCGTACTGTAACATTGCCAAATCCAGTTCCACAGACGCTCTCATAAGATTCTTCTTAATCGGATTCATTTATTCCACGAAAAAACGAAACAACGTACCGATTGGCAAGGATCCGTTGAGTATCATGTGCAAATCGAGAAAATAAGAGAATCAGATCGAATGAGGAGGAAGTATAACACCTAAACACACAAGGAAATAAGAACATACTCGGATCAGAACCATCAATCAGGCGAGTTCGAGAGAGATTCTGCATCTATCGCGCCGGACGCGTGGAGAGGAAGCGGAGAAGTTGCGCATCGAATGCCAACTTTTCGGACAGGCAGTGATAGTAACTATATACGCGCACATCTCAACTGATTTTTTTACAATTATATTAATGAATTTAATTATTTATTTCTCTCCAAATATACGTATCTACGCGCACATCATTCCATTTCTCCAGAAAAAAAAAAAAAAAAAACTATTTTGAGCATGAAAGGCTAAGTAGCAACTTGTTCGCATAATCACAATGAGTAAAGATTCATTTTTCTGGTAGTTGTAAGTAGACACTAAAACACGCATTTACAGTTACCAGGCAGGCAAACGAGCATCAAGTTTACTCAGAACTCAAAGCCGCTGTTCAACTGGACGGAGAAGGAAGGCCGGTTGCTGCTACCGCTGCCGGCATAATCACCCATCGGAGTTTCAACTTTGACAACTACCCCTGCATTCCCCACATTCCCATTCCACTTGGATCTTCCAAGCTGCAAACAATCAAAAAGGCCAGAAACATTAACAGCTTGGTATCTTCCAGAAAAAATCCTACGATTTTCGGCAAATCCAACTCACAGATACAGATGCAAATGCACGAGGATGTGCTACAAGGGCACAGCCGCAGATGAGGCTCAATTGCTCCTTGAGAGAGTGTATGAGTTCCATTTGTAATCCCGGACAGGTTCCACCAAATGTTGGGCATACGCTAATGATGATAAAGCGGAGATGGTAAACAGCAGTTCCTTTTTTGATGCTCAGCTCGAATGAAAGATGGTTACCTAAATTGGAGAGAAGGCCTCATCATGAGGCCAGATCTACGCCAGGCCAGTGCTTGCTCCAACTTTAAAGCAAATGATCTGTCAGGCCAGTGTAAAGTTGGAGTTACTCTAGTTCCCCACTTGTTCTACAAAAGGGAAACCCGAGGATCAGTGTCAAGCAAATAAAATTGATCGAGGGTCAACTTTGAAAAATGGATACATCCAGTAGTTATGTCGAAAATTGAATTACCGCCTTCATTGAGAAGCTAAAATTCATTTCTCCAGGATATTGACCTTGTACTTGAAGCAAACCACCCCAAAGCTGAATAAAGGCGCTCGTTGAAAACCCCTCACCTGATGCATAAGTAATCTGACCATTTGGAAACTGCAAGTCCATGAAAGACTGAAGAGCATGGGAAGAGAATTAGTAGCCTTTCAATTAATTTCCAAGTTGAAAAAAGAAGGAAAA
This sequence comes from Utricularia gibba, assembly GCA_002189035.1. Classification (NCBI taxonomy): domain Eukaryota; kingdom Viridiplantae; phylum Streptophyta; class Magnoliopsida; order Lamiales; family Lentibulariaceae; genus Utricularia; species Utricularia gibba. The sequence continues at coordinate 765,830 of NEEC01000023.1, read as the reverse complement.
AAATTAATGAACAATATTGTGAAATGCTACTGGTTTCACCACCAACATGCACAGGTTCTCTCTATCCCTTGAATGGAGAAAAACTTCTACCTTAACCGCCCTATTGTAAACAGCTCTGGTACTCTAAGACACTAGTTCTCAAAAAGAAAATAAGGCAGCTGGGTATCTTAAAACCGGTGGCACTTACACATGCAAAAGGGTTGAGACGGAAAGTTGACATTAACAACCACCTCCTGTGTTTTGACCAAATGGCTGGACAGAGAGAATGCAATCCATTCTGTGAAAATAAAACAAAAAGGCATAAACAACCAAGAGCAAGATGATTTAATACAGGGATAGATAGCTATATTATTATTCCAGAGCATAGTAGTAAAAACGGGTAAAGTTGTGTTTGATAGCTCTTTCACCATGTTATAAAGTTCTCATCCCAATACATCCACGATTGTAAACATTTACGGTTCCGATATCAGGAAAATCAGATGGCTTATGAAATCAGAATACCTTTCTGTCATAGCCATACCACAGAAAGTGCTGGTTTGATAAATTTACGGGCAAAAGAAGTGTGGAGTCATGAAAAAATAGTAGAGGACCAAGCTGAAGAAGGAACAGGGGCGGTTTCTCATTTCTAGATGTTGAACTCCCCTGTGAAGCCTCTACTCTCCATGCATCTCCTCTGGCAACAAGAGAACTTTCAGTGCTTCCTGTTCTACTGTTATATGTTGATGTCATGTTGAGGGTGCCCTGAAATGTTAAAAAAAGGGGAAACTGAACAAATGACGCCTCATGAGACAAAATATATATATATATATACAAGAACCAGACACAATTAAAAAAAAAATGAATTGTTGGCTATGAATCCATAAAACAGTGAGTATTTTTATGCATCTCTTTACCAAATGATGGATGCATGATTGCCATTGAAAATCATTTCTTCAGGTCTTTTTTTCTCACTGATTATGCAAACGGAAAAAACAAAATGTAACTATACAAAAGTACTCATCACGTAACCTGGGAACGGCCAAAAAGTTTCAAGGCCTTTGCACTTAAACCAAATGTCTCCTCCTGAGGGGAATCATCTAAAGCAGCGGAACCCCCTCCTCAGAGACCCTGAAATCCTTGAAGTGCTCCGGGAGAGACTTGAAATCTTCTGCAAGTGAGATACCCATATTGGACCTCGTGCTATGAGTCTCCACCGCCATGGGGAACCCCACGCTCTCATCATGCAGAAAAGGCACCGGAACTCGCCTAAAAAACTGCTGAGCCACACCATTTATGCATTCACCAAAATCAGCACCCACCTGTCCGATCCTGTTTCCAATATCAATAATAGCAGTTACGCTACTGATGGCCGTATTGTCGACAGAGAGGCCAAAATCCTTATTGATAAAATTATAGGTTGGAAACTCGACTTCAAACAGATTAGGTGCCGAATTCGGCCATGAAAACGATGGAGGAGTAATATGAGACTGAATTAAGTCTGTGAACCCCTGTGCCAGCCTATCGGCCAAGTCAACCCATGCCTCTGAACTTCCTCCCACGCTTCAAAAGATCGCTCTACAGATATCATTCAGTAAACTCAACCCAATCTCCACAAAGGATCCTAAAGCGAACCGTGGAGCGACTCACGGGACCAATCCTAATCCAAGGTACAGACACTACAGCCCTTGGAAAAACTCACATTCAAGAGCAGACATGATGTGAGAACACGAAAGTCATCCAGAAACACTGCCAATATAGGGCAGGATCCAAGTCCGATGAATACCCTAGATCTCGATCGACCTGAAAAAGACGGAACACTCCCAAAACTCCTCACAAACGCCCCTGATCTCGTATCCAACCACGCAACTTGCGTTAAACGCCACAAAAATGTCGATTCTCGTGGCCGCGGAGCTCCGAAGGAGGGGAAAATCCGGTTCACCTCCGTGGCTGACAAGTAGACAACCAGAACTCTCTAAAACAATAAATATCTACAATAAAACAAAATACGGAAATTAGTGGGAAATCTGAAAGCTTAATTTCGAAATTAATAAAGAATGTGACGAAGCGGATGCGATTTTTTATAATCTATTTTTTTATGGAAATATTTAAATAATTTATTGTACATTAAGATAATTCCGAACTTTTTATCATTTGTTTATTTTTAATCAAAGAATATTGTCAATGGTTAGATGCTGGACAGGACGTTTGGAAATATGGGCACAATGTGTGTATGGTGGGTTAAGCTTTTCCTTTATTCTTTGGCTATTCGGAAGTCATGGTGATTTTGAATAATGATGAAGATTAAGGTAATTAATCACGATTTAAGGATGGTTAGTGTGAGCCATCGTCGTGATGGTAAAAAGGGCAAGGTTTAGCATAAATTGGAAGCAGCCAAAAGCTGATAAATGTGATTTTCCAAATGGATTCTGACGATGAGAACTGAGGGGACTCAGTGAGTGTATATATATTGGTTGGCTGCTAGAAGGCTAGGCCTGTGAAGACCTCCCACTCCTCCTGCTTTGGCCTCCGGAGTTATCGCCACCCCCCTTTGTACCTTTGTCTCCCTCTCTAGTCCTCCGCACAATCTGATCGGCTTTTGATCGGAAGAGTCTCAGTCGCCCGGATCAGGTGACACCCTTTTCACAAGCCACCCCTTTTATTTTTCTGTCTGTGAGAGTGTGCTTCTCGGTATCTGTTTTGATCATCTCTCTGTGTCTACTGTTTGTTTTATTGGGTGGATCCAGTGATGTTGTTTTTTATTAAGGACCAAATGGGCCTTTTTTTTTAACCCTCGGGGTGTCCTTTGACTGGGATTTGATAGAGAGAAACGAGCTTGATGGCTTCGAGGAATCTGGAAAGTATGCAATCCATTGATGCGCAGTTGAGGCTTTTGGTTCCTGGGAAAGTTTCTGAGGATGACCACCTAATAGAGTATGATGCCTTGCTCTTGGATCGGTTTCTTGATATTCTTCAGGATTTGCATGGAGAAGATCTTAGAGAAACAGTAAGTGGAGTATTCAATTTTTTGGGGTCATTATTTTGATCATGGTGCTGAAAATCTGATCTTGATGGTTATGAGAATTTATGTTAGCTTTCAAGACAAACCTTTGATTTTCAATGTTTTTTTCCTCCATAAATCTTCCATTCCCTATAAATCCAGAGCTGTCTAGCGGTTTATTCATGTGATTCTGTGCTGGTTCGCTGGTAACTTTCGTGATACTATGACTTGTTAACTTTAAGGTCCAAGAGTGCTACGAGCTTTCGGCTGAATATGAGAGCAAGCAGGATCCCAGGAAGTTGGAGGAACTTGGAAATGTTCTAACGAGTTTGGATCCTGGGGACTCCATTGTCGTTGCAAAAGCATTCTCCCACATGCTTAGCTTGGCTAACTTGGCTGAGGAGGTACAGAATGCTTATCGTCGACGAGACAAACGGAAAAAGGGCGATTACACAGATGAAAACAATGCAATGACAGAATCAGACATTGAAGAGACCCTCAAGAGGCTTGTGGGTGATTTGAAAATATCCCCTGAACAAGTTTTTGATGCACTAAAGAATCAAACTGTGGATCTTGTATTGACAGCCCATCCTACTCAGTCTGTGAGAAGATCATTGCTTCAAAAGCATGGAAGGTTGGAGTTTTTAAAATGTTTCATGCATTTTACTTCCACGTTGTTTTCTTCTCTTCTCACTCGTCATGTTATGTCTCATTTAGGATAAGAAATTGCTTGACCCAATTGTACGCCAAAGACATTACACCAGATGATAAGCAGGAGATTGATGAGTCTTTGCAGAGAGAGGTAAATTATCAGCTACCTCCTTCTCTAGGCTGTCTCAGATGCCACAAATGCATCAACACTTGCATTATGCCTTTCTTTCTCTTATTTACAGATTCAAGCGGCTTTTCGAACTGATGAAATCCGGAGAACTCCTCCTACACCTCAAGATGAAATGAGGGCAGGAATGAGTTATTTTCATGAAACAATATGGAAGGGGGTTCCCAAATTCCTGCGTCGTCTAGATACTGCACTGAAGAATATTGGCATCAATGAGCGCATTCCATATAACGCTCCTCTTGTTCAGTTCTCTTCTTGGATGGGTGGAGATCGTGATGGTATACAGTTCTTTAGGCAATCTTTCATTGCTGTTGTTTGCTTGAAAAAACTTGGACAGCGCTTCTCAATACCCCTAATTGTGTTCTTTCCAAGACGGATTGCCTTCGCTGTTTGACTAAAACTTTTGGTATTTGACTCCTTTTTTCTGGACAGGTAACCCAGAGTGACACCTGAGGTCACCAGGGACGTATGCTTGTTGGCAAGAATGATGGCTGCTAATATGTACTATTCCCAGATAGAGGATCTCATGTTTGAGGTATACAGCACAATAGGGGTTTTTGTTTTCAGCTGTATTTTCTGCTTCCATCTGACCCTTTCTCTGTTCCAGTTGTCCATGTGGCGCTGCAGTGATGAACTCAGCATTCGTGCACATGAACTCCACAGGTCTTCAAGGCGAGATGCAAAGCATTTTATTGGTAAGTCATAAAAGCTTCTCAAACTATATGAATCAGGGAGAGCATTTATTTCCCACTGTGCTGCAGAATTTTGGAAAATCATTCCTCCAAGTGAGCCTTATCGAGTAATCCTTGGTGATGTGCGGGACAAGATCTATGAGACACGCGAGCGTGCTCGCCAGTTGTTAGCAAACGGGACATCTGATATTCCTGAAGAAGCAACTTACACCAGTGTAGAGCAGGTAAAATCATTTGTTGTTTGAAGAATTTGATATTGTGAATGATTTTTTTTTTTTCCTACTTAGCTGAGCTTGTTCTTCTGTTCATACAGCTCTTGGAACCTCTAGAGCTTTGTTACAGGTCTCTCTGTGCTTGTGGCGATAGACCAATAGCTGATGGTAGTCTTCTTGATTTTCTAAGGCAAGTGTCCACCTTTGGACTGTCGCTCGTGAGGCTCGACATAAGGCAAGAATCAGAGAGGCACACTGATGTTCTGGATGCTATAACAAGATACCTGGAAATAGGTTCCTATAAGGAGTGGTCTGAGGAACGCAGGCAAGAATGGCTGCTATCAGAACTTAGTGGCAAACGCCCATTGTTCGGGCCTGACCTTCCCACAACTGAAGAGATTGCGGATGTTCTCGAAACATTTCATGTGTTGGCAGAACTCCCATCCGACTGCTTTGGTGCATACATCATTTCAATGGCCACAGCCCCTCAGATGTGCTGGCTGTGGAGCTCCTGCAGCGTGAATGCCATGTGAATAAGCCTTTACGAGTAGTGCCGCTATTTGAGAAACTTGCTGATCTCGAGGCTGCTCCTGCTGCTGTTGCTCGTCTTTTCTCTATCGACTGGTACAAAAACCGTATCAATGGGAAGCAAGAAGTAATGATTGGGTACTCCGACTCTGGTAAAGATGCCGGTCGTCTCTCTGCGGCATGGCAACTCTACAAGGCTCAGGAGGAGCTCGTGAAAGTTTCTAAAGAGTATGGAGTGAAGCTGACCATGTTTCATGGAAGGGGTGGAACAGTCGGGAGAGGCGGTGGACCAACCCATCTAGCTATTCTGTCACAGCCCCCAGAAACCATCCATGGTTCCCTTCGTGTGACAGTTCAGGGAGAAGTTATCGAGCAGTCATTCGGGGAGGAGCACCTCTGCTTCAGAACACTGCAGCGTTTCACTGCTGCTACTCTAGAACATGGAATGCATCCTCCGGTTTCCCCGAAACCCGAATGGCGAGCCCTTTTGGACGAAATTGCTGTGGTTGCCACGGAGGAGTATCGTTCCATTGTCTTCAAGGAACCTCGTTTCGTGGAGTATTTTCGCCTTGTAAGTCATCCACATAGCATCATCACATATAGTGAGTCCACTGCAGAACTAACTTGTTTATCTCTCTCATGTATCTTCTCAGGCCACCCCAGAACTAGAATATGGTCGAATGAACATCGGGAGTCGCCCCTCGAAGCGAAAGCCAAGTGGCGGCATCGAATCACTGAGGGCCATTCCATGGATCTTTGCCTGGACACAGACAAGGTTCCATCTTCCTGTGTGGCTGGGCTTTGGTGGCGCCTTCAAGTATGCCATAGAAAAGGACCCCAAGAACCTCCAAATGCTTCAGGACATGTACAACGAGTGGCCCTTTTTCAGAGTCACCATCGATTTGGTTGAGATGGTTTTCGCCAAAGGCGACCCCGGCATCGCCGCACTGTACGACAAGCTCCTTGTCTCCGAAGAGCTCTGGTCGTTTGGTGAGCGGCTCAGAGCCAACTACGAGGAAACCAAGAATCTCCTCCTCCAGGTAGGGAAGCAACTCCACTCCCTCTACTATGTGAATGATACCTTATCCTTCATTCATGAGAATGCTTTTTTTCCTGTCAGATTGCTGGCCACAAGGATCTCCTGGAAGGCGATCTCTGCCTGAAGCAGCAGCTGAAGCTTCGGCACTCTCACATCACCACACTAAACGTCTGCCAAGCCTACACATTGAAGAGGATTCGTGACCCGAACTACCATGTGAAGTTGAGGCCTCACATCTCCAAGGAGTACATGGAGGCCTCAAAGTCGGCCGCGGAGCTGGTGAAGCTGAATCCCACAAGCGACTACGCTCCGGGGCTGGAGGACACTCTGATCCTGACCATGAAGGGCGTTGCTGCCGGACTCCAGAACACTGGTTGACTTGTCTCCTACCCACAACGTGAACCTGTAGTATGCTGTGCTTGACGCATCCAGCTAAATGCTTCTTATGCATTGAATAATAAGGGAGACATTATTCATATGCAGACGTTTCGGGAACTAAAATACCCACTATGGATCAGCGAGCGAGCGAGCGAGCTTCATCAAATAAATTAATGACAAAAAAAAAACATGGAGTCCGATCTAACACCAACAGAAAAAATGGTCCCGGCGGGGCTCGAACCCGCGACCTTCGGCTCATAAGACCAACGCTCTAACCAACTGAGCTACGGGACCGAACTCTATTTTATATAAAATAATAAATAATAACTTATATTTATATAATGAAAAAAACCAGTGTTTTAAAAACCTGGGTTCGACCCATGGTTGAACCCGGTTCGATTCGAACCCATGTTTTGATGGGTTGGATCCAACTGTATTCGTTACTTTTATTTTTTTAATTTTTTATTACTTATTTTATGATAATGGTTATGAATAAATATAAAATATGTTATACATATTTGATATATATTTCAAAATAAATCTTAATAATTATATTTTTATATATGTATTTATATTGATAGTAGAAAATAATCATTTATATTTAAATTATACATTATTTGAATGAGATATGAAATGATAAATATAATTTTGATAAAACTTTTAATGTAATTGCATCAATTATTGAGAGATATATTTTTACTTTTTATATTTTCAATATTTTGATATACTAAATTATGATTTTATAATTATATTCTAATATTTTGATAAATATAATTCAAAATGAATGAATCCGGTTCAACCCATTTTAAAAACGGTTGAACCCAAAACCATAGTTAAAGGGTTTAATGGGTTCAACCCATTTTTAAAACACTGTATACAACTTTTAGGTAGCTTAATTGGGCTGTGCCCCCATGCTTCCATTGTCAAAGGCAAGTGCACAGCCTGTTGGTCGGCTGACAGCAATAGGCATATAATATAACAATAGTAACGCATGCCAATGCCATCGCAGAGCAGTCAGTAAAGTATACTATCCCGGGCACGGACCGGACCGGACGGGCCCACACTCACAACAACGGTTAAGTTCAGCAGGCAGCCTGGGTGGCGCCTAGGACCACCCAAGGACGTAGTCAAGAACGTACACCAGCAGCAAGGAAACCGGGTACAGCGGGAACGCCAGCAGGGAGGTCCACAGGGGGAAAGTAGTGCGGACACTCGCGAAGACGCCCATTACGATGCACACGAGCAAGATGACAACAACTTCGGCTGAGAAGTCCCACTGCAGCCCTCTGACGTAAACCAGGGCCAGAAACACCGAAAGGCATAGCACGTTGTTCATGGCGACAGCCCCATACAGCTGAATGGGGGAAAGTCGTCAGCAGAGGTGGAAATAGGGCACACTAGCAAGTGGGAGTGAAAGCTGGCGGGCATTCGTACCTCGGAAAATGTCAAAGACGCAGATCTTAGCTTCTTCCTTGAGGCGAATATAATGGCGGATACTGCCTCACTGGAGTTGGTGGCAAGAGGGAGTGCTATGAAGGAGATGAAAAATGTAGGGATGCTTGTGGCGGTAGAGAAGTTGTCAACTGCATCGACGAGGGGGTCAGCGAATGCAGCTGCAATGGCGGTTCCCAACAACAACAGAAGAACAGCTTCCACTGAGATGCATCTGTTCTTTCCTTCACCTTCAACAACTTCATCACTTTGATCACCTAACAGATAGTGTTCTCTTTCCGTTCGCTACCTCAAATGCAGTGTGGTGATAAGTAACAAGAAGATACTAAAAAAAAAAAAAAAAAAACCCAAATGCCAAACATCTTACCAGGTGGAGATCATCCAAGTGCTTCTGGGTGCTAATGTGAGGAGAGCGCTTGGTTTGGGTCAGCCATGTCTCAATACCAGTAATGAACTCTTCTCTACTGACCAACGAGTCTCGAGAGATATCAAATTCCGTCATCACCCTCCGCGACGAATCATCCTCATCCAGATTTACCTCATGAAGCTTAATTCCAGCCATGAATGCTGTTAACTCGTCATGTGAAAGATGCCCGTCCCCATTCGAATCAATGGAATCAAAGATCCTATTCATATCAGAAATGATCAGAACAAGTTATGATCAAGAAGATGGTGAACAGAGAATGGAGGAACAGAGTATCACCACGCCGACTAGATACCAAACTTACTTCAGTAAAACTTCTTTATTGGGACGCCCATCATCATAATAAATCTTCCCTAATGTGCGAGCTTTCAACTTCTTCAAGAAACCTGTTATGACATGCCTATGATAGGCATAAGCAAGTCGCCTTGTCTGCACCCATGGCTGAAAAATCTGCAAAAATCAACAGGGCATGGCAACTCAGGTAGAGATTGCAAAACATTCCCAGAATTCAACGGTTTCCTAGGTTCAAAACACTTTCTAGTTTTGATATGGAATTTGAGCGAATTACCAAGAGCCAAGAAATAAAATTCAAGAATATCGAACAGGAAAGTAATGTGGAAACCTCTACACCCAACCCCCCAGAGTACCTGGTATAGGCAGTAGGCAATTAGGAGTGAAACTGAAACAATGAGAGCAATCAGAACAACCACATGTTTTCCTGATGTTATGCTGAGAACTTGAGGAAGTTGCACTACAACAAACGGAATCACAGATACCGCCATAATAATCCCCGCATAGCTTGTCCAAATATCTGTACTGACACCAGAGCCTGCATGATCATGAGAGGATATGGATGATCTTAAAGGCCTCACAAGAAACCTTTAGTAGCATGGCTAGACAGTGGAAGGAACTGCATTCAGATTATTACTATTTTCACTTTCACAAAGAAGGATATCATAAGCAGAGACAACAGGATTGAGCATTGGTCTTGTTACAGTAGGAATAACAGAGGCAAACCAGTAAGACTGTATCCCTTTGTGTCTTTTGAGTCGATGGCAATGGACTTCTCTATATCACACTTTCCGACAAGAATGCAGCTACCCCAAATTACAGTTAGAAGCATGACAGTTGAGCCGGCAAGCAGTCCCATTCCCACAGACACCTGACTTTGAGCAGTCTCCGTGCTTCCAGACAACCCTGAGACTGAAAGATAAAAAAATAAACAAAACAGAAAACACATCAGGCCCATTTACTAATTCCTAATGAAAATATTGCCCTGAAAAATAGCTTTTGAAGTACTGATTAAACCTCCTAACGAGCACATTATCGGAAATGAACAACAAGGTTCAAAGCAGTTTATTCCACGCAGCATTTTATTACCACACACCACAAAATTAGCTTTAATTTTGCAAACTAGAGCAAAACCCCACACAAAAGTCTGGGATAGACAGCAATCAACAATGTGTATCCAACGATACTTACCGAGAATAAGCATAGCATCGGGAAGAGCTCCGAGCATGGGAAGAAAAAGACCGCCAACAATTCCAGGTCCAAGGATCTGAAGCAACAGCTCACTCCCAGTAGAGAGATAAGTAGCAGCGAGGAACATGAGGTATCCATATACAATAATCAAGAATAGATTTCCCAAGGCCGTAGTGGTGCAGGGCAAGAAGCCATACGTCTGTTCACAGGTCTCCTCGGCTGCCCTGAGGCGGAGCATCGACGAGCCCCTTCCATCTGAGACAAGCTCAGATGGGTCTGAAAGGATACGCGCGTAGGCAACGCCACAAAGCATTAACAGGAGAAAGGCACTCCATAGCGGCGGAATCCGTCTAGCCATGGCGATCGAGGTGCAGGTGCAGTAGCTCTAGCTCTGTCTGCCAATTGAACTCAAAAAGCCGGAATATGCACAAATGGAGAGCGTGTGTGGGAACGAAGTGAAGGCTGGAGAACGCAGACGGCTGCTACTGCGAATTCACGTGGACTTGTGTCAAGTGGCCGTAGTGGAAGAAGATGGATAAGATAGAGAAATACCTAACCATGAGGTGAAAATGACGACACCTAACCATGGTTACGCACATCAAGTATTAAATGTACGTGTTGCTGGTGGGCCCAATTGTTGAAACTGCCTGTCTACGGCACTATATTTTAACAATAAACGTTAGAAATATAGACCATGATCCCAAACTAAAATCATTAAATGGATTTTTTATTAATTAATTTCAAATTTAATCAACACTCAAAAAAGAAAGGGTCGGACCTATTTTTTAATTTATTCGGTTCAGTTTTTAAAAAAGAAAAAAATAATTTAACTTAAATTTAGAATTAACAACGAATTAAATCGGATTAACGCGAGTTACCGGTTCAAGACGACCCAGAGAAGCTTTTACCCCACATTCAACACTTCCTCCTTCGCGTCGGTGAACTCTGGCGCCGCCGCAGGGATCTTGCTTCTTCTCAGGGCCTGCAGCATTAGGTATCGGGGACCGATTGAGCTTGTAGCGGTTGGATATGGCGGCGGGAGGATATAGGGCGGAGGACGACTACGATTACCTCTTCAAACTTGTGCTCATCGGGGATTCCGGCGTGGGGAAGTCCAACCTGCTGTCGAGGTTTACTAGGAACGAATTCAACTTGGAGTCAAAGGCGACAATAGGAGTGGAATTCGCTACACGGACCATTCGCGTTGATGAGAAGGTCATCAAGGCTCAGATTTGGGATACTGCTGGTCAGGAAAGGTGATCATTCCATTTTCTTATTCGATTCGTAATTCCTATCTGATTGCTGTTTTTCGAAAACCGTGCTATGCGATGAATCTCATGATTTAGAACATTAGGGATCTGTTGTGATCAAGAGCGTCTCATTAGGGTTCTTGAGGTCATTTGGTAGAATTTGGCATGCCAATACCTGTTGAGTTTTCCGGGAACCACATGTTTGTCTAGGACCAAGTTTCTTTTAATCCAAGTCTTGAAATTTCTTGAGCATTGAATATGGGTACGCGTTTTTGTCAGAGTTCCCTTGAAACAGCTTATGGAGGATTCCATTCAAAGCGAAACTTGATGATTATCCTGTTATGTATCATGATCCCAGATATCGCGCAATCACAAGCGCATACTATCGAGGAGCGGTTGGTGCGCTACTGGTCTACGATGTCACTCGCCACATCACCTTCGAGAACGTGGAAAGATGGCTGAAGGAGCTTCGGGACCATACGGATCAGAACATTGTGATCATGCTGGTAGGAAACAAAGCAGATCTACGCCATCTGCGTGCTGTTTCCACTGAGGAAGGAACAGCTTATGCCGAGAAGGAAAACGTCTACTTTATGGAGACTTCTGCACTCGAGTCCTTGAATGTGGAGAGCGCTTTCACTGAAGTTCTCACCCAGATTCATCACGTCGTCAGCCGCAAAGCGCTTGAAATCGGCAGCGACTCTTCGGCATTGCCAACGGGTCAGACCATCAATGTGGGATCAAGGGATGATGCTTCAGGTACCAAAAGAACTGGCTGCTGCTCTGAATGAACTACTCAAGATTGCTTCATTACCTGCCTGCCCTGCCTATTTCATTTATCATCCCCAAGCCTGCCGATCATCAGTGCTCTTCTTCACTGTGTTTTTGGCTGATGGATTGCATGCTTTGACTACAGTTGATTACCTCTGAGATTTTCACATATGGAATGACAATTAATGGACAGGTTTTCAGTCCAACATTGTTACAAACATAATTTTTATAATATAGGAAAAAAATGGCTCTTCTGCAGTATTTTACAATTCCCAAATGCACCAAACTATAGGAGTAAGCAGAGATTTTTAAGGCACGCGGAGAAAGAGCCGCGACCACAGCGGCCGATCCCACTAGAGTAGCCGAAGGCCAATTCCACCAGCTGCGCTGAAAACAGTCACCGATCAGATTCCCGTCCTGCTGCTCCTACTGGTGCAGCATTTTCATACACATACGTTTCAATCATCCACATTCATCAGAACTCCATACTCCTACCTGTTTGCTTTGTTGTTAAAACTCGGACTTGTTTTTTTATGATCCACACTTCCTGAGTAGCCGAAAACTCAAGTTACGCATCAGAGAAACGAACAAAGCATGTTTCAGCTGCAAAAGTTTTGGAAAAGCAATCTCAGAATGCATCGAAATTAAGGAACTATGGCAAGATCCAATACCGGCGCTGAGGCTGCTGGCTGCATCTGCAGATTGCAAGAAAAGCACTACCCTTTGGTGCGCAGAATGGAAGTAAAGAAATGTGGACAAATTTTATGCCTTGCAGTATCCCTCCAAGGCTCCTGCTTGACTGACATGGTGTTCAAGTGAAGAAAAGGAAAGGAGCGTTTTTCGTAAAGAATATTTCATTCCTAAAAATTGATTTCACTAACAAAACTAGGAATTAGGTGTACAATTCAGGGAATCAAACTCAATTCTGATCAAGAAGACGACGATTCAGAAACCCGTGGTGAGGTAACCGGAAATAGTGGCAAAAGTTGAGGCGCCACAATCGCATTTCCGGGTGTCGCCGGAGGTGAAGGATGGAGATAAAACTTCTTCGCTGCAATCGCCTTCTCCTCCTCGGTGGGTAGAATTGGAGAGGGTACGGCAGAAGAGCCGCTCAAGCAATCCTGGTTGAGGGGAGTAGCCGGGCTGATGACCAGCGAGGGGAAATCCAGAAAACTCGGAGACAAGATCTCGGGGTTTCGGGGCGAGAAACTTCTGGAACTGTTGCTCGAGTACCCGCTCCCCAAAGTGTTTATCATAAGCCCCTTTCTCAGCGTGTTCCTCCGTTCGTAAAGTTTGAACCCGGGTTTCTTCTGGGCGACGCTCTTGATCGGAGGAACGCTTCCTCCCTTTGTGGGCTGCTGTTTCGTCGTGGCATCGGAGGATCCTGTGAGCATTTGCACGACGTGCTTAAAATTCGAGGCGTCAGCTTGGACGAAGGTTGTTGAGTATGGACTCTGGTCCAGAGATCTCACAATCGGCGGCGCGGATTGGGAGCAATTGGCTGTGCCGCCATTGCTCTTCGGGGAAGATGCAGGCTCTATGTCTCGAATTCTTGGTGGGGTTGACTCCATCTTCGCAACCAAGCCAAGGAATGAGGAAACACACACAACAAGGGGCAGCAGTTGATTTGGTGCTGCTGTAGAAGAAGGGTGGAAACCGCGAGGGGAATCCAAGAAAGCTTGGTTTTTTTCACCTTCTGATTTGAAGTCGGAGGGTGAGCCTTACGAGTCAGAGATAAAATCTTCAAGTTGTGATCCAAAAGCTACATACAGGTCATCTAAAATCCTCACTTTTTTACAACTTTCTCATTTCATCAGATTCTTCAATGATGGGCGTAGGTTTTGGCCTCAAGTGATTAGCATCAAGAAGAAGCAACGACAGATCCCATTTCATCCCACTTCCTAAAGACTTCAACCTCAAGCTCTCCCCTTGTTCTATATCGCCTATTTCATGATGCTGCTAAACACTCTCCTTCTTGCCTAAACCTTTGTCCTGAAAAATGGAGAACCTGATGTCAGAAGTGTCAGGTTCGTGTTGTTGTTTTTGAATTTTCAAAGAGGAATCGTCTGGTGGATGTGGGTGGGTTTGGACACTTGATGAACTTGACAGCTTGACTGATTGCTCTGAGAGGTGTGCCTTGTCTGACTTCTCTGCTGACATTTGTATTTGCTCCGACACCTTATAACCATCATGATTATCCCTTTTGTCCCTATTCCACGGAAGAAATTAAGAGTCAAGACAAATCCAACACAACTGCTCCTCCTATTCGCCAGTTCTCTGGCAGCTAGAACAAATCTTGAGCATATCCAGACTTCAAATCTCATTGGCAAAACAGAATCAATTCTCATTAAAGGGAGGATAATGGGAATTGAAGCATAAACAGTGTCTGGAATCTTGATCTCTCCATTGGCTGTGGAATTCCCAGTTGAATTGCAGATCATGATTCCTGTTTACCCAAAGCATTGTCGAAGATCACCACTCAAATTCTCGGGATTAAAAAAAAAGAGAGATCCCTTTACAAGAACGGCCTTCATTCATGCACACCCAGAGCCGCAGTTTGATGTCATACTGAAGGTGAGCTAGAACGGAGTATACAAGAGTAGCCTAAAAACATGCTACTTTAGCTCTGCAACAAGGGACTATACATAGATCCATCAAATAGAAAAAAATAACGATTATTGAAGGAAGAAGAATCAGGAATGACGTTGTGGATGCTTGCATGCTTTTGCATTTCATGTGTTAGTTAACCTACTTTGGTATCAGTTATCCGTCATCGACCTGAGATAAACAGCGTCTTCGATGAGAGTTGGTTCCCAACAACCAGCTGCTGGTGCCGTTTCCGTAGTCTCTCCTTGTCTAACCGAGCCCGTCTGACAGCCTCCTGGACCTGCCGGTCGTGATCCTTGAGCATTTGATCCACTTTGCCTGATGGTGCAAGCAAAGGTCCTGAGTACTGGATTTTGTTCTTTTTTGGTCTTTTATCCTGCCACAACAACACGCAAACAATGTATATTTGTGATGGCTAACTGATTCCAGTTCGTTGGCAAAAGGCTTGGCTACTCCTACTTCAGTAAACGCGCAAATGCAAGGATAACTTACAAGAACAGCAATGTTGCTAGTACTTTCTTCATCATTTTGGCACTCGGTTGTTGGATTTTGCCTCATTGTGGTATTTGATGTCTCTTTGAGAGAGCCTGGAAACCGAGAAATAAGCTTTGGAACTTCCAGCTGAGAAAAGCTTCTCTCTCTGTGCTCTTCATATAGCATGCTCCTCCTGGATGCTACTAAACCAGACATGGCTGATAACTCCGTAACATCCAGATGCTTCGATGAGGGAGAATCTTCTGTGCTCTTCCCTGTTTTCGCCGAGGCACACCGACTGACCAAAGGCCCGGAATGGGAAGCCCTCTTGTGTGTATTTCCATGGGGTTCATTATCATCCTCTACTGACTGAGAATGTCTAGGCGGATCAATCGGAAAACCAGATGCCACCTCTTCAGGGTGAGAATTGAACATCTCACTCCTGCTCTTCATGCTGCATTGAGCATGTCTTTTCTGTATGGCCAAAGGGGAAGTCAACAGTTGAGAAACCAGGCCGAGGGCAAGATAAACAATGAATACAAGAAGGCTAGGAAGCCAGTGACCTGCATTGATGGCATCAGTTCAGCATTGGCATCAGGTGCAGGAACGGCACGGGATTCTTTGCTCGTGTTTTCTACGATGAACTTTTCACCCCTCCTTACAGCTGCTGCTTGCCTGCAGATTTCATCCAGCCAGATAGTTTATCTTCCTAACAACGACAATATGACTAACCATGAAAGATAAACTCAATTTCACATGTGCTGCCATTCACCTCCTTGCTTCTTCATCTCTTACTTTGGCATCAAGCTCCTTGCTTGGAGGATATTTGGGCAAACTTGAAGGCTCACAAGGAAGCGGAGAGGTAGTAAAGAACTACAAGAAAGAAGCAGAATCAAATTTCCTGTCAGATTCTCTTCAAATTACATACAACCTTCATACCTCGCTTTTCAAAGCAGAAGCTGCAGATCCACGATCAGCAGGATCTATGGACAATAATATTTCTACGAGAGCCAAAGCTGGAGCTGGGAAATCTTTATATATTTCAGCAACATGGCGCTTGTAAGGTTGCTGGGGCTTGAAAATAGTTGCATGAAACAACTTGGATTTTCTCCAGTACTCCTCAGAAGGTGATCCACATAGTTTGAAAATTTTGTGCAACTGCTCAACCTAAAAGTGCATGTGCAAACAGCTTCACGTAGAATTAACCACTATGATATTGATTTAGCATCAGACAATTGTTGAGATTGAGCTTACAAAAAATTTACTACCTCCGTTCTTCCAGGCATGATAGGCTTGCCAGCATATAACTCAGCAACAATACAGCCTGCGCTCCACAAATCAACGGCAGCCCCATAGTGGGTTGCCCCAAGGAGGAGCTCAGGGGGACGGTACCAGAGAGTCACAACACGGCTTGTCAGAGGCTGACTCTGATCAGGATTATAAAAACTAGCCAGACCAAAGTCTGCGATCTTCAGAATACCATTGTTGTCAATAAGAAGATTAGAACCTTTTATGTCACGATGGAGGACACCTCGACTGTGACAATGATCAAGCCCTTGTAGAAGTTGCTTCATGTAACACTTGACCTGGAAGAGAAACAAAAAGGATCAGGAAGAAAGCCTCTGATATGAAAATTGATTGGAAGCCGTGACAAGTCTTACCAACTCATCAAAAGTAATTAACTTCACAGGATACAAACTGCGTAGATACCTGAGGTTCAGTAAACTTGAGCCCAGGGTGTGATGCAAGTCCAGCCAAATCATGCTCCATGTACTCAAAAACAAGGTACAAGCTACATGACATTCGTGAAGTAACAAGGCCGTCCAACTTAATTACATTTGGATGGTTCAGTCGTCGCAAAATATGAATTTCCCTAGCCATGAAACGTACACTTTCAGGCTCATGATTATCGAACCTTACTTTCTTTAAAGCAACAATCCTTCCTTGATCAAGATCCCGAGCACGATAAACATTGCTGTACGTCCCCTGACCAATCTGCAGAAAAAAAAGGGTTCCTCATGGGTGATCAGAATTTCAATGATTCACACTAAAAAAGTAGCAACCTTGTCAAGTTTCTCAAAAGAGTCCGCCTTCCTAGGCACCCAACCTGCAATGGCATCACCTGCCACTGCAGCCAACCAAGGAGGCCATCCAGCCGCAACCTGTTCCCCTTCAACTGCTCTAGGAACCACAAACAAGCCAGAATGACGTAAACCTGAGGAACACACGGCCTTTTCCCTCTTTCTATCGGCATTTTCTTCCTGCAGCCTAGCGTTCAGTTGTTTATTTATCAGTATCACCGTTTCATTATTGCTGCTAGAATCCAGCCGATCCTTGAGGCGATACCGCTCCTCCCTCGTCGAGTAAACTGGTCTCGTAATTCGCACTTCCGATGGTGTTTTCTCGGATAACCTCTCCGAGCCATTGCGGCGGACGGCATATGGCTTACCACAAACGCAACCCATTCTACTGCAAAATTCTCAATAAAGTCCCTCAATGTCCAAGTACATCGCCTCTTTCCGCTGACCCATCTTTTGTTCCAAGAAACGGTACACAATTCATCCGAAAAGAAACGCCAAAAACCAACTCCGAATTCACAAATCGTACTGGAAAAACCGTAAATCAGTTAAGTATAAAAAAGCTCACTTTTCGCAAAGGCTACCCCACCTTCGGAAAGTCACAAAAAGCGACCTTTCCACTCGAAAATCCCAGCCAAATAGCAAAAAGGGCATCCCTAACTTTACTCAACGTCAGCAATGGAGCATGCGAGTAAGCTGAAGACAAGGTTTTGTAACACGAGTGGATCTAGGGCATAGACGGTTGGCCGGGTAGAAACAGGGTGAAAACCGGAAGGGGTAGGAGGGATCCCGATCTTCTATGTTCGCGCTCCCTTCCCTTTACAATAAGCATAATGAACTGCTTTGCACGGCAAGTCGAACAGACAGGAAAGGAGATTCAAATTAAGAGGGGAGATTTTTTTTACAGCTTCTCACCAGATGTGTTCACTTTCCTTCCAGGGGGTTTTGATCCTTCAACTTTACCAAGTGCTGGCCTCAAGCTTCGGGAGAGAAACTTGCAGTTACAGCATCTCCACTAATTAATTTCACGATCAACCCTAATTTCTCTTTGTTTCACAATCAAAAGATATTTGCTCGATTCGTATTGACAGGGTTGTAAAAAAGGACTACCTTGATGGGTAGTAGCACGCGCCTCCTCGGCGCGTGGTCGTGGGTTCGCAAACGCCACTGCAAGTGTAACCGTCCAGCCGTAAATGCAGTTCGGCGGCATCTCCCACCTCCCCACATGCTCATTGCTCACGCATTAATTAAATTTTTCTTAAGCATTTGCTGCAGTCTAGAGAATGTCGACTCCCAATGGGAAATCACCTTTTCCTCTACTCCTGATAACTCCCTAGCAAAAGATCCTACGAATCAGTTTTCAGTTTCTTCCCGGAAGTTGAGCAGCTATAAGTCGAAAGCATGGCTAGAAAGAAGGGGATGAACGCAGACTGTGTTGAAAGTTCACCCCATGTTTTCCTTCATGTACTTCTCTAT
The DNA here is from genome assembly GCA_002189035.1 of Utricularia gibba. NCBI lineage: Eukaryota > Viridiplantae > Streptophyta > Magnoliopsida > Lamiales > Lentibulariaceae > Utricularia > Utricularia gibba. The sequence continues at coordinate 747,152 of NEEC01000023.1, read as the reverse complement.
TTTGTGAACGTCTTCTGCGACATCAACAGCATGGGATTCATGGTTGACTTTGATCATCTGTGAAGCAGCAGCAGGAAGAAATATCAGCACAACACCCTAACCATCAAAACTACCCTTTTCCCCTATTCTCAGAAAGGAGGTGCAGACTCTGTAATCAAGAAATCGGTCAAAGACGTGTGATTGAGCTGGGAGAGGAGCAGACCTTCATCTTGTATCCATTCTCAAGGACCTTGAGCTATTCGAGGTCTTCCTCAAGTTAAAGTGGACTCGGCTGCAGCTCAGACTAGATTTGGAGAAACTTAGCTTCGAAGCCCTGCTCCTTACACGATAATTGCCGTGACAGCAGTTGATTCCTTCATAAATGTCACAAGAAAACATGCATTGCGTGCCTGAATCCCAAGATGAACAAGGAAATCGAGGATTGACTTGCCCTGATCTGATGATGCACAGTATAGGAGTCCACAAGCATCACGAATAACAAGTGATCAAATGCAAAGAACCAACTTGTTGAAAAGCATGAGCCTCTGGAGAACTATATTGCGTAGGCATGATTATCCACCACACATTTTACTCTGTTGGGATCAAATCCCTCCTCAGCTTTCAAACTAGTAACTGCAGTGCTAAACAGGAGATGCCTATTCGGATGTGCCAGTAATAGAAGCTCGATTATTCATAGCAGAACGCATTGATGATCCTCGGTTTAAGGCAGCTTAAATATACCTGAAGGGCTTTGACGATTCCATCTGTGATCTCAGGATCTACAAGCGGTTCGTCTCTTTGAATATTCACAACCGCGTCATATTGTTTGCCAACCTTTTGGAGGGATTCATTACACCTCTCGGTGCCTAAGTCTCAAAAGCAAAACTTCTACAATAAATTGTTCCAACAAATGCATCTTCATCATCCTCATCGCCATCAACAGCTAACAGACGGCGCTTCCCACTACTTCGCCATTTACATCATCATCAATCTCATACTCCATAGAAGATAGCAATGAGGAAAAATATCCAGAATTTAGCTTAAGTATCAAGAAGACCCCTGAAACAAAATGCAAGAAACACCAGTTCATGGTTCACGGAATAACTTTATACGGCAATAGACTTTCTATCATACAGCAGCATCATAAAATTGCCATTATATGGTCGAAACTACAAGTCTTCTTGTTCACAGCACAGAATTTTCCTCAAGGTAAACTGATTCCGCTAACCATGAATTCAACAAAAAAAAAAAAAAATAAAAGGAACAGACTTTAACACATGCACTGGACTTGATCCAAATACTTGAAAAATCGAAACCGCATACCATCCCTCAAGCGTCACAGCAAATTCTTTCCTGGGCTCCTTGACCCTTCTGATCCCTATATGACAAACATTTTAAGAAAGAATCTGACTTTAGGGTTCAAAATTCTCGTCCGATGAGTCCCTACACCGCTTTGCTCTGCAAGTGTATATCTTTCAGTCTATTCCATTGAAGAAACAAAGGTTCCAGTACCGATTTCAAACAAGGAAAAAAATCCCAATAGCAAGCAATTCCATTTAAGGAGAAGAGTAGAGTAGCAATAGCACATCCATTACTTCGGTCGAAAAATAAGACAAAACAAAAGAGAGGGAGGCACATAGAATTCGATAAGGACAGCAGAGAATAATCCAAAAGCTATCGTTTAGTGAAAAGAAACGTACACGAAACTCTCGGCCGGGAGATACGCGGTTACTCCTGAAGCTTGGAAGCCGCCGCCGCCGCCCGATTTCTCAGGACCTGGGTTCGGGCAAAAATATTATTCTAAAAACTAAAAATAAAATAAATAATATTTGGATCTTAAATTAGAATTTCGTCTGGCTACACGACAAAACTGCTAGCTTTTGACAAATCCTTTCCACGTGTCTCTCTTCCAGGAAGGAAAGCTAAGGCTTAAAAAAACAAGATTTTTTTTCTGGAAAAAATATATTTCGGATTTTTGAAAATTGGAGCTGCTCCGCTACACGACAAAACTCTAGCTTTTGACAAATCTTCTCCACGTGTCCTTTGAACTCCCACGTTTCATATGCATATTCCCCACGTGGTATTTTCCTGGGCGCGTCTCCTCAAAACTTTATCCACTTTCGCCTAAAATCAGGTGGGTAGAGTCATGAGTCGCTCGGTGCAAATGTGATTGCAGTAATTTTATTATCAATAAAAAAGTTTAAAATTAATTAATTCATCAATCTTTTTTATCATTGCATATCGTTTGTATTTTTTTTTATCAATTTAAATTATTAAATATATTTATAACTTTCATTCGTAATCATATCTCATTCATAAATTGAATTTTTTGTAATAAATACTATATTTGTAAATTCCGCTGAAAGGTGTAAATTATTTGAGAATGGATTTTGTTAAAAATAATTCTAGCAGTTTTAAATTATGTTCTGTTAAAAAACTATTTTTAATATGTAAACAAAATCCACGCACGCGACGTCCGCCTTTTGACTCCAGCTGCCGTCAAGGGGCTCCCTTGGAATTGCGATAAGACCAGCTGCGCCACCGCCAAAGAAAAAGGAAGAGTGCAGACTATGTGTCGTTTATTTCATGATCAATGTTTTCCCCGAAAGTGGCCGCCATTCTTATCCTCTATTCACTTTTCTCACCCTTCTCCTCTCTATATATATATTCCCCATCTCCTCCTCTTCGCTGGAAGAGAAGGGGGAACCTGGGAGTGGTGTAAACTTGCCTGAGGAGTGAAGAATAAGAGGAACATGGTTGCAAGAGAATCTGATCCACGATCGAAGCTTCATTTGCCCCGGGGTTCCGGTTTTACCCCACGGATGAGGAGCTTTTGGTCCAGTACTTGTGCCGGAAGGTTTCTGGGCATCATTTTTCCCTACAGATAATTGGAGAAATCGATTTGTATAAGTTCAATCCGTGGGATCTCCCAGGTTAGTTGTACTGGAACAGATTGAAGGTAGTTTTTGTTCTGGTTTTCTGGTTCTAATTCTCTTCTTTTGCAGATAAGGCTTTGTTTGGAGAGAAGGAATGGTACTTTTTCAGTCCCAGAGACAGGAAATATCCGAATGGTTCGCGGCCTAATAGAGTAGCTGGATCCGGCTACTGGAAGGCGACAGGCACCGATAAGGTGGTTACAATGGAAGGGAGAAAAGTTGGGATCAAGAAAGCTCTGGTTTTTTACACCGGGAAAGCGCCTAAAGGCGTAAAGACGAACTGGATCATGCATGAGTACAGATTGTCGGATCTGGCGAGGAAGCATGGGAGCGCCAGGGTGAGAATTCAGGGATCCCAGACAAACGCAGTTCGAATTGAATTGAATCAAACCGTGTACTTACGATAATTAATCGTTGTCTGCAGTTGGATGATTGGGTGCTGTGTAGAATCTACGAGAAGAACTCCGCAGCCCGAAAGCAGGAGACGGTTTCCGATTTCGAAACCGCATTAGCGTCACCCTGCAAGTACGACGACGGTGCCGATTCCCTCCCGCAGATGGGCGGAAACGGGCCATCGGACTCTTTCAAGAACTTCTACATGGAGGAAGAGAAGTTGCAGATGAATCATCTTAACCACCGATTCGGATTCGGATCCGGATCCGGAAGCAGCTACTTGGATGAGTCATCGATGGGCGCTTTAGTTTCAGAAATGGCTGCAGAGCATCAAGGTGGGGTTGGGATCTCAGGGTTCCCAGACGATGCCTGGTGCGATCAGAGGTTAGGCGGGTTGCCCCATGGTTACGCCGGGTCGTATGATGCCTTATGGGGCAGTATTACTAATTGCCCAAGTCTTGGGGTTGAAGCGTGGGCTGTTGGAGGGGGTGTTTTGTAAATAACCCGATTCTTTGGGTGCCAAACTGTTCTTTTGTCTGCTAATATTTAATTTTAAATTTTTGAATCGCGTGGCTAAGCTACAAACACACCGTTTGATAGTAATTCAAAAGTTGCAAGCAAAGCGGCCAAATGGATCGGCGGGCCACGGACAAGTCCCTCGGGTCGTGAAAAGCAAAAGGAACCAAAACATGCGTTTGCCGGGAGTCGAACCCGGGTCTATTGCTTGGAAGGCAATTATCCTAACCGTTGGACTACAAACGCTGATTGTAAACGGTAGATATGACTTTTTTTTTATTTAAGTCTCTAGCTTTCTGGAGATTGAAGTTTCAGTTTTTTTTTTAGTGAAGTGTTCTTTTTGTTTGTTTTGTCTTCAAACTTCACTTTCCCAGTTGCTGAGCATTTTGACAGCTAATCACGATCGTGGGGTAGTTTGGTTTTAGTTTGCATCATAAATGTTTGGTTTTGCGGCCGTACGAGTTTGCTCAATGGCGGAAACGCGTTTTCCGGTCATCTATACTAGTGTTGGTGTCACGTAGTGGCGCTCAAATGCACCTCATCGCTTGGGTCTTTATTGCTGGCTTTCTTTTGCTACAAAGCTCGATCCTTTTTCTGAACAGCGATGAGCTGTGCTGCTATACGTTAGCAGTTGTATAATGACTCCGAAACAGCATTGCCGTAATGTAGATCTGGGAGTTATTTCTTAGTTTCTGGCATTTAGCATCAATCTGTAGCGGGAGCTGTATCTGGGAAGTAGTGGGCTCTTCTTGGCGCTCATGTTTTTGGGTTTTCTTGTCATTCATTTTCTCGATTGAGCCAGCAGCTATGAAAATAGGGAAGTGGGCGCCTGCTCTTGTAGTCGTATTGTTCGCTGGTTATCTGAAATGTAATATATCCTTTGCTGCGTTCGTTCCTGCTGATAACTATTTGCTTGCTTGTGGATCTTCACGAAATGTGACATTTCTTGGTCAGATTTACACTCCAGATTCAGCCCAATCCTTGTTTTCTATGAAGACCCAAGGGAATTCTATGGCTGTTACTTCTAACGCAACAGCCCCACATTCTATCCTTGAGTCTGCAAGGATTTTTACAAGCACAACTTCCTATAGATTCCATATTCAGCAGCAAGGTCGGCATTGGATTCGCCTTCATTTCTACCTCATCCCTGGCCACAATCTGTCTTCTTCTTCGATCAGCGTTATTGCTGGGAAATTTGTGCTTCTGCGCGACTTCAGTTTTCAGAGTTACAATGATTCTTACCTTTTTAAGGAGTATGCAATCAACGTGACTTCCAATACCTTGTCTATTGTGTTCATTCCAGGGGAAAATTCACCTGCTTTTGTTAATGCCATTGAAGTTGTATCTGTTCCAAATAGCTTGATTCCTGACCAGGCAATCACAGTGTTTCCATTTGGTTCTTTTCATGGAATCTCTAGCCTTGCACTCGAGACTGTGTACCGTTTGAATATGGGGGTCCTTTGATCACTCCTCAGAATGATACTTTGGGAAGGAGATGGGAGAATGATGGCAAGTATCTACATATGAACACTGCTGCTGTGAATGTCTCCGTCGATCCGTCAGATATAAAATACGGTTCTGTTTCAGCTGAAGTAGCTCCAAACTACATTTACGCCACGGCAGAAACCATGGGGGATGCTGATGTTGTGAATGTGAACTTCAACATCACTTGGATCTTGCCTGTTGAACCAGGCTACTTGTACTTGTTGAGAGTCCATTTTTGTGACATTGTGAGCAAATCGCTGAATGATCTGATATTCAACGTTTACATCAACACTGACATCGCCATTGGGAGCTTGGATTTGTCGAATGTTGCTGGGAATTTTGACACACCATATTACAGAGATTTTGTCTCCAAAGTTGCAGCTGGCTCAAATGCGCTAACTGTGAGCATTGGGCCGGATACGAACAGCGATTCGATCAATGCAATCATGAATGGTTTGGAGATCATGAAGATCAGCAATGGAGCTAGAAGCTTGAGTGGATCTCAGGCTGTGGAGGCTATTCTCCAGTCGCCACACAAGGCCGCTAGTAGGGGCATACTTGTTGCCTTTGTGGCTCTTGTCACAGCGTTAGTGATGGCAGGATTCTGTTGCCTTTGCTTAGTGGTTAGAAGGTCTAAGGAGCCCCATCGGGATTCATGGCTTCCTCTTCCCTTCTATGGGAACTCCTCCACTGTCACAAAAATGTCAACCACTCCACAGAAGGGCGGCACCCCGAGCTGCAACTCCTCAGCTCCTCCCTCCAGCTTCGGTCGTTTCTTCACATTCCAAGAGATAATGGATGCGACCAACAAGTTCGACGAAAGCTTGCTTCTTGGCGTTGGTGGTTTTGGAAGGGTATATAAAGGAACCATCGAAGGTGGCACGAAGGTTGCCGTCAAGAGAGGCAATCCAAGGTCAGAACAAGGACTTGCAGAGTTCCGAACCGAGATAGAAATGCTGTCGAAGCTTCGCCATCGCCACCTCGTTTCGCTCATCGGATATTGCGATGAGCGGTTGGAGATGATACTGGTGTACGAGTACATGGCCAATGGCCCTCTTCGGAGCCATCTGTACGGCACTGATCTCCCTCCACTGTCGTGGAAGCAGCGCCTTGAGATTTGCATTGGTGCCGCGCGGGGCTCCATTATCTCCACACCGGAGGACCTCAAAGCATCATCCATCGTGATGTAAAGACCACCAACATCCTCCTGGACGAAAACTTTGTCGCAAAGGTCGCCGATTTCGGCCTGTCGAAGACAGGGCCGTCCCTCGATCAGACACACGTAAGCACTGCTGTGAAGGGCAGCTTTGGCTATCTCGATCCCGAGTATTTCCGGCGGCAGCAGCTGACGGAGAAGTCGGACGTCTACTCATTCGGAGTCGTCCTGATGGAAGTCGTCTGCACGAGGCCTGCTCTGAACCCTGTGCTCCCTAGAGATCAAGTGAACATTGCGGAATGGGCAATGAGCTGGGAGAAAAAGGGAATGCTGGAGCACATCATGGACAGAAATCTTATCGGCAAAGTGAATATAGCTTCTCTGAGGAAGTTCGGGGAGACGGCTAAGAAATGTCTAGCGGATCAGAGCGTCGATCGGCCTTCCATGGGAGACGTTCTGTGGAACCTGGAGTATGCTCTGCAGCTGGAGGAGACATCATCCGCCCTCAAGGACAGGGACGAGTTCGATGACAGTACGAATCACATCATGGGAGTCCCCCTTTATGAGAACAGCGGCGTGAGTTTAGTCGAAGAAGAAGAAACCCAGCAACGACACGCTGCTTTACTCGGTGAAGATGCAGACACTAGCGCCGTCTTCACTCAACTCGTAAACCCACGAGGCAGGTGAAGGGATGGGGAGCCCAAGGTGCATTCGTGCTAATGATGATGACGAAGATCATCTCAAAAGACAACACTCCCGTCCCGTCCACATCGCTGGTGTGGCTGTGCCTGACGACTCCAGGGAGAGAGCATGGGATTTTAAAAAACGGATCTTTTCGCATTCTCAATTTTAAAATTGTGAATTATATTTTAATTAAACAATTTAAAAATTAGAAGCAGATTAAATCCATTGGAAATACCGTAAATTTTATTTCTGATTATTAAATCATGTTATTTATGTCAAATTTGATAAATAAATAGATAATGAAATCACGTGGGCGTTCGAATTTTGAATACGGACAAGTGTGGACGGCGGCCAACCTGACCCTCGTGACCTTGTCCTAAAATCTTCTACTTTAAAAATAAATTAAATTCATTTTTTTTATTTAATTGAATTTTGAATTTAGAAATTTTAATTTTTAATTTTTAATTTTTAATTTTTTTTTCTAAAAATTGAGTCGAATCCAAAAACTTTTGATTTTCAATTTAATTCCTTAGAAATTTTTTGATAGATAGCGTGGAGCCGGGCTGGATTTCCCAAACTACCCTGTGACGTGTGTGGACGGGTAGCGTGCTAAGAAAATCGTAATTTCTGAATAATTAAGAGGATAATTTTGTTAGAAACTGTTTTCTGGGACAGCTTCGGTCGCAAATCTGCCAACGTGTTCCGTTTTCGATTTCTCTGGGTTTATCGGCCGGCTGCCGCCATGGATGATGAAAAGAGCAAGTTCTTGAAGCACGGCGACTGATTTCGTTGCTCTTTATTTAGTCACTTCGCTGTCCGATTGATCTGAGTTTGCTGTTGCTGTCCCCACTGCTTCCTTGTGTTACGCGACAAAGATTGTGCTTTTAGGTGGCGGGCATGCTCCTCCCCCACTTCGCTGCTCTCAGTTTCTTTATTTTGCTCCTTTTGGGAGCGCTCATTAATCCATTCATGTGGGGTTCCCGTTCTCTATTTCTGTTGCCTTTTCCAGTTTAAAGTGGTGTGGGATTTCGTTGACGCGAACTGGTGAATCTGGACATGATGTTTGCGGTTTCCGCGAATCCTGTCGTTCGTAGTTCCTTGGAGGAAATGCTGGAGTCTCTTCAGCGGAAGGACAAGTTGCTCGAAAACCCCGAGAATTGCGACCCCCCATCTCTTCCTGCGCGCCCCAAACCTAATTCTCGGGCTCGGCCGCCGTCGTCTGCCAAGCGCTGCATTCCCGCAAATTCGGACATTCCTCAGAGGCCATTAGGTTCTGATTTGAGCAATGGGTGGGAGAAAGGTATCTTCCGTTTTCAGGCTAAGGAAATTGAGACAGGGGAATCACAGGAGGAAGCCAATGCTTCTCCGAAGGAAGTTGTAGTAGTAACAGATTGTGATGCTACGGGTGGCGGCGACTCCAGACATGAAAATGGATATTGCCGGCCTTTGGTAATCCGTTCATCTTTCCTTGGATCTCTATTCACTATGTTGTTTTGTCGACAATTAAACATTCATGATTCTTTTCTCTAGATTACGCCACGAATATCGCCCAGTTTCATATGTTTTTGCATCATCTGCATCATTATTTAGTGTTCAGTTTGTGGTCTAATGGTTTGTGCACAGTGGGTTGGAGTCTTGTTTTGTTTCTAGTATCATCTCTGTGTCTCGATCTGTCCGTATCCACGGTGTTTCAAAAACTTTCCGATGGTGTTTTACAGAGTGATGAAAGACGAGTTCCCCCTCACGCACATTGCGAATTTCATGACCTGAAGGAAGTAGTAACAACATTGCAATCATGTAAGGGTGATCACAGGCTAAATCTTTCTGTCCACCCCTTTATTTGACCGAAGAAATCCTTTCTAATACTCTGCAGATGTGCGCGGTGAAATTGCACGGAGGGAGATCCGACGAAACTTGAGAAAGCCGGAGGATGGTAGCAAGTCACATTGTGATCAGCGGCCTGATGCAGCCGTGCTGCTTATACAGTCTGGTAAGGTTCTTGTAGCAGGCAGCGGCTTTGGGGAATCGGGTAAACGTTTCCCTCACCATGTTGTCTTTTACAGTACTTCGTGGTTGGTTGGTGAGAAGGCAGCAGCTTTTGGCTTGCCTACAGAGTCCAGCAGCACCACCGTTCAAGGTTAGTATTCCTAAGAAATGTCCATTACATTGTAGGTTTGGGTGTAAGCAGCATCCCAAATGATACCCTTCTTCTGTGTGAATGGAGCAGGATGTGCCACCTCCAGCACCAGGGGTTGTTGAAGAACTTCAAAGGCGTGTGTTAATGGCGGAAACAGCACTTGGAGAAAGGGATAAGGAAATTACAATTCTCAAGGAGCAAGTTGGTCATCTTGAGTCCAAGATGAAGGCCATGGAGGACATGTGGCAAAAGAAGATAGATTTTCTACAGGTAGGAGAAGTCACTTCCCTCCTCTGTAACTCTTGCAACCCGGTTTAGGCAATTCTTTGGCTTTTGCAGATGAGACTGGATACAGCAAAAGTGAATCCTGTGGATCCTGGAAACGGACTACGAAAACACATATATGAAGCCCAGTCACCCCCTCATTCCGAAGAGACATCTATGGGATCTTTGACACCAGGATGTGGCTCGCCAGTCAGATTCATGGACATTCTCTTTCGAGACAGCAAGACTCCTGCGTCTGCTTCGAATTCCGTTGCTCCTCTCGTTAATGAATTTGAGCAGCACAAGCAGCTCTTTGATCTTGAAGCTCAAGCCATCGTTGAGGCCAAGCATTCACCATCTGCTCCAAAGCCTCTGGAGCAAGTTCAGACACTCAAGCATAAGTTCGATGCATGGAAGAAAGACTTTGGATTTCGGCTAAGAGAAGCCAGAGAAAGGGCAAGACGAATGGGGCCGCATGAAGGTGATAAACAACGGTGGAAATGGTGGGGCTTAAAGAGGAGAAGATCATAGCATTCATCTGAGTGTTGGCAGCCCTTTTCCTAGTAGCACATGCGAATGTATGAAGTTTGAATCTGCAGATAGAACACAATGATCAGTGAAGGAAGCAGTGCCACCAAACCTGATCTAATAATGCTTCGTGAGAAAAAAAAAAAAAACTACTAATCATCAGCAGCAGAAGCTTTAATTCTCTAAGCATGGTTCAGATACCCATACGGCTCACAAATGCCTATCAGCCAGTATCCTGAAGGAGCAACAAGTCCTTAACGTAGCAGGATGCGTTAAACGGATCACCCAAGGAAGAAAAGGTAGCAGAAGAAAAGCACGTAACGTGCTTTCCGGCTACTCAACAAAATCAGATGTTTCGGCACATACTGATGAACCAAAAAAAAAAGATGAAAAACCCACCAATTCTTGAAAGAGACTATCGTCTGGGGGACTACAGAACACACATGAAAAACATGTAGACATGCACAAGGATTGCAGTTGACTAGTCCAAATGGATGCAACATCCTCCCTTGCGGGCTGGACCACTCCTGGGAAATTACTTGGAACAATTGAAGTTTGCAACCATAGGAAAGAAGGCGCGAGATAACTGTCACGCATTCTTGTCCGGACGCACCAAGGATTGGGCAAGAGATGCGAATTGCGCCAATGGAGGCTGTGGGGTAAATAAAGAAACCCTAAACTCTTCTTGCCCTTTCCTCTTACCCGGCTGGGCTTCCCACTAGTTTCGACCGATGACATTGTGATGATGATGATTAATATCATTTTATTTATGGGAAAATAATAAAATCTCCTGCAGGGGCACCTCAGCACATGTGAAATTCAAAATTCGAATCCCCAGGAGTAACACATCATTCATTGCTTTTACCTTCGGAAAAAGAAAAAAAAAAAGAAAGAAAGAAAAGGGAAGATGCGTTTAAGCAGCAGCAGCCAGGCAGGTTTCATCTTCCCAGAGAATCAGGTGAATGAATCTATGGGGAACAATTGTCGGGCCGCGTCCACGTCCGCGTCTTCCATGCACACGACACTTCCTTGAACATGCACCATGGGGACAAGGGGAGTGAGTGAACTGAGGAGTAATGGCATACGCCCGCACGCACATGTGTCGTTTCACTCACTGATGCTTCGAATTTCCAGGGGCTACCGGTCGGCCCAGCTGGACTGTGTAGGCCTTTTTCACAGATTTCCTCTGCGACATTCACCTTGAGTAGAAATACCTCATGGATGACAACCCGTCTGCAGGTCATGAACTGGTCCTCCTCCTTATTTTTCTACTCTTCAAAAATCTCCTGTCCTGTCCATTTTCCAGTTAACTCATGCAGGATCCACCTCTCTTCACAACTGTATCCACAGATCTCAGTCTCATGTTCACAATACACTACAAACACACTTGGCTCATAACAGACTTTCTTTGAGAGCGATGGCGGATTTGGGGCCTCAAAATAAGAACCACCGATTCTACCCTATAACTAAAGAGCTCATTGGCCCAGTGACGATGCATGGTTAAACCAAGGCAGAACTTCACCAGTTTCAATTTTGATGCGTGACGCATGCCTTGTTTTACTTAAACAGCGCTATAGGCCAAATTTCAGGACCACAGAAAAGGGGTTTAGCAGAAGCCAAACCATACAAAAATGAACGACAACAAAACTCCCACAAACAGTGTAACTCTGTTTCCACTCTTTCGTTTAGTCGTACAAAAAAGTAGCCCTGTTCTTTTTTTTTTTTTTGTAACTTTTTGCGACGCTCATCCAATCAAATGGGTAAAGATATTTGTGTATGTATTTGTATTGGAGGAGTAGGGCCCTTCATGTGCATGCTCATCCAATGAAAGCACCCGAATGCGACCATTCGGCTGAAAGCACTAACCTGAGAATCCCTCCTCTCTCTCTACGCATCATCATCTTCCTTGAATAAAGCTTTCCCTTATGTGCTAAGTTAAGATATCAAGGCAAGCACGGTATGATTAGTGAGGGTCGAGAGTGGGAAATCCTGTTACCGAATGCTCAACCTCGTACATCATTACTTATTGCATGAATACACATGTAAGTAGAAGTCGTGTACGGCTCAGTGAGGGGGGCTGACTAGACTACACACAATATCTTTGGTTTCCTGTGAACTGATTCCTATCTGAAAGAAGTCCCAAAGGTTGGGGTCCAAAATTCGACAGACGATTCGTGGCATAACGGGAAGGTGCTGGACACGGATACCAGACAGAGACCTCGGGCTCTGAGATCCGAGTGACAGCCTTGTTCCTCCTTTGATCTGTCAATAGTGAGACTATTCTGGAAAAGGCAAAATGTGCTTGTGCCTTAATGATTAGCAGATGATTGACTTCATAATTCGAAAATTAAGGGAGATTTTCAGTACCTGGTGGTGATGTGTGGGAGCTACTGCAGTCTGATTTTTCAGGTAAGGGGTAGTCAAGACCTGGGGTTACGAAATAGGTACAGTTACAAAATGCTTTCCTCTGACTAACAAAAAACACAAAAGGGACGAGAATGGGGGAAAAGTAGTGATTATAAGACAGATGAGACGCATGCCGGAGCTCGTATTTCAGATGGGAAGACGTACCCGGATTTGATCATGGAGATATTTGATGTACTCAATGGCTTCAGAGAGCACAGAGGCCGTATCAGTCTGGTGAAGTAAACAAAAAAAAAATAATAATAAACAAAAAGGGAGATGATGAGATGAGATGAGATGGATGGAATCCACTACTCCAAGTAGCAGTACTACTAGCAGCTGGAAATGAAAAAAAAATGTAGAAAATAACATATTCATACTACAAGACTCCCTACTTGCCTTTCCAAAAGGCGAGACTAATTGTTGAAGTGCACTTATTCTGTCTCCCACCTTCTCTTTCCTCACCTGGTTGAATTGCAAGTGGAAGCAACATCAAGTTGAATAAATTTTTGCAAGAAGAACTGATAAGCAGCGCTCCAAGATTTTTTTCAAGGAACTGGCAGTACGCAAAGAAAGACAAGTGTTAGCTTAAGTCGAGCTTGTTGCAGAGACCGAACCTTGAGAGGCGGAGAGGATTCGGGACGAGGCCGTTTGGTGGTGGAAGCCGGCTCCGTGTCGGTTTTCTTTGTAATGGGGGTTTTTTTCTGATAAAAAAGAACAAATGAAACCCTTGAATGTAGACACCGACGAGTGAAAGAAGTTTTTGTTTTCAAGAGGAAGAAACCCTAATTTGAGTTGGCGAGTGTTACCTTGAGTTTCTGCGCATAAGATGGAGGAGGAGGGATTCGGGTCTGTGTATCGGGGTCCGGAATGAAAGCTGGGTCTCCAGCATCGGGTCCAGGCATGGAAGACGAAGAAGGAGATGCAGAAGCAGAAGCATTCCAAAAGGGAGTGTTGTTTGTGAAATGCAAGTGAGTCCTTGAAGGCCTTGCTCTTATCAACGGAGAGTAACTGTTCCAACACTCAGGTGCCGCGTAGTTGTTCATCATCGTCATCATTGACAGATTTTGGTTTGGATTCTGAGCCTGGGGCTCCTCGTGTAACGAAACGCCGCCGCCGCCGTATGGGGTCAGGCTCTGTGAGCCTTCCTGGTTCGAAGAGGACTGAGAACTGAAATCACTACTGGAAAACCCCGGATTCATTATTCTACGGTAATGGGCGGAATCGCTCCAATGTTCCTGGCTGAAGTTAGAACTGCTCGACCGGAAATCGCCGGTCTCTGGTTTGTCGCCTCTGCTATTACCCATAAGACCAAAACACACGAAACAATTCACATAACGACCCAAAAAAGAAACAAAGAAACTTAGAAGGATGAGATTACAGAAAATAAGAAGCCTGGTTCCATTCTTGTGCCTGCGCTTGTTGGGCGAAACCCAGTATCCGCAGGTGGGGATCGGGAGCTGCATCAGAGTGGCTGTGGCGGAGGAGCATAGAGGAGGAATCGACGGCCGAGTTGGGCTTCATCTCCGACGCCCATCCGAAGCTAGCGATCGCATTGAGCGTCGTTGAAATCGACGGCGTCAACGGCGGCAGCGGAGGAGGAGGAGGAGTATCGAAGGAGGCGGTGGCTGCCGAACTGGTGGTCGGTGTATCCCACCAGTTTCCACTCCCCAGATGAAACTCGTCTGCCATCGCGTCTCCCTTCTTCCTCCGCTTGTTTGATTCGAAAAATAAATAAATAAAAAAATAAAAGAAAAAAATGGCAGATGCTTCAGCTTCAAGCCTGTTCCTCTTTTCCTCCCTTTACCACGCCCTGTCCACTTCATTTTCACCACAATTTATACTACAACGGCAGCAAACGACACCCCCCTCAAAAATCTATTATTATTTTATTATTATTATTTATATCGAGAAATTCCTCGTTTGACTTTTCTTACCCTATATATACTCTTTTCCGTTTTCTTCTCCACGGCAGTGGCATCTCATCGGTAACCCATCGGATGGATCACAGCACGGGGTATTATTATTACCAAATCAACTGCTTCCTGTTGGACCCTGAACTCCAAAGTCAAACTACATGAACCCCTGGCCTGGTGCGCGTTGTGAGGCTACGGCAAAGTGGGCGCGCTGTTCCCAGCACCCCACCCCGTTGACAGGAGGAAGATGCCGTATGTGGGTGGGGCATCTGGCGCAGCAGCACCTTCGTCCCATATCATATGAATATGTGTAGCTGCTTGGGTGGAGGGCAGCAGAGGCGAGCATTCGGAGACGCAACTATGCGTAGATGAAGCACACGCTGCATCAGCAGATGGGGATTTTAGCTTTTCCCGGTCGGGAAAGATTCCCGGGGTCAATTCAGCTGCCACCACCAAAGGAAACTCGATATATAAATATATATCTCGTTTTTCTCAGGATATTTCATTACGTTGCATCAATTCTATCTCTACCGAATCACCACTTCCTTCCCATGTGAAATCGGAGGAGGAGCGGCGGGAAGGGGCGGTGTGGCGCGCCGCCCAGGACCGGACGACGGCGGTGTCGTCGCCACCCAAAATCAGGTCAACAGGTGGGGCCCGTGGAGGTGCGCGTGCGGGTGGTGGGCCCCACATGTTCCACCATCCACACGCGCGCGCGTCCAAGCCAAGCCCTAGAGCAAACGGACCGTAACGTAATCGAGACAAACACAAATGATTCACTAGCAGTAGGAAAATCCCTCTTTTGCTGTCTTTTTGGTTTTTTTTAAAAAAATAAAAATTACCACATAATTCACTCTCAAACGTGTGACGTAATAGATGGATGGCATGAGGAATTAGGGAACGGAATGATGATGGAAGGGTGATGTCATGGTAAGGGAATAGATAAACATTCGGACACGTGGCATTGAAGCCGGATCCGTTTGGGCTGTTGAAGGGCGGCCCAATTGTAGCAACGGGTATATCTGGGCTGTATGTATTGCTTCAGGCCCATTTGTTCGTAAATGATATCTTTTTTTTTTGGGTAGGCTTCCCGAGGGGGATTGGATGGATAAGCCACCATTTCTTTATCCGCGGCTTACCGGATCGTGGTAATCATGGGCGGTGGAGTGATGAGGGCCGCGGCGAAGGTTGCCGGCGGTGGTCTCCGTGGGTTCGCGGCGGATCATCATCCACTGTCATCGGCGGTGCGACGGTCGGTATCGCTTCGCCCGCGGCGTCTACGACGGAGGATGTTAGGCTCGTGGCTTCCAACTCTGTTGATGGGTCGGGTTCCGAGATGGAAGATTGGGTCTTTGCTGGCGAGGAAGAGGTTTTGGCGGGTCCGATTCCCAGAATTGTATTCGGCGGTGTCCCGTCTCGCCAAGAAGCGGAGGAGGCCACTTCTGAACTTTCTGCTGCTCTCGAGAGGTATTTACTGATCGATCTCCGGATTTGTTTTCAGTAGAATCTCAAAGCTCTGATTTGTGTATACTCAACAAACCATATATCACAATGCGCTTAACTTTCAGGGCATATCATTCGTCGGTATCTGAAGGTAGTGACTCTGTGGTAAATAAGAGCTATTCTAGCCTGTCCCTTTCCAATACGCAGCATCTGGAGAACCCGTTGATTGCGTTACCTGCGCCAGCTGTTACGGCATTCAGATTTCTTAGTGAAAGCCCCAAGGCCAAGGTATTTGCCCTGTTTCCCCACTTCGGTTGGTGCATTGCATTTAGTTGTTAAAGTTTGAAATCATCTGCTTGAGTCTGTTGACTGTCCTTTGTTAATTGTCATTCATGATATTAGATAGTGGCATTTTGTCTAACCTGCTTTTGGTAGAGTGTTGTTGCTTCAGTTGCCTCTGATCCAAATGTGTGGAATGCGGTGTTACAAAACCACGAGTTTCGGGGATATCTGGAGTCACAGGGAGCCTGTAAGGACTCGTTCAAAAATGGAGTTCCATCTTATCTCACAGTAGGTTTTCGATTTCATCGATGTCATTCTCCATTGAAGGTCTCTCCACCCTTGGTGTGAGTCTAGAAACAGATTCAATATCTGGTGTAGCCTCACCGAAACAGCCAGCGGGGACAACTTTCAAGGATCATCCATCCCAGCCTCACGAAAGTACAACCACGACCAACGAAGATTTGTTGCAAAAGATCAGGAATGCTGTGGTTGGCATGATGAGCACATTCTCTGACTACTTCAAGAACTTCTTTGGAGGAAAAGCAAGCGATAAGGCCTCCCCGAATGCTCGTGAGAGCTCACCAGTTTATGATGAAGCGATGAAGATATTTGGTCTCGCTGTCATCGTGGTATCAGTGATTGTTCTGAAGCGGGCTTTTTGAAGCTGTGCTTCCTCTCTACATGGTGGGACGTGTTCTTTCCTTTTCTTTTTGTTTTTTGTAAATCATGTGTGACTCTGGTTTGTACGATTTCTTTCTTCCAACACCTTGTGAATATCTGCTGCTATTTTGAACTGCTGCGGTCGAACTTCAAAAAATAAACCAAAGGCATTTCCAAGGAAAAGCAAGCTTTGAAGTTTAAATTTGAGTTGGATTCGCCACTGGGGTGCAGAATACAACACGCTTCGCTTCAATGGGTTTAGATTGCCGGTTGCATCAGTGTATTCTATGGTTTGCCTCAACGCGGTGTGGATGATGTTCCCTTGAAATTTTTCCGGGAACAAACACCGGTAGGATGGGTTTGTTCTCCACCATCGGAGTCGCAGGTCCACAACTGAATTATGGGATTTCAGGGTTTCGCATCAAGGTACATGATGTCCTCCTTTGACAACAGCTGCATTTTCCCTCTGATCCGCTTGCCACCGCCCTGGCCTTGCTCTGGTTTTCCTCGCTGCGAAAACATACACTCCTCTAAGAACGCAAGAACAGCAATACCATGATCCTCCAAATGTGTACCAAGAAAGCATGCAAGCGTCTGAGGAAAAATCCCATGGCTGGGACTTCTGCCCAAGAGGTGGAAAAAAGATGGATACCTTTCTCAAGACGAAGGCCAAATATAAGTAGACAGCATCCCATTCATCAGGCGATAAGCGTACCTGAGACGGGTTATGAGCATAGAATCTCTACTGAAACATCAAAAACTAGCTCCTCCGAGCAAGCAGAACTTACTGCGGTCATCTTTGCCATCCCCCAGGGCGCCAAGCCTTCTCATGAGCTCAACGAATTCTGGTTTTTTCAAAAACTCATCCACAAATTCATGCGAGTTTTTCACAAAAACCAACTCCAGATCATACTGCAAGTTCAAATACCAACATTCAGCTTGGGATACATTTTTCATCAAATCTGGATACAGTAGGTGATTGTCACGTGTGTGAAACGCAGATGATATCAATATAAATGAATAATGACTAGCGAAAACCTCTTCCGCCAATGCCTTGAAAACGTTAAATGGTACAATCCACTCAGGACAGTCAACAGCATCCTGCAGGTTTAACAATCAGAATTTTCTAGATAAAACCCCAAGGAGTGATAGGCTACGGCTAAGGTGCTTGCTTGTAGCAGCTTGATAAATTCCCTTGCATACCTCCAAGTGGAACTTGTATTTGATGCCAAAAGGAGTTGAAGATTTGAATTTCTGCATATAGAAAATCTTAACACTAGGACAAGTGAAGTAACCCATCTTTTTTTGCAAGAAGTTCCGTGTGAATAATCACCTTTTTCTCGTATTCTTCATCAAATCGTATCCAGTATACACTATTTCCAAATTCCAGCCCTTGAGCTGCAATTGTGAGCCAGAAATGTCATGAGAACAAGCAGTTCAAATCCAGAACTAACTATTTAAAAGTAGGATGTTAATCTATAAATAACCAGTTTATAAGGTAGACGTCAATCTCATCCAAATAAGAAGGCCATGCACAAACAGCTTTGGACAGGCAAGAACCTTCTCTGAGTTTTTTGACAATAACATTGGCATCAGGCATTGTTCCTATGAAGTAGCCTCCTGGCCGAAGTAAGGATGATACATTGGCCAAAGCACGCCTGGCACGTGCCTCTGTAGACCATGAGTAGTGCATGGCAAACTGCAGATTTTACAGACGCTAAGGTTACAATTTAAAAAACGTAGAAAATCAAAATAATATCACAATTTTACTACTTTGAAATGGAAAGCACATGCTCATATCCTCATTGTAAGTTGGAAGTCTGCTTTAAAGAGGAGAACACCCACACACAAATGAAGGGCCCCATCACTGCTAAAAACACAAAAAGGAAATGCTGTACCACAAAATGCACAAGCATAACCCACCTGGCAACTACAAATGTCAAAAGGACCATCTTCTGCCAATATTTTATCCAGCCTGGCCTGCAACCAACAAGTCATTTTTTTTTTCCGGAGTGTCATATTGGTCAGAATGCTTAATGAGCCAGAGTTGGCATTAACCTCATAGCAATCTCCACAGATAAGCCGGGCTGGGAAGGAAAACTTCTTCCGTCGCTGGTTATGGTCAGCATCCCCATTGTATCGTGTCCGGCAGTCTTCTATCTGATGCCACAAATATGAAAAAAATATAGCATGTCTTTAACTCCATAAGGATGCAAAAGGCCTCAAGACTCTGCCTCTTACCGAGCCTTCAGCTATATCTATGCCAACATAATACGCAATCCTTGCTTTGTCCCATTTTATAAGATCACCACCCTGGAAAAGAAAACATGCCAGGTCTCCATTGGAGGAATATAGCCTCGGTACGCTAGTGCAAAATGTTGATAATTATTGTACCTTTCCGCAAGCAAGATCAACAACGGCATCACCGCTCTTAGCATAAAGCTGAATCAAGACACTTTTTATCTGTCAAGGTGGATGCAACAATAGATAAGCGAGGGGCTGGAAATAAAATAGTAGTAACAACACTGGGATTAGAAAAATGTTTAGTAAGAAGAAAATACCCAGTTATTGAGCTTTTTCAAGTGAATAATTGGACTTGCTTCTCTTTCTTCAAGAGTCTGGTTCGTCCTCGCGCTGTAGTGATCAGCAACTCTCCTTGCAATTATCTTAGTATTCTCATCATCCCCTATATCCAGAGCAGAAAATATCTCAACTTTCGGTACATGTTTTGAGGTAAAAGCCAACTCCACCAGCAAAGACAAAGTAAGCACACACGTAGACATCAACAAATTTCACGAATTTCGTATAAACCAGTTAAATTGAAGTCCATGAGGCAACATTTGATGACCTACAGCAATACCCAAATCGAAAAGCACGCCGATTACATCAAGATCACCAGGAAAGCAACGGTACGTTTCTCAATACCTTCTGGATTGTGCTTGAACTTGGAATGAGGAGGCTCCAAAGAACCTGAAGATGATGAATCTTGATAACTTCGCTTCATGTTTTATACAGCAAAATTCGATAGTTTTCTATATGATCCGAAGAACAAAATCGCTGTTCCGGTTCAAAATCAGAAAGAAAACCAATGAAACGCTGCCTGGAGACGGAAGCATTATATATACACACAACCTTGCGAATGCCCAATTTAATAAAGGTCGCTGTTGGGCCCAAAGAGGAATGGGGCCCAAATAATGATCAAGGCCCATTTGGGACCTCCATTCAATGACGACAACATTCTTGAGAAGGGGTAAAAAAAAAAACGATGTGGGATTATCAGAATTCACAGCTATGAGGATGCTGCTTTCATCGGTCAGAGCATTGAGCCGCTTGGCTGGATACAACTTCGATGAGACTTCTCTCAAGCCTTTTAGCTCCGGGGCCCGGCATCAGCACCTCCGAGTCGCCCCAAATGTCGCATTCCCTTTCACCAGATTCACCCAAACACCATCCTCCAGGCACTGGTTTCCCTGAATGCCTGTGCAGTAATTCTTTATCAATGAGATCAAGAACAGGGTCGTCTGCAGCAAATGGTGAAGCGAAAGCTGCTCCACTCAACACGATATCATCAAACATGGTGGAATTTAGTGGGTTAGGCTGCTTCTTGGAGTCGAATAATGTGTAATACAGGCTGTGGTCGACGGTCGTGCGATTGAATCTGTGGGAGTTGCAGAGAACGGTGGGGAAGAAGACAGATGATGAGGAAGCTGTGTTGGATAGATACATAAGCAGGGTTCTTGGAAAGTTCTCTGTGCCCATAATACAATATTCGATGAACTTTCGACTCAGGATCCCCATCGGTGAACCTGTACGAGAAAATTATGAGAGTTTATCAGTTTAAGCTGTGCTGGATTGGGAGGAGTGTCATTAAAAACTGACCCATGAACAAGCGAAAAGCATCTGGGAGCGGCCGTTTCTCAGTTGCAAAG
Source organism: Utricularia gibba (assembly GCA_002189035.1). Taxonomy (NCBI): domain Eukaryota; kingdom Viridiplantae; phylum Streptophyta; class Magnoliopsida; order Lamiales; family Lentibulariaceae; genus Utricularia; species Utricularia gibba. The sequence continues at coordinate 726,441 of NEEC01000023.1, read as the reverse complement.
AATGTGTAGCTCTTCTCTGCACGATGAAGGGCTGGATCAACTATTATTGTTTTCAGTTTCCGAGATCTGCAAAGATCATGGCACAAGGAGTTCAAGCACTACACGGTATCCATTCTAAACAGAAGGAACAGAGAAACCTTACTCTCTCCAGCCAACATAACTTGAATGCTTAACAAAATTCAGATCTTTCGGTAAATATGACAGAATGTGCAGAAGATCTGGAAACAGGAAGATGATGAAGCCAAGTTAAAGAGCAGATTTATAGTGTATTAATCCCTTTTCTAGCAGACTATGATGATGAATTTTCCTGAAAATGCGTGGCACCAATCCAAAAACGTTTGCATCGAAGTTTAAAGCTCTCCAAGAGACAGGGAAAGAAGTCAAATGAAACGACAGGCGGACACATGTCTGTATGTAAATAGAACTTGGCAGTTACAGAAGCAAGCTTACCGTCTTGAGTAACAAGCGGGTAGAAATCAGCGGAGAGGTTGATGAACCAATCCCAAGTAGACGACACATGAAGCAACAGAGATGCCCCGTGGAGCGTTGACGAAAGCGCAGAAGGTCCACCGGCTAAGACATTATCCGCGTTTCCAACGACGTGGACATTCTGCACAGCCCAGAAAAGCGGCACCGACTGGACAGCGATTGCCAAAGACTCCCTATCTGTCTGGGAAGCAGAACGATCCAAATGGAGCAAATATTGATTTTTGGGATGGTAGATGGAGTGAAGAAGCCTAAAAATTCGACCCGAGTCGTTAACGGATCCTGAAATAAGGTACGCTATGGATGGAGGAGGCGCTGGAGCCGAAGACACAGATCCCCCATTTGGGGTCGCACCTTGTGAGAAGAGGGAAGGGCGAAATTCACCAGCGCGCCGCGGCTTGGTGATCGGAAAAGCGTTGAGGAAGGAGCAAAGGGTAGCGCCCAGAAGAACGCATAACGTAATTGTAACTCCAGAAGCTCGACGGCGATGGCGCATCGTGCGATTTCAGTACTGACAAAAAAAAAAAGGTGAAGATGAACAAGGAAAATCCCCGATTGGGTAATATTTCTCCACGTGGGGGCTTTTTAGTAATTGCACCTCCTAACTCACCCACCCAATTTCACACACCAATCAAACGCTGTACTTTCAGGTTGCAGCTCTGATCCTGAACAGAGGAGGAGTTATGTGATATAGTTCCGTTTAAGGGCTCCCCCGCTAATCCCTCCGGAAGGCAACAAGGGACTCATAAACGTCGGTTCGACTGCTGAAACCAGGATCCGGTTCGGTTTGGAACCAATATTTTGGAAAAACAGGTTTGCTGAACTATAGGGTAATGGATATGTAACACATGATCATACATTCATATCGTATCAGACAACGAGGAGAAACCAGTACACGGTCACTGGAGAGAAAAAGGATGACCTCAACTAGCTTTATTATGCATAAGAATACAAGTCCAGAATGAGAAAGATGAAGAGAAGGGTTTCTCCCTCCATTTAGGCTCGGCCAACATACATGTTTCGGGTAGCATCTGGCCTGAAGAAAAAAGATGAAGGATTTATATACAGACAGCGGAGATTCATGTAAGTCGAGAAAAGGGCATGGTTTTACCTAATGGTGATCATCGTGGCCTTCCCAAGGATGCCTCCAACCCTAAAAGAATGAAATAAAGTTACAAAGATGTGAAAAAATGTTGATTCCGGAAGCAGGTAAGAAGCATCATAGCGTACCAGCAGCACAGGACCATCTTGCTTGGCTCTATACAGAATCCAAAACCTGGTAATTAAAAAAATCGCAGGTTAGGCAACAGGCCATATAAAATGTGCACATAACTTAACCGTAACAATGTATATAACCGAATGGCTTTGACCAGCGACAGCACATATTGCAGTTTAGTTTTGCTAGCAATGCATATACAAGCTCGCCATCATTTCCAACTGAATTAGTATCTCCAAGATTCATCATCCAAGCCACAATAATACGATGAAGGATTGCATACACCCATGATCCCAAAATAAAAACATAAAGATATAAATTGGGTTCTAATATCTCGTTGACAAAACCAAAGAGACTGATAACACCGAACATTCAGTCAGGAAGTACGACAGGACATAAAATGCATTTGTACTATTCGCAAATCGCTTTCAACATCTTGCTGACAAAAACAAAGATCCCAGAAAAAGAAATTATTCCCACCTTGAGAGATCTCATCCTTGCAGATTAAAAAAAATCAACCAAGAAGCATAATGACCCATGTTTATCCAAATCATTACCACATGACGGCGCATAGTCCTTTTCCAGTCACCGTATGCCAGCGCTTCGGCCGATGCAAAGTCATGCCTTTGTAAGTAACGCCATCGCCGTGTCCTCCCATTTTCTGAACGAATTTTCAATGGAACGAGCTCACTGGTTAGGGCGATTTGGGAATTCGGAGTGCCCTTCCTATTGATCGGACTTCAGTTGAATGCTTTTCGAAATGGACTGACCTTTTTAACTACATGGGCCGACCCGTAAGCCCGTACTCGTAACAGACAAGAAAAAAATGGCTGACTGGGCCGGCACAGACCAGAACAAATCATCCCTGTAATAACTACATTATCATTTGATGTCTGAATCATTCAGTGGGAAGAAATGGGGACTCCTACAAAGAAGAAACTCATAATATACAAATTCAGAGGCTTAATTTGTTACATGGACAGTGGAAGAAGCATTCTTCGTTTCTTCTTCCTAGCGAGCATCACTTGCTTCAGCACCTTCATGCACACAAGCAGTACCACTGCGGCGCATAGCAGAAACATGGCGAGCCTCAGATGCCTGAAGTACAATGAAACCGCAGCGAAGACGACGAGGGATAGGATGACGAGTTCCCATATAACATACACTGCAATATCAACCCTGCAAACCAGAAAACGAGTATGTTGCCACTTACAAAGCAATCCAGGAGGGAAGCAATGCATGTTTAATGCTGATAGTCAACGCCTAAAAGAGCAACACTGAAAACTTTTGAGCAATAGGATGAAAGTTTCCCATGTAACAGACACTGCAACATCAACCCTGTAAACCATGAACGAATGTGTTGCCACTTACAAAGCAGTCCAGAAGGGAAACAATGCATGTTTTTAGTGATCATAGTCGGTTCCTAATGAACAACCAACCGACCGCAAAAACTTTTGAGTGATAGGATAAAGAGTTCCCCTTTTAACAAGCACTGCAACAATTGGAATATGTTGCGACTTGCAAAGCAATCTAGAAGTAAAGGTAGAATACATATTTAGTGATAACATTCAATGAGAAGATTGCAGAACCAGGATTGTGATTCAAAATTGACCGCCCACAGAAAACTCATGTGAATCAAACGAAATAGTTAGAGCCTCAGAGTAATTACGGATCATTTCATTGGCAGGCTTTCTAGACATCAGATAAAAAAGATGTTATAGCTGCAGATGAGGGAAGCTACAAGTCAATGCACCTACGTTTTCATAACAGGAATTTACCATTGAAGCAAATGAAAAGTCAATGATCACCTGATTCACAAACACTCGGTACAGAAAAATGGAATCCTAGAAAATGGGTTTGACGCATGCATGTAAAATCACTACCCCAAATTGAACAAAGCCCCCCACGAGATTAATTGGAATACAAAAACTATGAACATGCATCTAAAATATGTTGAGTCAACGAACGTAACTCTCCGGGAATACAAAACTATGAACATGCATCTACAAAATGTTGAGTTATCAGAATCCGAAATCGTTACCTAGAAGTCGTGGGGCTGAAATTGGAATACAGAAAGGAAATGGAGGCCCATTCATTCTTGGATCGCATTTGATATTCTCTTAGTTGCTCCGCCAAATTCGATCTTGTTATCATCGTGATCGTCACCTCCACCGCCCAGAAAACTTACAGAAACTCATAAACAATCACAAAATGCAGAATTCCAATATTCTCTTCTCTTTGTAACAAGAATGTGCAGTTGACTAGAATCTCGCAATGCAATTACCAAGAAGGGAGACTTAAGGGGAGGGGGGGAACGCAGGACACTGCAGTTATTGCTAACGTTATTAGAGCATTTAAATATTTAGGCCCAATACGATTTTTGTTCCTTGAGAAAAGGCCGATGGGCCTTTTCAAGCTCACTAGTGATAAAGCCCAATTACAACATTTTACTTTTACATCCGATTGATTTCCGCTGTTTGACGTATAAGATATGTTTAATTCTTAAATTTTGTCATATTAAACAAAATTAGTACTCAATATTTTCTATTTAATATATTTTTTACTATTTAAATAATTAATTACTATTATATTTAATTGTCTTGTTATTTCAATATATGGCAAAATTGATTCCGTCTCAGTTAAATACTATCGGTGTGCTCCATTTTGTTATTTGGGAATACCAATTTTGGAGGTCCATTTCAAGGTTTTGAGTCTTGTGTTGGTACCAGTGTTTTTCCTTTTGTATTTCAAAGCAGTTCCATTTTTTCAAGTACGGCAGAGCATTGGCAACATTTCTGTCTGCTTAAAGATTCGAACCTTTCGGGAATGAAAGCTGATAGTTTATTGAAAAAGGAGGAAGAAGAGATGGGACAGGAAATGAATGGGTGGGAATCTTTGTCTGAGAGAGGAAACATTCAATGAAGGTCATCACGTCAGCTGCCTCCATGAGTGATGTTTGTACAAGTGCCTTTGTAAATTATTGCTCTTCGACCATCCTCCTCCATGTCATAATTACTACGCAGTAGTGTCTGATGCATGGATTGAGGTGCACGAGCTTCAACTTTGATGCCAACATTTGCAGAGAATTGCTGATTCAATTGCAGTCGAAAGCACCTCAGCGAGTGGAACTGTGTTGGATTTGATTCTGCTAGCCTCCTGGTCTGACTGCATCTTTTTCTGCAATAGACTCCATGAAAACCCATGAATCACAGGGATCTGTATCATCGAAAGAATGGTGTATCTCATGACTGTATGTATGGCTTCCTGTCGAACAAAAGGAGAAGAAGGAAGTCAAGAGGTTTCTTGCCTGGGATGTGCGAGTGTTGTGGAGGAAATGAGAGTTGACACTGAGATATTGGCGCGGCTCAATCAAACACCACACAGGAGTCTACTAAGCATTAGTACACAGGCTGAAGATCCTTGAGTGAGCCGAGCCAACATCATAGTGATCATCTCATATCTTCTACTGGGAAACCAAAGACGTATTTTTTTTGCTCTGGGGATGATGGAGAATGATCTGCGAGGAAATGGTGAAGAAAGCAATCCCTTTTATTGAATTTTTTCCATCCGAAACCACACCAGACTAACGAGATCATTGATGGCAAGAAACGAGCTGATATGAGTCATGATCAATGCTGCTGCTGCTGCTATAGCATTAATGACAAGTTACGAGAGTGTGCATTCATTTATCTAACTCGTATTCTGCAATCAATGAAAAGGACCCCCACCACTTCAAAACTGTGGTTGCTGCGGTACTTTCTCTTCCACTGTTTGTTTGTACAAAGCTCGAAGAGTTGAAACCTTTCTTCTACACTTTGCTTTGAGAAAAAAGATGAAACCTTTCTGCGTTCTGCTCCTTGTTCCAGTGCCCTGGATATACATCCGAAAGTGAAAGTGATGAATCTCACCAATGTTGCTCCATCCACCAACTTCAATTATACATATGTTCCTTGAATATCACAATACACTCACTTCAATGATAACTCGAGGGCATACATTGCATTTAATAGGTTTTCTTAACCAAGCAGGGTGGTTGATTTCGATTGCTCACGGTCCTGTACTGAATGTCCAACCCCACTTACTCGCTTACAGGTGATGCAGCAGTCATGAAAGTGCATCCTGAGAAGCGCTAGTGAAAATGGCAAGTGCCTTTGGAGAGAAAAGATGGTAGAGTTTCAAAAGCTGATGAAACCATAATCCTTCTGATTCCCATTTTCAACATAGCACGATGCGGCAGAGCCTCTCCCAGAGAGGCCTTTCCCTGGCTCTCTTGGGTATGGTAACATTACAAAGATAAACACACATTCACATGTGAATTCTAATAGTTGCGGTGTGTAGGCGGGCACACACTCTAGGATTCTCCCACTGCTTATCATTCCAAAACAGGATGCACAACTTCAACAACTCATCACAGGTTCACACGCTGGAGCCATCATTTGCAGCCGGTCTAACGGGTTCTTGTCCAATGCACAACAGAAGAAGAATGCGGGCGCATTTCTAGATTTGAAACCGACAGAACTTGACAATGATTACTTCAATCAGCTTATTCAGCGGAAGATAATTTTAAAGTCACACCAAACTCCCCTGTCGAGCTCACAAACAAACAGCCTTGGTGATGTAATATTGAGCATCAGAACAGTAAAGCTTTCAGACATTTTTTGAGTCTATGATCAAGATGACCAGCATCAATGGAAGATTGGATTGCAAGGTGGTTAATCATCACTAAGGCGTAGAAAAACATTGTCATCACTTTATCTATCCTATTTCCTGCAGTTTGCGATTTCTGGATTATGTAGTAATTTTCGGTTTGTTAAGGCAAAATCTGTATCCACTTAAATACAATCCAACTGTTTATCAGATATTGTGACAGCCTGCCTGCACCTTCTTGGTCATTTCAGGCTGTTTGATTTGAAGCATCATTTGAATGAGAGTTTCTCCCGAACTGAATCCAACAACTACCTGGCTTCTTCAGTACACCTCTATCCTGCATCAACCGCCTCACTTTCTTCACTTCCTCCCATCTTCCATCACCAGAATATAAGTTACAGAGATTAATGTAATGTCCTGCAACATCAGGCTCTATCTCAAGAAGTTTCTCTCCGGCAACTTTACCAACTGAAATATTCCGGTGAACGGTGCAAGCCCCCAGAAGAGAACTCCATATAGCTGCATTTGGTTCAACAGGCATCTCTTTGATAAACAACAACGCTTTCTCCAGTTGGCCGGCTCGACTCAGCAAGTCAACGACACAGCCAAAATGCTCTACTCCAAGTTGAAGCTCATACTTAGCAGTCATCTCATCAAAGACTTCAAGACCTATTTTCTCCATCCCACCATGGCTACAGCCAGATAAAACAGTCAACAGAGTAACACTATCAGGATTAATTCCATTGCTGCCTACCTTCATCATGTTGTACAGATCAAGTAGTGCTTTTCCATCACCGTGTTTGCTGTAGCCCGCGAGCATTGTATTCCAAGACACAACTGTTCTTTCAGGCATGGTATCAAAAACCTTCCTAGCAGATTCGAGGTTTCCGCATTTTGAGTACATATCTATTAAAGAATTCTCAAGGATCACATGAAACTGTTCGAAACGAAGGGCATGGCCATGCACTTGCCTTCCATAGTCATATGAAGCAATCCCAGATAACGTCGTTAGAACAATGGCGTATGTAACATAATTTGAAGTTATTCCTTGTCCGTGCAACGCGCGAAACACCCCAAGTGCTTCTCTATCAAGACCCAATTGAGCATAGCCTGAAATAATAGAGGTATAACAAACTACATCTTTCAGAGGCATTGCATCAAACACCTGTCGAGCATCATATATTCTGCCAGATTTGGCATACAAATCAAGGAGCGAGCAACCAACGTACATATGGAGCTCAAAAGGAGTTTTTACTGCAAGCCCATGAACTTGAATTCCAAACCCGAGAACAGAAGCTCCCGCGCATGACGCAAGAACCGTCGCAAAAGTATAAGCATTGGGATCAATACCTGTCACATTTTTAAGTTACAGCTCATACCAAAAGAGCAAATCTACAGAGCAGTAAACTGCAGCCATGAGCAGAGCAGAATACCTGATCTTAGCATTTGAATAAAAAGGCCGAGTGCTTCAAAGGAAGCCCATTTTTAGAATACCCAGATATGATGGCCGTCCAGGACACAACATTTCTCTCAGGCATTTCCTCGAACACCAACCTTGCATCATTCAGAGACTCGAGTTTCAGATAAAACGAAATCAGCTTGTGCCGGAGGAACAGCGAGGGTAGGTAAAAGGTTTTGATCATATGAGCTTGCACGCATTGCCCCCCTCGCAAAGACCTGAACTTGACGGCATCGGATAACAAACCATCATAATCCTTGAACTTCAAATCTCTGTCCCGTGACATCATTTCCGGCACTCCATAATCAAGGGCATGGTTACATTGTGGCGGAAACGTGGCCCTCCGACACCTGGAAGCCAAGCAAACGGACCTCCCACGAACGCAAAGATAGGAACTTGTTCTTCGCATAGCATCATCCCCGTAATCGTTAGCTCCCGAAAACAAACAACCAAAAAAACTTTATGTTTTTAAAAAATAATTTTCTAGAATACATCCAATAATTTAATTCTATTGGATGTTGATCAAGAGCTATTTCACAAGTTGAAGTTTGTGGGGCCTAGGGCTCATTTGAATGGATTGAATCACAACAAATAAAACAACCAAAACCAGGCAACAAGAATAGAATGATTTCAAACAAAAAACTAGATACTATTTAGAGGGTGTCACTGCACCGCTGACTCTAGTTCGCAAGGCTTTTTTTCTCTTGAGGACTTGTTTCCTGTACCTCCTGGCCTCGGCAGATCGTGCCCGTTGATGGAGGATGGCCATGGCGGGGAAATCCAACGGCAGGGATTCCTCGAAAGGTGGAACATTGAGATCAATCAAATGTGCGCGAGGCCCATTAACCAGCCCGGGTCGGTCACAGCGGCCCACGTTTTCTCCGCCTTGACCGTCGTCTTCCCGAGAGGAAGACGGCTGAGCCTCGCCGGGTTCCACCCCCTTTTCGCGGTGGCGACGGGGAGTCACCTATCAGAAAACTCGAGTCAGCGCACAGCATTCCCCTCTTTGACAAAGGAAAACGGTGACAAAAGAATCACGTAGCCACGCGTTGTGGCATCAAAGTAAATCCACGGATCAATAGCGCAAGAAGATACCTTTTTCTCGGATGAAGCCGGCTGATTGGCATCGCAGTCACTGGGCGAGAATTGCAAAGGGGTATCGGGGCTAGGCCAGTGGGTTTGTAGTTGTGGCATTGTTTGCGCGGGCGGCGGCGCAGGGCATGATCTCTTCCTCTTTCGGCCCCAGGCGACCAATTTGGGTCCCCGTTCCAACAACAAAACCGATTTACGAAGATCAAACAGGATACCTGCGACTTCCAACTCATCCGCCGACAACAAATCCCCCTGCTCCATTCTCTTCGAAGCGCCCCTCCCTCCCTCAGGATTCAGCGGAAGCAGGATTCTTCAACTGGCGGCAAATCGAGAGAGAAAACTGCAGAAGAGAGAAGAAGATGGAAAGAGTTGGGGGGGCGTAGTGGAAGTGGATTGGATGAGATTTTGCGTAATTTCGTTTCGTTTTAGAGGCGGAGTTGTGCTTGCCACGTGTCGCCTGGGCGAGGCGAGGAGTCCCCCTCCTTTAGGGTTTTTATTCTTCGGGACTCTTTGTCTGCCCTCCCGCGCCATGCCACAAAATAGTTTCTATTTGTATGCAAAGGAGATCCGCTGTGCCCATCTCCGGTACTTGACTTCTAATCCACCTCCAATTAATAAATATATATATACATGGAAACATGGTAGAAAATAGAATGGCTGCTTTTACATTTGAGGTGGGCATGTTTCTTCCTCAATATAAACCGTCCTGACTAATGAATCAAACGGAAGCTAATTCATTATCTTGGGTTCAATTTTTCGAGTTTTACCCTTGTTTTTTTTCATTGTAATTTGAGTAAATTTAATAACCCACAAATGTGTAATTAAATAGTCATTAATATATTTTTATATATCAAAATAATAATTATATGTTGATTCTTTTTTTTTTTTAAAAAAGTAAACCGACCGAACTGTTAATAATTTTTTGATGGCCCGCGTGCCCAGGCCCGTATTGGGGCCCGGCCCGGACCGTACCCTGCGCTATTCGCAGGGGGGATGCGTAGCGTAGGTAAAGCAGAAGCCCAGTGAGAAATTTTGGGTTTGGCTCGCTATTGAGAACTTCCAGGCGTCCACGTGTCATGTTCAAGGTCAGACACGCCTGCACTGGGAACCGGGATTCGAATATAGAGCCATCGGGATAAATATTCCATTTGAGAAAGTAGTTATTCCCATGAGACGTCAGCCTTTATATTCACACGCCGCATCTCTTTCCACATCCCGCGAAGAAGAAATGGGGTGGTTCTTGGGAGGGAGAACGTCGGGCATAAGCTGGAGAGACCAGGCCCTCGCCTCCATATCTCCGCCGCCGTTGCCACTGCTCGTGTTCTCCCTGCTGTTGATAGCTTTGCTGTACTTGGCATCCTCCCTGGAGTTCCAAGAACGAATTGAGAGTAAGAGGACGGGAATCAAGACCGGCCTCATTCTGCTGCCGCTGGTAGTGATTCTGCTGTCCAGCGCGGTGGCCCTCCGCCGTAGATGTGTCCAGTACAACATGGGGGTGTTGCCTGAGCTGCAGGAGACGACCCCAGAGGACTGGAGCACGGCTGTGCCTCTGATTCTGGTGCTGCTGCTGTTGCTGATCATGGCTCATTACCACCCCTCGTTTCACTCGGGCTTTCGGTTCTTCTAACTGTGTGTTCACCTGACCACCAACACCTTCTGTTTTCGGCCATCAGTTTTGCAAATGAAAGGTGTAGTGTTGATGTAGACACAGATCAATGTACAGCAGATAGGTGGGATCCTATGGTCTTTTGAATACTTGATTATCAAACAAGATGAAAAGTGAACGACTTTTTACATGATACGATGGCCTGATCGGGTTTGATGCCATGTTCCTACTCTTGCTTCTCCAGCTCTCCCATTCTCTCAATTATCGCCTACAGATTCCACATAGCACTTTACAGCCATTTACTCGGAACAGAGAACAAGAATCCCGGATAACTAAAAGAATACCTTTTTGCTGGTCTCCTGTAACTCACCAGCAAGTATGAACTCATCTAATATCAGATACACCTTCGACCGGAAAGGAAACACACAAGATTTAGATAATCCGAAGAGCATGGAATAGATGATTCGACTGCTTTTGATGCAGAGAGCAAGCGAGTTTCCATGGAGTAAATCATTAAGACAACGAAACAGAGATGCCTTTGTCAGAAGCAAACCTTGTGGAAATTGAAGACCAGATCAAGTTCACATACGTTGCTGAAAAAGTGATCGAGTATCTCAACGAACAAGTGTATGCTCTCCAAATAGGCCAACTCATTGTCTGTGATGTCTACACAGAGTGAGAAGAATAAACCCGCATATCTCCGGTAGATAACTTTGTGGGTTCGAAACTGCAAAACAAGAATGTTCATTTAGTGAACAAGACATCTGCACCGTCCAGATGAAATCTACAGCAACGAAAAACCGTAAGGCAAATAAGAAAACAAGGAGCACACCACTTCAAATACGGTGACCAAAAGACGCAACACATTCTAAGAGATGAGTTGCTAGACAGGAAAAAATCTTAATATCAGCACACACTGTGAAGGATGAATATATCACCTCAACGAAGTTGGTGAATTTGGGATCTCTATTGACAACCAAACGATGAACCTGAAGCAGTGGAAGCACCAGTTACAAAAATTCAAATCAAAAGTGGCGACCAAGCCATCAAATAGGGAAAGCATGAGACCTTGATAGGACGCCGAACAAGCTAAAATTTACCTCGTACTCAACCTTATGCTTCTCAGATTCCTCCAGAGGAATGTAGTATTTCGCCAGGCGAGTTTTACCCTGCCTGTTCTGCAACAGCATGAATCTGATCTGCGGCATCAAAAACCCCAGATTGAAGCTAACGAATCGAAGCGCGCAGCTAAGAAATTGAGAAACAGATAATCGACGGTTTACCATTATCGAAGAAGATCCTTGTTCCTTTTCACTCCACAATGGGAGGAATCAATCCTTAATGGCTCCACGACAATCCAAATTGCTCAGTCGAAGGAACACAAGCTCATGAACAAGCCTAAAGATACGAAGCTCAAAATCCAACATTGGGCCGCTGTATTCCACCCAAAATCCATCATTGGGCCGCTGTAATCCAACATTGCGGGCACACTTGATTGTGAAACGGGTTCTGGGTTTCAAATCGCTGAAGTGAAGATGTATTGAGGCCCATAAAGCGATGAAGCCCTAAACGAAGAGCCCAACTCTATAGGCTTTCTTTTCCTTTCGGTTCGGGAAGGAGGTTTATGCTTGAATCCGATTTTGGACTCAGGATTAGGGTTTTGGAGAATGTTGTATGTTATTGGATTGGGGTTGGGTGATGAGAAGGATATAACTTTGAGAGGACTTGAAGCAATCAAGAAATGCAGCAAGGTCTACATTGAGGCTTATACTTCTCTTCTCTCCTTTGGTCTCGTCCCTGATGCGCTTTCCACTTTGGTACCTCCATCTGTTTCTTGTTTCCTGAATTGCCAACTTACTGTGTTTTGTGAACTTATTTTCTGTATAAAGGTTCGATCTTTATGAATATCTACAGGAAAAGCTTTATGGGCAGCCATTAGTTGTTGCGGACAGGGAGTTTGTTGAGGAAAAATCTGATGGCATGCTCGTGGAAGCCCGGTCTTCCGATGTGGCATTTTTGGTTGTTGGTGATCCTTTCGGGTACGGTGCGCCTTTAGTTCTGCTTGAATCAGTTTAACTTTAGTGTTTTGATGTGTTGTGTTTTGTTTTTGTTGATCAGATTAGGTAATTCAGCTTAATTTCATAGGCAAATAAGAAAATCATCTTAGTCTCATGATACTGTAACAAAACACTGTTTAAACGATAGTGATTTTCTGCACACCTGAAACGCTCTGTGCTTGCTGGTTTTTGTTGAACAGTCTGTTCTAACTTCAAGATCAATTGCAGAGCTACCACACACACTGACCTTGTCGTCCGAGCGAAGAAGCTGGGAGTGGATGTTAAAGTGGTGCACAATGCATCAGTTATGAATGCAGTCGGGGTGTGTGGCCTGCAGCTCTATCGCTTTGGGGAGGCTGTTTCCATTCCCTTCTTCACAGAATCATGGAGGCCTGATAGTTTTTATGATAGGATAAAATGGAACAGGGCTCAGGGATTGCACACTCTCTGCCTCTTAGGTAAAGTTCAATGCACATATAGTAACATGTAGATGCAAGTCTCACTGGGCAGCTTTTCTGAACCAGATATACGAGTGAAGGAGCCTTCGCTAGAGTCATTGTGCAGGTAAGCATTGAAGTTCACGAGTGTCATCACAAAATAACTCACTCTCCTCCTGCATCTGTGTAACATTTACACATTCTCCTTTATAATTTGACTTTCAGAGGGAAAAAGGTATACGAAACCCCAAGGTTTATGACAATACAAACTGCAATACAACAACTGTTAGAGGTGGAAGAAAATAATAGGAAAGCAGGTAGCATGGTTCCAGTGGTAAAGCAGATGATTTAAAACCTTAATGCTCATGGCCTGTCCATTACTGCAGTGTATAATGAAGACACCAATTGTGTTGGGCTCGCACGGATAGGTTCGGAGGATCAGAGGATAGTTTCCGGCAAGATGAAGGAGCTTCTGGATGTGGACTTTGGCCCGCCGTTGCATTGCCTGGTCATTGTTGGTGAAACTCACCCTCTGGAAGAAGAAATGCTGGAGTTCTACGCACTCCACAAGTGCAAAGAAAATGAGTGATTTTGATGTGTTTCTGGTCCTTTATCCTCAATGTATACATCCTGTGATAATTTTTGTAAGCAATTTTAAACTGGAGTCTTGATCATTTCTGATGTTTTTAAAACCCGGGCCGATCAATGAAGATTGAAATATAGCAGTTACAAGGCTTCTGTTATCAGTTGGAATTGAATAGAACACAACACAAAAAATGAGCAGAAGAAGGAATAGAGATTCGTGTTACTTGGTGGAATAAATGTGAGCCTAGTTGTATCCTTGTGGCCCACGCCTTCATTTGGTTCCTCACACCCTACAGTGCCTTGGAATTTCCGCTTCGGCACCACCCACTTCAACTTGGAGGTACTCCGGTGTGCCAGGGAAGCATCTCATCAATTTTCTCATCTATCTGCTCCTGCCAGTTCGAAAGTTTCCATCTTTTTTGGGGGTATATTCTTCATTCCAGTTGTTCTTCGTCTTTTTGGGATCGAGCATCTGGGTATTTCGATTCCAATTTAAGCCCTTTGCGTTCATTTCGAATTTCCCCTGTCGACGAACTCTCTGATTACCCTTTTGTTTTTTTTTTTTTTCGTTTCAACGAAATGGCAATTTTTGATATTTCTACAAGGGCTTTGCGATTGGATTTGGGGGTAATTGGCTTTCAAATCTTCCGCCCTGATTTCCCTGCTTTTTCTTCTTCATTTCCTATCCCCAAATCAATTACTCCCTGAAGGCTTCGATTTTGCACTACATTGGTTGGTTTGAAGCCCTAGAAGCGATTAGGGGGTTGAAGAGCAATATGACAACTCGTGGAAGCAGATCGGAGAAGGTGAAGAGAATTTTCCAACAATTCGATTCCAACAGGGATGGTGGCCTTAACCGGGAGGAGATGGCCGCGCTGGTGGTGGCGGTCAACCCCAGGGTGAAATTCAGCAACGAGCAAATAAGCGCCATTCTTGACGAAGTTTTTCGAACCTACGGGGATTCATCGATGCCGAAAAGGGGCTCACTTTTGAGGGCCTCCTTCGAACTTATGACGATGGAGCCGGTGATGTGGACCGAGATTTTGATGCTCTCGGCTTGGAGCTTAAGCCGCTGGAAGACAAGATTGGTATATCTGGAGCATCAGAAGAGGCAGCATCCTCGTCATCAATTGTAGATGAAAATGCAGTGGAACCTCACAAGGACCAGCGTACGGCTGCGTGGGCCGCTTCTCCTAACCATGGCATTGTGTTTGATGACACATGGAAGCTTGTTGATGATCTCGAGATTCTGATTAAGAGGCTGCGGACAAAGCATATGAAGGATGGGAAGATAAAGAATGATAATTCAGATGCCTTTTCCGATCCAGGGTGGTCCAGGGATTTCGGTCCATCTACTGAAACTTCAGAAAATAGGTTCGTTTGGGATGAGTCTGGAGCTGATTATGCTAGTTTTGTGAAGGAATTGGGAGTCTTGAGATCGAGAGCCGATCGAGCACCAGTAAGAGCAGAGGCTCTTGATGGACAGATGGCCATGGGGCGCATGTTATATGAACATTATCTGTATAAGGAAGCTTTGGTGTGCTTCAAGAGGGCCTGTGAGTTGAATCCATCAGACGTGAAGCCACATTTCAGAGCTGGTAATTGTTTATATGTTCTTGGGAGGCACACTGAAGCCAAGGCTGAGTTCCAACAGGCTTTGTATGCTGCAGAGACCGGTGGTACTCAGTGGGCATATCTGCTGCCTCAGATTCATGTAAACTTGGGAATTGCACTTGAAGGTGAAGGTATGGTGCTGAGTGCTTGTGAGCACTACAGAGAAGCCGCCATCTTGTGCCCCACGCATTTCAGGGCTCTGAAGCTTCTGGGCAGTGCTCTGTTTGGTGTTGGTGAGTACAAGGCTGCTGTCAAGGCCTTAGAGGAGGCTATTTACATGAAGAATGATTATGCAGATGCACACTGCGATTTGGCTTCCGCTTTGCATGCCATGGGAGACGACGAAAACGCGATCAAAGAGTTCCAGAAGGCCATTGATCTGAAACCTGGGCATGCTGATGCACTGTACAATTTGGGTGGGCTGTACATGGATATGGGTAGGTATCAACGCGCCTCAGAGATGTATACTAGAGTTCTGGCTGTGTGGCCAAACCATTGGAGAGCACAGCTGAACAAGGCAGTCTCATCATTAGGAGCAGGAGAAACTGAGGAAGTGAAGAAAGCTCTGAAGGAAGCTCTAAAAATGACGAACCGGGTAGAACTGCATGACACCATATCACACTTGAAACATTTGCAGAGGAGAAAATCCAGGAGAAGTGGGAATGGCAATGTTGAGCCAGCATTTGTTACCGTGGATGCATCGAGATTTAAAACCTCTGGTGAGAAAACCTCGTTGAGACAAGTACTGGCTCTGGCATTGGAGGTCAGAGCCTTCCAGAGGGTCACTAGACTAAACCGCTGTGATATTGAGCTTGTAAAGAAGGAAATGAGGGAAACAGAGGTGCCAGTGTCTTATTCGGGTCGTGGTATACCTGAGAAGTCAATACGCAAGGCTTCATTGGAGGAGGTGCTTCGCAAGCTGCTGTCTTTTTTGAAGCCTGAAACTTTTGTAGGAGCCATCAGAGCTATAAACCAGAAGATCTTGTCTGTGTTGGACGATTCAGAGTCGGGCAGGGTAGATTTAGGCATGCTTTTTGCGGTTATCGCCCTCTCTGCGGTGGCACTGTGGAGAAAAGGAAGCAAGCAGCATACGACTCCCTTGCTTGGCGCGCTGTGAATGAAGGCAGCTCACAGATTCAGAAATCCGAGGCCCAAGGTTACATCAAACTGTTGAGGGCTATTTACACTCCCTCCCTGGGAATAGCGAAATGCTCGAAGTACGGGGAGAAACAGATGACAGGTTGATCACTGCGCCCGAGTTCGTCACAATGTTTGACGATGAAGAATGGGGCTTCAGCATTCTGTCCACCCTGGTGAAACTCGAGATGTGCGACAGAATCCGCCATGACAGACATGTTTGTGCTACATGTCGGTACCCCATCATCGGTCTGCGCTTCAAGGAGACTAAATCACACTTCAGCTTGTGCAGTCAGTGTTACTGCGAAGGAAAAGTTCCCTCTTCAGCTTCCACGCAAGATGAGTTCATATTCAAAGAATACGGAAATCATGCAGAAGCCATGAAAGACAAATGTTTCTGGTTTGGCTCCTCCAAAAGCGTCTCTTAGCCTCAACACTCTGTTCCTACGCATGTGTGTCTCGTTGGTTTGTAAAATAAGGTAGAAATCAAGCCTTTGTTTCTGGTGTGGCATGCCGGTGTTGTCCGCTATGCATGCTTGTGATCTGTCTTGTTGATTCATCAGTTTCTACGGGCAGTGAAGAAATAGATTACCTGTTCTTTTGATCCTTTGAACAGTCATTTGAACGATTTTACCAAGAGCTTTGCATTTTGGGATACTCCCCGCCTTTGGGTAGTCTACATGCAAACGCCTTTAACTGCAATGCCTCATCACAAATTTCCTCAAGTGCAAATATGAAAGTAACATGCAGTGCAAGTTTTGATTCCATTCACCAAACAAGGCGGCCAACCTAGCAATGAATTCTCTACGCAAAGTTCTTCTCATCTGTAGTCATCAGGCAGATGGAAACCAGTCATAACTATCTTATCTGCAGACATCTTTCCCGTCTTGGGCATGACATGCCAGTGCAAAGTCAAGTTGAAGCCCTTTCCGCGCAGGTTACTACCCTAAACATTTGTCGAAAAAAGAATGAAAAAAAAAAATCAGAAATAGCTACAGCACTAAAAGAATAGCAGAGATGGATGGAGGCACTGACTTGATCCACGAATCGATACTTGTTATTAGTGTGAATCGCAAATATTGCATGCTCTTTGGAAGGTATAATGCCATCCCACAAAGACACCTGTAAAAATGCATCACAATTTCCAACGGAATCAAAACCCAACTAGTGCAGAGCTCACAGATACAATGAACACCTGATTCATTATACCTGATTGAGGGCATTCTTATGAGTTTCATACTCAGCCGCTAAAAATACAAAAACCTGCAAATAGCACAAAGGTTTTTAATGCATGATTATCATTACGCAAGCAAGTTCATCCCCAGATAAAATTTAGACTGGGAGAACAAAATGAGGAAATGGCTTTCACGAAACGTGAAAAAAAAAAAAACCTGTTTCGTGTTCCATGTGAAAAGGGACTGCAAGTTTGCTGATACATTCAGTGTCAGGCTGACCTGCAGAGAATAAGCCATCAACAAGTACCCAGCTATGTCTGATGATCTAATAATCAAGTTTGCACGTCCATGGCTCACAGCTTGAAGAAATACAGAATAAACTCATAAGAACCGTAAAAATCCCAAAAGTTTATCGGATGAGTTACCTCGTCGTCACCATCCGGTCTTTTCTGGAACCAATTGAAATTCAGTACCTTAACAATGCAATTGCTTAGGGTTATTAAAGGGGTAAAAGAACCAACCATGAACAAGATTTCAAAATCAGAAATTATAGTTTACCTGGACTTCTGAAGTGGGAGACGGCGAATTGAAATTGTCCGAGAACGATGCCATGGCGCACATTAGCGCGAGAACAGTGAGGGAGAAAGTGAGCAGAGCGTTGGCTCTGTAAGCAAAGGAATGCATCTTCCCTTTCCAGATTGTGAAGTCCCGGAGCCTTTTCCGGAAATCAGCGAATCGGAAACTGAGATAGAAGCGTCACAGGCACGAACTCGGTCGCCGGTAAGAACGGTCTCCTCCGCTGAATATCTTTTCCCAGGAAAACAGAATGGTAACAGAGAACACCAGCACCGAGCAGAAACGCCTTTTACTCAATTCCGCTCTAGAAATAAAATTTTAATTATGCATTTTAAAAATAGTTTAAATACTCCTCTATAATGGGCAATATTAACCTGGTTTTACGCGAAAGCCAAGAGCCCAACCCAATAAAAACCGAGAGCATTTGATTCCCTGCAAAATTAAAACAAAAAGGTCATCTTGATAGTATGTGATTTTAACAAAGTTTTAATTTTGATAAATCTTGGATTGAAATTATTTTTATTAAAAAAAATAGTTTACTATAATTCAAAAAATGCATTTAAATACAATTAAAAATAATAATGTAGCTCTATTTAAAAGTATTATTTGATTTTGATTAAGATTATTTTTAATTCTATTTCTTGATAATTACTTTTCAAGAAATTCATGTAATAAAATAAAAAGCAGATTTCTCCATCTTTTTTAAAAATGATAAGCGTTTTTAAATTTCTTCGGTTTTGAAATTTATGAAATATTAAAAAATAGAATTCATCTGTGCTCGAAATTTCAAGCTTGGGATTATACGCATCAATCAAACACAAGCGTCTGGCATTCGAGTAATGTGTAATAACTTCTATGATTTAAATGTTGGGAGGGGTGGACACCGCGTGTCCGAATGGGTGCACTGCACTGTGTCGCGAGTTGTTTTTTGGACCGTGACAACGTGAGTGGTATGTATGTCTACGGCTCCTCGAATCAGTCTGCTTTGTCCAACAACAGAAATCCGTTACGTTGGAATGCATTTATGAAATATCCCATTATTTTATTATTTGTCTACAAAAACGTGTTTTTTTATTATATAAAATAAAACCACTTTCTGAAACCCATGAACGGCATATTGCTAATGCATACCTAATCTTTTCCAAAATTGCGTATGGTGATCATTATTTGAAACAATTAATGAATTTTCCAATAATTTAATGTCGGACTATAAAAATTCGCACAAACAATTTATAAGAGGGTAAAAATTTTCTGCGATATTTGATTATTTACAAAGCATCCTCTTCATAAACCATTGCCAGTTGATGACGTCATATATACGTCTGCCACGTGGTGGGCCGACAGTAGCACGTGCGACAAGGCATAAAACTATTGATGGCGGCAGCAGTTACGGTTGCAACTTACAAACTCGCTGCGGGGTGTCCCCACCGAAACCAATTAATTGTCTACACATGGCTTGCTTTTCCAAGTGGCAGTTCCGTATGTCCAGAAAAAAAAAAACATTTTTTTGCTTGAAAATATATTTTTTTATCAGATGGAGAAAAAAAAAACATACAAGGGATATTTCTTCTCCATGCAAGTAGTCACAAAATCAGGGAACAGAATCACATCAGCTGCTCGTGCATCTTCCTCGTCCGCTCCCATTTGTCTGTCCTTGCTCCCGACTTCGCTATCACGCTCGCCTCTACATACAGCCTCTTCCAGCTCCTCTTTTTATATATATACACACAAGGAATGGGAATGTAGAGCACAATAGAACAGACTGAACTCTCAGAAACAATGAGGCAGTGGTGTTCCTCTAGATACCTCTCCTTGCTCTTTGTTCTTCTTCTTGCAACGAAATTCGGGTAACTGCGTGTTAGAAATGCTCCTTTTCATCGAATGATAGAATCCGATGTCATACAGCTGAACCTTGTGTTTTCCATTTGTCTGTCTTCTCAGAGGTTGCGAGCAAGAGGCGTTGCAGAGATCCGCCAACCATCAAGATCAAGAAAGAGTCGCAAAGATGGTGAATCTAGAAATGTAAGTGCTGTGGATTGAACCCGATAGAAAACATGACAGAGGATTTAAAATCTCCCGTGTGTTCGATGACGCAGGGCTAGAAGAAACGCCACGCAGAGGCGGAAGCTGGGATACTTCTCCTGTGGAACAGGGAACCCGATCGATGACTGTTGGAGGTGCGATCCCAACTGGCACAACAACAGGAAGCTGCTCGCCGATTGCGCGATCGGCTTCGGTCGAAACGCCATCGGCGGTCGCGATGGCCGGTACTACGTTGTCACGGATCCGAGCGACGACGACCCGGTGAGCCCCGACCTGGGACGCTCCGTCATGCCGTCATCCAGGACGAGCCCCTGTGGATCATATTCGAGCGAGACATGGTCATCACCCTGAAGCAGGAACTGATCATGAACAGCTTCAAGACAATCGACGGTCGCGGCGCAAATGTGCACATCGCGTACGGAGCATGCATCACCATACAGTTCATATCCCATGTCATCATCCACGGCCTGCATGTCCACGATTGTGTGCCGACCGGAAATGCCATGGTCAGAAGCTCGCCGTCTCACTACGGGTGGAGGACCATCGCTGATGGGGATGCGATCTCGATCTTTGGATCCAGCCATGTCTGGGTGGACCATAACTCCCTCGCGAGATCCGCCGACGGCCTCATCGATGCCATCATGGGGTCTACCGCCTTGACGATCTCGAACAACCATTTCACCGATCATGACAAGGTCATGCTGTTGGGACACAGCGACACTTACGTCAAGGATAAGCAAATGCAAGCTACCATAGCGTTCAACCATTTTGATGAGAAGCTCTCGCAGAGGATGCCCAGGTACAACAAACAAGAACCCTGGGGAATAACTGTTGCTGGAAAGGAAAGGATGCAATACATCTGGTTTTATCTTATTTCAGGTGCAGGCATGGATACTTCCATGTTGTGAACAACGATTACACTCGCTGGGAAATGTATGCTATCGGCGGGAGTGCAGAGCCCACCATCCTCAGCCAGGGGAACAGATTCCTTGCCTCGTTCAACCCTTCACCAAGGAAGTAAGCCATTCTCTTTGTTCTCTCCAACATTCATTACTATGACGTAGTGCCAATTTACGATCGGGTTCCGTTCAGGTAACGAGGAGAGCAGACGGCGGCGCGGCCGATTGGAAGAACTGGAATTGGAGATCAGATGGCGATCTAATGCTCAATGGAGCTTACTTTGTACAGTCTGGAACTGGAGCTCCATCCAGCTACGCCAGAGCTTCAAGCTTGGGGCCAAACCTTCCCAACTTGTTAGCTCTCTGACCACAGCCGCCGGAGCCCTTGTCTGCTACCCAGGCAGCCAATGCTAGCATATATACACATGTTACTACAACAGAGAATGAATCCACAGATCGTGCAACCTCGGGACCTGCTTCAGCTCAGCCGGAGCAACTCAAGTGTTGTCCAACGTTTCTTCTTTGCAGCTTTGTGTGCCAAGTCATTTCTCTAGACTTACACAGCTGTCCTTCCACAAAAACACACGTAGTGCTTGTTGTAGTTCAGGTCTCTATTCTTACAGCGTGAGCCGCTTTACTGTTTCGGTTGTACGTCGAATGCAGAAAGCCAATAATACAAACACATGTACTTACAAAGGGCAACAATAACAAATTATCAATTAATCTATTAATTCTTTTATTTTTTTTACTTCCCGAAGTAAAAAAAAAAGAATTGAAACTACTAAATCGTGATTATAAAATTTAAGGACATTATTGCTTATAATTTTTCAAAACATTTCAATAAATAAATTCTTGAATCATAGCAATTTAACTCATCAAATATATTAATTTTCATCACCCGTATCCACTGATTTGTAAATTGCATTTTATCGATGATTGACATTCAACTTGTTTTATACAATCGATTAATTGATACATAAGTTTCGAAATCTAAGACGATTCATCTAAAAGAGATAGACGAACAACATGGTTAGAGTCGATTTGATGATTCAAGGATCTTAAATTTTTGATTGCCCCTCAATGTGATTGTAGCAAATCATGTCAAGTGGCCATGTTAGGGCGCAACTAGTCATTGCTGCCGTCACAGTCTGCTTATGTTCAATCCTTGTCCAATGTAATTGCACGATAATACGCTATTATGATTATTAGTAAATTAGATGGCGATTAATGTGTGTGTGTGTTACGTGATGTAACATGCTCTTTTATGGTATGGTGGCGTCCACGTCATGCCACTGCCCACATGAAGATCAATTTAAGTTATCACTTTTTAACAATTAATATAAATATTTTCTTTAAAAAAAATACGAATATCAGAAAAATGCACATTTTTCTTTTTGGCGGGAACGCGGGGAGAGTGCAATCGGTGCGCAGACTGTCCTGTCGTTTTCCGAAACGGGGAAGATCCGAAGCTCAACGAGGAGGAAGAGTGTGAGAACAATCGGAGAGTTCCGGCATTTCTACTCAGGCGAGTACGTATCGAATTTTTTTCTTAGGGTTTTCATTTTGAGTTCATTTTGGTTACTCTTGATGTTTCAAGGTTAGGTTTCGGGTTCAGTATCCTATTGGATAATACGTGCAGTAGTTTCATGAATTGGAGAAATTGGAAATCAAAGTAGAAGACATCAGCGAAATACCTAGTCGATTCTGTAATAGTATCCCATTGCATGTGAAGAGACCTGGAATTCTGTGAAGGGAATTTCTTGCAGATGCACTTCATCTTCTTATAGGTAGGATTATTCATGACTATTTTTTATAGCAGGTGATGTTCCCTGTTTTGAAATGGGCACAACTATGCCTTGACTGATCATCTCCGTTGCATTCTGGAAATAAATAATACTTCGAAAGGCGATGAATTCTGTTTTTCCCTGTTGTTATTCTCATATTATTGTTTATGAAATATAACCCTGTCTTTCACGGTTCTCTGGCTTACAAGCTTGATCCCATGCTCATCAATTGTTCAACATGACTGCTTTGCTAATGTGGTTCAGTGGGATACTTGCCAAGGGAAAGAAGGTGAAAGTGAAATCGATGTAAGGTGGCTGAATAACAGAGCGATCTTCATAGCTGTTGCAATAAATTATGTGGACTGGGGACTGTTGCTGCAATAATGATGGTACTCTTGTGGGTCTGCTTAATGTGTCCTGGAAAGGTGTAGTTTTCATTGCTTCACTATGGAAAGGCTTACCGCAGCCTAGGTGACCATGAAAGGTATATTCTGAGTCTGGTTTCTGTGGCAAGCGATTCTTCAGGATGTGCTGCTGAAACTTTCTCATCTTCAGCGTAGGAGAAAAAACTCTCTTGCAGAAGCCCACGGCAAGAGGCATGAGCCGCTGTCTGATGAACACATCTCAAGATGAACGAATGGGTGATGGTTGGGCTGTGTGAATGGCAGCAGCAGGGAAGAATGATCAGCACGAATGAAGCGCAATTCAAAATGTTAGTAACAGTTTTGTAGTCTCCTTCCACTCCAGTCTCGCTGACATACACAACAACGACGCATCATTTTTGCAGAAAATCGATCCCCTGATGACCGGCTCTCGCAAAAAAAAGCTATCTCAAGGTAACCTTATGTGGCGACCCGCTCCTAACGTCGATGATTGAGCTTGGGCTAGTTGTCTTCTAATTCTTTTATCAACGCAAAGTAGGCAACAACCTCTGAGTCATGAAGTGGCTAAATGTGAAATTCGCAGATTCTGATGGATGATTCAAGACAGCAAAGCAAGCTCTGAAATGACAACTTCATACCAAGGGAAGCACAGTAGTTTCCTCTCTGTATCTTATTTATGCCCCGTACACAACGGAATTACAAGGGAAAAGGTCTCAGGCTAGTGAACATGGCTCGAAGTCAGCTCACTGTTTCTCCGTTACCAGTGCTTCTCTGTCTTTCTCCACTTCCTCCGGCGACTTCCCGAAGAACAAGTCAGTGATCGAGGGCAGCTTCATGACGCCGGGTAGGACACTGGGATCGTGATATTCCCAATCATGGGAAGATCGATGATGAGCCCCAGCTCCAGGAGATAATCGATGTCCCAATCGGCGCCGATGTCGCGAACGAGGCTGACGATGGCGCTGTGCGGCACCTTAACCGTGACATCGAGCACTGTCTTGCCGTTCGCCACGAGAGATCCGGGGTCGGGTATGGTTCCGGCGGCGACGCGGCGGTTGGCGCTCTTGAAGACATAGGCGATCTCGCAGATGGGGATGGGGACGGAATAAGGATTGGAGACGGCGACTTTGGCGAGGAGGGTTATGCCGTCGAGGCCGAAGCCTTTGAAATCGACGTCGTTGAGCGAGGCCTCCGGCTTCGGGATGTCCGAGATCTTCTGCGCGATGAACTTCTTGGCTTGCTCCAGCAGATCCATGGCGGCTCAGCTGCTGGTTGGTGCTGCAAATGCGAGTAAGTATCAGAGCCAAAGAAATGACTCAGACCCGGTGCACTGCCTACGCGTTGGAATGCTGACATTCCGCGGCATATTTAATTCATTCTCGCCATGTCGGTACCCTAAACCATATTCGCACACACTTAAAAAAGAAATGCCGAAAATGAAATATTCCGAATAACTTTTAAAAGTGATGACAAAAAATGGAAAAAAGACAGAAAAAATGGGAGTGTTTATCTGCACAAATGTGGTGATTTTAAATTTCAGGTGTCTATCCAAAGTCTTCCTTTTAAATTTCATGAAATATTCCTAAAATTTATCTGAAATTCTGTCATTCTTTTCTAAAATTTTTCAGAAATTTATTTTTTTTATTAAATTCAAAATCCAAAATTTTTCAAAATTCTAACATTCCTGTCACTGGGGATGAATCTTATTCTTCTTTATTTTTTAAAAAAGAAAATAAGATTCTATTTTCACGTTGTTGGGCCTTCTAAAGAAGCTCTTGGATTAATTCCACCAATCCACCGGCCCATTAATCCAACTTTCTGGTATTTCCCGATTCCTCCCATTTCTATTTTACGTACGGTCCTCATCGCCGACTCTCGTGTCCTCTCTTCCCCTCTCTGAAGGTGTTTTTTTTTCTTTACTTGTTCTTCAATTGTTGATTTGATTCCTTGTTTGTGTATGTCCATGGGATTTGCTTTTTCTGGGACGCTGAGAAGTATTGTCTCGTAATCTCGTTGATTGTATGTTATTTTCGTTGATGAGATTCATAAAAAGGTTGGGGTTTTGATCATGTTTCTGGTGTTGTATCAACTGTGCGAAAATCTCTTTCCTCGATTTTCTCGATGATTCTTTGGAATTTTATTGCGTTGTTCGACATAATTTACGTTTTAGGGTAAATTGTAGGAGTAGGCGACTGCGGAGCCTGGTTTTTTGTGAGGTGTTAATATTCATTTTGCCCCCAACGAGATTGGATCAGCTGTTACATCGTGATGCCCGTTAGATTTATGCGGTTTCTTGATTTTCGTTTTTTTTTTTGTGTGTTTCAGATTTCAAGGTTAAGGACAAAGGTGGGTTTAACATTCTTTTCATGTCTGAACTTGACGTCGTGGTTCCCGCTACCTATGGTATGGCTTCTTCAATGAATCCTGAGGAGTGCCTTTGTGTGTCTTCCTAACTGACAGCATGATTCTTTCATGCGATTCTAGATCCTTTTTCTGATGCAAACGCTGAGGATTCTGGGGCAGGGTCAAAAGACTACATTCATATTCGTGTGCAGCAGCGTAATGGTCGAAAAAGCCTAACGACTGTGCAGGGGTTGAAGAAAGAGTTCAGCTACAGCAAAATCTTGAAGGATCTCAAGAAAGAGTTTTGCTGCAATGGAACTGTCGTTCAAGACCCTGAACTAGGCCAGGTTGGTGTCTGATCTGTCATTCCTTGCTTTGAACACGTTGCATCAATGGGTGTTTGATGCTTTACGATCCCGTCTCGCCCCTAGGTTATTCAGCTGCAAGGTGATCAGAGAAAGAACGTGTCTTCCTTCCTTGTTCAGGTAATGACGACTGAGGCTCATCACTGTAGCTTTTAGCTCTTTCAGCAACTAATCTTGCCGCCTCATGAGCAGGCTGGGATCGTGAAGAAGGATAACATAAAGATTCATGGTTTCTAAGTCTTGGCGTCCATGCTCATCCATCATGCTCTGAAGCCCGTCGGTAAAGCTGGTTTTAAGTAGTAGATAGTTTGTTTCATTTCCCCGAAACATTATATGGATGTGACAGCCATTGAATCTCAAGGCTGAGTATTGCTGCGGTCTGTGTAAACTTTAAGTACTTCAAAACGCATTGACTGTCTGTGTATCTATTCGTCTGGCTCATTCCCAATATGCCAGCGGCAGCTTCACAAGAATGTAAAGCTTTTGTCAACTTGACATCCTCTCCAAGCATATTTGACAAAACCCAGAACTCCAAGATAAAGTGGCACACTTTGGTTGTATGAACGGATCAAATCTTATGAAGAAGAGGACATAAAGTAGCATATGCCAGTGGTGGGCGAGACTGAGGAGAAGGCATGTGATGGATGGATGGTGATTGGTGAGTGGTTGCTCCGTTCTCCACGTCTCAGCAATCTGTAGGCAGGAAGAACAGAAACCACGTCGCGCGGGGTGCGTGCGGATGTGTTGTTGGTGAGATGATACTGCCGGTTTTCAAGCTGGGCGCCTTGGCACTCAAAGCGATCTGCAAACCCATCGGAAAACGCATCAAGAAGGAGGCAGGTTCGAACCCCAAGTTCAGGCAATCGATAATAAATCTTGCCCAGGTATTCTACTTTCTAGCCCTAGCGATCTCCTCTGCAAGTGAACCCCAAATCGTAGATTCTGGATTGATGGGATGGCAGGCAAACCATCGGTTGAGCACGAAGATACAGCGACAGATATATGCTCAAGCAACCGACACCAAGATTCGTCCCCTGAACGAAGAGAAAGCGGTTCAGGCTGCCGCCGATCTCCTTGGGGAAGGCTTCATTTTCACGGTGGGTACAACTCGAGCTTTGATCCATGGTTTCGGAAACTTGTGTTTTCGTCTCCGCGGGTCCGGCAATCCTGCTCTGACGAACTTGCTTGTTTGCTGGTGGGTAGGTTGCAGGATTGGGTGTGACGTTTGAGGTGCAAAGAAGTTCGAGATCAGAAGCCAGGAAAGAGGCGGCACGTAAGGAGGAGCTAGAGGTTAGTGATTTTCTCATATTCATCAATGGTGTTTGGATGGCTGAATCAGGATCGAACCAAACCATCCGATTCTGTTTCCAACCATTGTTTAGTCGATGAATGGCTGACCCTCAGGTGATAAAGTGCCGGCAGGATGAGTTGGAAAGAGAGCTGGAGAATCTTAAGCAGGCACTGGCACCACAGACTCGTCCAATGGCTGCCATCAGCTTCAGGCTGCCTTCTGGAACTGGAAGCCGAACCATATTCGCATGATTCTTCTTATTGGCGCGCATTGAAATTTCCAACTCCGTCTCCCAGCTAGAAACGAGGAAGCAGCGAATTGTTTGATTTCAGAAGAATCTGTTGAAAGCAGAGAACTGCCGCATCAGCTTTGCTCCCACAAACTCTGTACACAAAAAAGACTTCCCAAAGAAAGCAGATGTGTGGCATGATCTGAAGCCGTCAACAAGCAACACAGAACACCATATCTCTCTCCATCTCCTTCTCAACTTTGATAGAATGTAGAATTAATGGCGCTTGATGTGTATGGCAATAAACTCTCTATACCCATAATGAGATAGAACTGGTAACAACCTATATTTGTTCCCGAGAGTTGCATTAATTTGATGCCAAGATTCAACGCTTTCATGCCTATAAATCCTTCATGAAAACACCACCCATTGCATCAACCCCACAGCTCACTTTTACTTCGATTAAGAATATGAGGAGCAGCCTCTGCGTTGCGTGGATGCTCGTCTTTGCGACCCTTGCGATGAACACCAAAGCTTGGTTTTGCGATGCAGAGTCCCCGCAACCTTCATTTCCATGGCCACCTCCGATACCAAACCTACCCGGAATGCCCCCCATGCCATCTTGGACATTTCCTCCTGTCCCAAAGTTCCCATTTTGCCCTCCCCCACCACCGTCTACTACGCCACCGCCGTCCTCTGCACCCACCCCTATGTGACCGAACATCAGGCACCGTCGCCATCTGATCGGAACTTTTGACCTTTAAAGCATTGTTCTGCGTTCCGCACATCATTCGAGCCAGCCCGCATACGTATACTTCGTTGTACCGTAATGTTTCAATAAATTATCGAGTCTTCATTCCACGAGTCGTAGCTTGAGTTGGTTGTTCCGTTCAAATATATGAAGTAGACCATCAACATACTTCGTTATTTTAATAATATTTTATATAACTTCAAAATTGTTTGTGTGGGGATTTTTACGGTTTCGATTTTCCGATTTATTCATGAATTTGAATTGAATCCAGTTTAATCCCATTTTAACCGAATTTTAAAACATTGTTTGATGTTGTGGGTTGTGATTTTATATTAAAATAAACGATCGAAAAAAATAAAATACTCGGCGCAACTTAGCAAAAAGCACGGAGAATCCCAACGACACGCGTGCGCATCGTAACGATCACGCTTGGACCGTCACGTGAATTTCCCGATATCACTCCCCATTCCTCCCCAATCCCCGCGGAGAATGGAGACGTCGCTAAAA
Source organism: Utricularia gibba (assembly GCA_002189035.1). Taxonomy (NCBI): domain Eukaryota; kingdom Viridiplantae; phylum Streptophyta; class Magnoliopsida; order Lamiales; family Lentibulariaceae; genus Utricularia; species Utricularia gibba. The sequence goes on along the minus strand of NEEC01000023.1, from coordinate 697,759 downwards.
CCCGGATACTACACATCTTCGCTCCAGAGATCATCAAAACCGACGCTGCGAGCTTCCGGAACTCGTCGAAGGTCTCGCCGGAAAAAAAAATTATTACGCACGGCGTCGACAAGCGAAAGCAGGCGCCAAACGGAGTCTTGCATACCATGGGGAGAATGATGAAGGACACGATGCCGGAGGAGATAGCCGGAGACGGTTTCTTACTGACCAACGTTTACCTCCCTGATGGATTCGTGCCGAAGGGGTTGATCGCTTTCCTTTCGTACAAGGCACTATTAGCGCTCGTATGGATGACAGCTCATGACGATCCCGAGGTTCCATCAGTTGGTTGACACTTCTAACCTTCTGGGCACTGGATGGAATCCTTGCAGTTGGCTCGAACCTAGCAACTTCCGATCGAGTCATCGAAAAGCATGGGTCATACCCTGGCTTCAAGGGGCGGCGGTGCGGAAATCTTACGCTGGTAACTGAACGAAAATGTAGAGATAGATTCACGAGAAACTGAGAGCTGGTGGGGTTCAAAATTGGTGAAGGGGCAGACTCAGTTGATGATACATGTAGCACAGATTTTGCTCATCTTGGTCAGATTTGAGTTCCCATATTGATCACAAACTCATTATCATATCAATTTGCAACTGGTATATCCACAACATTTTACCCCAAGATTTCCATGAACGTGTGTTACAGTACAGCGATCCAAGGAACTGAGAGTATGGCATCCAAGATTCCTAAGTGACTGCAAAATATATTGTACAGTACCTGTTCACCATGAATCGAACTTAGCTCCGAAACTGAGAGCATGGCATTCAAGATTCCTAAGATTCAACTGCATGATGTAGCAGCATTTTGGACGTTGATGAGAGAACAAGGACAGAAAAAGGGCCTTCTTATTTGCATTATACGCGGGTTTCAGAAACTCACCACAACGGCAGTTGCTGTTTCTGCGAATTTAGGAATGCAGATGAGTCTAACAACCTGCCCTTCAGAACCTGCACCGTCACCTTATTCTGCTGAGTGAACATGAATATTTGTATCGAAACCGATACACATGTAGTGAAAGGGTAAACATACCCTTTATCATGCTGGTCTCATACTTGTCTTGGTTCCCGATGAAGTAGACATGAGGGCACGTCTCAATGTAAAAAGGGTCTCTATCAGTGAAAGGGTAACATCCTGGACAGCAGCAAAATGCATGTCAGAAAGGAAACCATGAGGTTTCGTAATGCACAGCTAAATATAACAGGCCTAGAGTGTTCGGTGCTGTTGGTGCAAGATGCCTCCATTTCAAAGTTCTCTCCATGAATTCAAGTTTGCTTTCCGCATCGCTGTACTTCTCAAGGTCATCAATGTTCTGACCAGATGTTCCGAGAAACCTGATAAAGGAGACATATGTGAGGGCAAGAAAATGCTCAAAAGAATAGAAAATGCTTCCCTTTTAAGGATAATCTTACCTCACGTTGTCTAGCTCGAAAGAATGAGGGTTAGGGCATGATCTGAAGGTGTTAAAAGCTCTTGATCCAGGAAAAAGGCATCGATGCAAAGGCTTGGAGGGGAAAAATAAGCTGAATTCAGTACTTTCTGTGTTCACTGTGGATAAATAAATGAAATGGGCACCTGTTGTGGCAAAGAAAAATTCGCTGGGTCCTTGTTTCCTGGCATTATGTCCAGAGGCACCCCTGCAACAATCTGCAACACTCTATGCTGTGAAAACATTTCACTTAAATGATTTATGCATCACAGGAGGCATGACTAGCACCTGAGTGAGAACAATATCCAGCTCTTTTATGGGCTCGGATAGTTCAGAATGATCCTTTGAACCCAAATTCTAAAACAATGCAGCACTGAAGAGCATCACTAACAACAGCACAAACCATCTTATAGTGATGAGTTAGCGTGTTTCTGAAAGTACCTGACCACCGAGGAGAACACGAGGAATCTCAACGGAATTACCAGCAATGACAATCTGAACAATTTTGGCAGCGATGGCTTGCTCCTGATGCCGTCATGAAAAAGATGAAAATCAGAGAGACCAACAATGCAATGTCTTGAGGAACACAGATAAAGAGGAATGAAACCTGTTCATCCCCAAGATGCCCTGTTACATGGTCCACAAAAAGCTGAAGATGGAGAGGATTTACAGAGCTGCTTCCAATCCTCAAACCCGATACAAAAACGACAAACTTATCCTCACCTGTGCCACATTTCCATTTCGTATCAGCATATAAAACTGAAGAATAACTTGATCCGTACTTATGGATCGACAAGTACCACAAAACACATTGAAGAGTTACCCAGAGTAAGCGGACGCTCTATCTGATCAGGTATGCCAGCTTCAAAAATATCCTCTACCAAAAAATCTCCTTCTCCGGTATCTTTTCCATGCAGTGCAACTACTATACCTGCAAGAGTACTCATAAGGGTTCCTTGTTTATACTAAATATGAAGTTCAGGTGCACTTTTTCTTAGCATTAAGATGGGCATTAAAAGAAATCGGAGCTACTTATGCACAGGCCCACTGATGAATACCTGTCACATATTTGGACGGCAAAATAGTCCCACGGAGCTTAACTCTTCCACTCTCATCTTCCAAAGTTAAATAATCATCCGAGTGTATGAAATTGTGAGGTTGTACAAGTGGGACTGCAGATCTCTGAAATGCGATATGCACAAGATAGAAGGCAATCTTGGGCCAGGAAAAGGCTAGGAAATCTGAAACATCAGAAACAGTCATGGTACCTCCTTTGAGTATTCATCCAATATTGTAGGCTTGAGCTTCATGTGCTTAAAGAGAGTTCCACAATAATGCAGTCCTTTCCTTCTACAAGTCCAAGCACAGTGCAAACTGCAACAAACAAGAAATTTGAGAAGCCAATTACAGAGAAACATACTTTTTGCACTTCCAGGTTAAAAGGACCGTTCAAACACCCATCAAAACCTGAAGAGTCACTATTCTTCTTTTACTTCTACTTCTATTTTGAGAGCAAGTTGTTTAAGCAATCCCGCCATTTTCTCTTAATGCTAAGTTTTATCTATAAAGCCGTTCAAGTCACCACTATTAGCCAGTGGACTAAGTAACACCGCAAGAGAAGACTCTGGAGAGACTAGTAATATCCAAAATGTAATTCACTCACACAAAAATTGCATCTTTGGTTTGAATGCTTGTGAAAAGACAGAAATGATCACTTGCAGAAACCCAGAAATTATATATAGAGATTGCCACAAAATAACGCCCTTTTAGAATTTTACCTGGCAGATGGGGCTTCCAATTTGGCAGAAGAGAGTAAAGTAGAGTTCTCATCAGGTGAAGTCGCGCGAAATATATCTGACTGAACTGTTGGCCTCTGTACATCTCTTTATCGATCGCGAAACTCTCATCCTGAAAAGAAACAAAAAGAACGCCCGAAGTAGAAACTACAAAGTCATAGCTACCACAGATACAATAGAAATTCAGAGCATAAACACAGCATAGAGGCCAACAAAACAAATCCTCCTACCAATGAATTGTAAGAGGATTGTTCACGGTGGAGTGCTTCGGTTTCCATCGGCGCTCCGTCCATGGCGGGAAACTCAGCTGTCGCAAATGAAGCCTCAGAAGAAAATCGCGCTACAAAGAGTTGTGTAATGATATAATTCAACTTTTATTTAATCTATTTATATTTAAATAAATATATGATTAAAATTAAAAATATGTTTGATGCATCATTTTATATATGTATTTTAGAATAATATTACCTTTAAAAAATTTATATAAAAATTATAAAATAGGAAAAATAGAATCATTCATTTACACACGTGTAAACAAAAATGCGAAATCAGAGAATATGGTAAACAAATATTATTCATAATTAAATATTTTTTAAAGGTTGACTGAATATGCGAGGAAGTGCGTATAAATACCACCGCCTCACTCAAAAAAATTCCATTCCCTCGCAACTTCTTAGCTTCTTCTCCATGCTTCCGATACGATCGATGTGCAGGGCGGAGAATATCTCTGGATCGCGGTGAGCATGCGAAATCGTCTTATAATCGAACAGATCTGCGCATGTTTTAGGAGTTACATGACTACATCTCTTCCTTAGGTTCCGTTCTTCTCTAGATTTGCACATCCGATCCTTGTCAATCGGTATGTATATTAGTTTTTTTTATGAAATATCAGTGATTTTAAATTAATGTCGTCGTCTCTGGATCTGATTTTGGTGATTCTGTCGTACAGAACTAGCATGCATTTCGCTGTTTCCCTTGTATAGATGCAATCGGTGCATCTTGTTTTGAAACAGTTACATGAGTTAAATTGTTCCGGTCGATATTTGGTTTTCCGTATGTACGATCTGTGCGATTTAGGGTTGGGATTCTGCCTTTCGTTTTTTTAAGGAGCGCGTCCTTGATTTCCGATGATCAATAGTATGGTATATGTATCCGGTTTACGGATGTTTTAGAGAGTTATTAAATTCGCCAGTTATATCGGCATCCGCTTCTCGTCATGCAGTCTGTGCAATCTAGATTATAGTTTTCGTTTTTCTTAATTCGAACGCTTCCATGAGCTTTAGATATCGATTCAAATACTAGTATATGGATCTGGTCTGTTCCTCTTCCTTGGTGCGATCTGTGGATTTAGTTTTGTAATGGTGAATTTCGGTTGAAAACAGCGTCCTTGTGTTTTCATGATCAATTCAGACCGCAGTCTCTACTCTCTTGGTCTAGTTTGTTCAAGATGCTACCTGCATTTAGGTTTGTGACTATGAATTTTCGAAAGATAGTTCATGCGTTTATATGATGAATTCAGTATGTAGTTTGCTGATCATGTGTTATCTGCCCTCAGGTTAGTGATTATGAATTGTTCTACGAAGTCATTTAGGTTGTTTCTAGTAATTTCATCCTTGTGTGGCGACTCTTTAGCGACCAGTATCTCGCTTTTGCTTTCCGCGTAACGTTTTGTAGTGGAAAGATAAAGAGGGAATGCGGTACGTCGGACTTGAGCCCAATGCCACTTCTTAAAAAAAAAAAAAAAAGTGCTACGTCGGAGTTGAGCAAAGTTAATAATGGGCTTTGTTAGTTCGGCTACAACGTTCCGATAGCTTTTTTTTTTTTTTTTTTATGGTCATCCTTATCAACTGCGCGCCTGAACAGAAACTCCGGTTCTCCGCCTAACATCCGGCCGAGGTAATAGATTTCATATGTTTTTTGTGAACTCTGTTAATTTCTTATTGGGGCAATAACAATGGGTTTGTTGTCGGCCAACTGTGCCCATTTATGATTATCATGAGCTTAAATATGTCATTGCGAGGCTTTTATATTTTATGGAAAGCCCAGATATGATTCTTTATGGGGTGACATGTTAACATGAGTTTACTAAGGCTCTATTTTCACATGTGATTCCTCATGGGGATGTCATTGTGCCGTTTGAAATATGGCATCCAATTTCATCTTTTACATGGGCTACATGCATGCGCTCTATGGGTTTGTTGTGGGCTTTTCGCGAATCGTTTAAAAATTTAAAATCTGGTTATAATTATGTCTATTAAAATAGATTATCTATGCATATGTAAATAAACATATATCATATAATAAATTAAATATACATTGTGTAACATATACATATATTAAATTATTTAAAATATATGTAGGTGAAAAAGGAGATTTATTCTTTAAACCATGTTTGGTAAAAATAGATTAATTTCTATAAACTCAAATAATATTTTTGTTTAGTAATTTATTTATAAATTTTCATTTTTAAACACGTATACCAAATGCATATTTCTCATAAAATTACATATTCATCGCTTGATTTACCAGATATATCATTATAAATAAATATTTTTTTATAATTTATCTAAAATTGAATAAGAAATTTAATTTGATTGAAATACATATTTATTTTTTTATAAATAAATATATCATTATATTTATAAATAAATATTTTTTTATAATTTATAATTTATCTAAAATTTATAATTTGATTGAAACTCAAGCATAAATTTTTCGGTAGCCATCTTACATATCGTACATGCTAAACAATATATATAAGAAAATATGATTCTCAATGTATACATATATTTAAAGGTATAAATAATCCTAGAAAATACAAGCTAAAATAACATGAATCAAAGATTACTTGTTAAGAAATTATAAATAAATATTTTTCAAAAAGTAAAACAAAAAAAATGCAGATAATTTACTTATACATCTGAGCGAAAAGCATACAAGTGTGAAGATAGCACTTTTTCAGTTTCCCTAACAATGATTTAAGACATAAACCAGCACTCGTCGGTAATTTACTACCTAAACCATTTCTTAAAGAGCATCCTATTCGAAAACTTCCTTGTTCTGACTGACGAATTTAAAACCAAGTGGTGACTTTAAATCTAATCAACGCATACTCATAACATTATATCCTTTTTCTTGAGCTATGTATCATATTTAGGTTCAAGTGTAAACTGTGAAGGTGCGAAAATATAAATATGAATTTCTGGATGAGAAACCGGACCTGAGTTTTTTTCATCCTACTCTTCTTAATGTATGATGATTCATTACTAACCTGCGATTGAAGACGGGTGATGGAATCATCACGTGGAAGGGCAAACCGGTTAAAGACCGACCTGCCGGTGGGGGGAGCCGGTTTAGGTAAGGTACCCGTGCAACATAGGTTTAGCCATGCTTCTACTGCTAGCATTTACAGTGAAGTCAATAGTCTCACTCGAGGGCAATCAGCGAAGGATATCTCAAAAAGGATACTCATAAATGTGTGTCGCGTGCCATGTATCTACGAAAGGTTAGTCTTCAGGGAAACATTTCAGCTGAAACTGTGTGTGAATCAGTGTAGATTAATCCCGGAGGGCATTATCAATGCAGTAGAGCGCATTTATATTTTGAAGGACTCTTACCACAGGCAGTAGGTTAACAGAGATCTGTGTTGTCGAGCCTTGCGTCGTTGTTCGGTTAGATCGAATGAATCCAGGCACCAGGTCATTTCCCTACTAACGTGGTAGAATTCTTCAGTTCAGGGACCTAAAAATGCAAACATTCAAAAGAGGAGTTCAGCCTTTGTATAACAAACTGAAAAACAATAATGATGATAAAAATCCTTAGTTCATGGAACGAATCGTAAATTAAAAAGAGAACAAAGATCAAAATCCGTGGTCTTCATGTCAAGATTCCGTTCAATAAAATGCGTCGATGTGAAGAATAAGCTCCAGTTCCATCCATATAAAAGTATTGACATGATAACTAAGCTTCAGTACCTTATAAAACTTCAGACCTCAAAAAGCACGATCCTCTGAGTTACTTCACCCGGTTTGTTTTAGGATTCTAGACATCAAACACGTATGGTACAGCTCCAGAAACGTCGATTTTAGGAACTGTAAATTGGAACGATAGTAAGAAACTACGCCTTGCAGCAATTTAGAAAGCGCGAATAATGATAAAAAAGATCCTCAATACAGAGATTAGAACCGAAAATCTTGATTATTCTACAGCAATCGCTCATTAGGTAAAAAAATAACTAGTAGAGATCCGAAGGATCGGAATTGATAGAAGAAAGAAAAACTTGTAACAACCGCAACATTTCAGGAAATCGTGAGACACATTCGAATTTGAATGCATGAACAACGATCAAATCGTCGCAACCAAATGCATGAATGTGATGAGTAGGCTTCGAGTATCTCTCAGACCATGTGCATGATGAATACTAGTCAAAAAAACGCCACAGCGTTAAACAAACCTTCATCGATCCGGTCTGATCATTAGGAGGCTTGGATCTCACCATTGGAAAGCAGCACGAAACCACTAATAGATCCGATCACAGTACCGCTTCCGATAAACTATCAGATCTCCAAAACCTCTTCGATTCAGAAAGAGGATAATCGTGATTTCCGAGACTCGGAGAGAAATGATAAGAAAATTCAAAACTCCGTTTGGCGGGGACGATTCTGTGCAAATTGGGGTATTTATGGAACATTGGGTGCCCAAAAAGGTAATACCCAATAAATTGAGGTGTATAATTAGCAATTTCGTGAAACGTGAGGGACCGATTGGTTATATTCCTTTTATTTTATTTTTACCTCGAAACAAAGCCTTTTGAATATTGTCCCTTGAGGGGCTGAGTGCCAATCCAAGGTCTAATAGCAGCACAAGAACTACAACTAACCAATCACGCGTTTAAGCGAACAGATTTCAGAGATGTGATAAGCCAGCCCCAAAAAACTCGTACACGCAGCATCCCACAATGCGTCTCCCACTAGCAACTTCAAAGACCAAACCCGAAAACAGCCCGGATCCTGTGAAAGATATGGTCTCTCCATCCCTTTCAGTGTTCTCAACAACCGAAGCATTACCATACCTGGGATCATTTCATGTTAGCGTCTCTTACGTTGCTCCCTCATCCAAAAACCAATGAATCGATGGGCAACAAGTTATTCTACTAACCTGTCTTCCTCGGGAATGTCTGTATGAGTGAGCTTGATGCGTGTGATTCCAGATTCAGGCTCCTCGAAAGTAATCCGGACCTGTAGGATCAATGATCATTCACAGTTACGAATATGAACATTCGTGCTCATCAACCAACAAGATAACTGGGAAAGGTGTTGAGCTTTTAAGGACCAGAAACTATGCAAGCTCACTACCATGGCTATAACACAGCAGTGGATGTGAAAAATCTATGAAAAGATACGAGATCTCGGTGGTGGTGTTTGCAAGTAGACACGATTACATTGAATTCAATGAAACTATGAGCGAAACAAATAAACTAGAGAACCATATTGAGAAACTACGCAGAACCAATAACTGAGTTCATCCTTGGCACAGAGGATTGTTTTTATAGCAATGAGGGTCACATCACATTCCCAAGAGTTTATAGAGCTTCTTCATTTATCAGCTAGGTAAAGGAAATCTGAATACGAATCCAGACTTCCCCGATCATTTGAGCAAGGCACAAAAAACATCAAGAAACAATTATTCAACTGAATATCAGCACATGGAGGGGAGGTCAATGTGATGCACAGTCATGGCGAAAAAGCAGTTAGTGAATGCTATACCTTTGAAATAATGCCATCAGGCCAACTCCCAAATCTCCACTCCTGAACAATCAACTTTCCTGCTTCCAGCTCCAAATTTTTCCCTGTCACAGATCCATCGAAAATGGTAAATTCTCCTCCAACCTCTTTACTGATCTTCGCATTGCTCTGGGTAAACCCCTTCCACCTGTTCTCATCCAGGAGAATATCGTACAGATCACTCGCTCGGCAACTGAACTTTTCACTCATTGTTATACTCTTAAATCCCTCTTTTTTCTTCTCTTCCTTCTTCTTCACCTCCTTCGAGCCCGGATTGTTAGTTGAAGCATCAGTTCCAGAGGCTGATTTCTTCTCTGGTACTACCTTCTTCACTTGCAAATCGTCCTTCGCAGGACCTCCTTCCGCAATAGCAGTTACATACTCCCTAATTTTCTCAAACACAAATGGCTTCCCTTTAACAACAAACGCCTCCTTCAACCTCCTCCCAACTGGCCCATCATCTTTTATAGTAATTCTAATTTCAGGATCCTCACCTGCATTCTCATCGGAAATATACGGCACTTCAACCGAGCCCTCAGTTACCAATAACACTGCACCACCGTCGGAATCCGTCGCCTTCGCCTCGTACGATAAAGCCAAATTCAACTCATACCCAGGAATTATCTTTCCTTTACGAACATTGACATACGCCTCACCCTCCAACTTTTCCACATTCTTAATCTTAATGTAGAGATTACCCTCCCCGGAGAGAATGGGCTTTCCGGCAAGAAGATTGCTCAGGAACTTCCGCGACCAATCTAGGCAATCAGTCTCCGCCCAGTGCCAATTGTGGACATTTGTGCCGTCGGGCCGGTCCTCCACGATCCATCGCTTGTCTCCCTCGCCCATCTTCGCCATGTTTAACACGACCCCGTCAAGGGATGAGGATGAAGAGTCTCAGGCAAATCAGCAAACGATTCCCCCAATGTCTTTCTGCAGAAGAACAACGGTAGAGAGTCGGCGGCGTATGAGCGATTATCTTGTGGGTTCCGAAGGATCTAGAAGCATCACGCACCTGCTGGAGCTTCAGTTTATTTTCCGCGCATTATTATTAATTACTTTTATTATTAACACACAAAATATATGATAAACACCTCTTATACGATACTTGTCATTATGACGTCAAATGGGGCGGACGAACTTAATCGGCGGTCCAGGCCTAATAACCTTCCGTCGAAAGCCCAACAAACAGAATGCCTAAAATTTCATAAACCCTACCGACGACCGGAGGTGATCCTCGGAATTGCGGTTGATCTTCTCGTTGAAGGGCTGACGCTTTGAGTCTTTACAGTTTTTCTACGATACTCCTCTCGGGTTTGGCTTCTTTCATTTGAATTTTCGATCTTATGCTATCGCGCTTCGAATGAGTATTGTGCATGTTTTTGGTTCAGAACCATTTTTTCGGCTTGCAAAATTTGTCAGAATTTTACGAAGGCAGAAAGTTCATGCTTGCTTGTTTTCTGGTTTTTCTTATATTTTTGGTGGTGCCTTCCAGGAGGCGCATCATTTTCTTGACAATGTCATCTTTGAGGAATGCTGTTCCTAGGAAAGCTCACAAGGAGCGTGCACAACCGTGAGTACTTGCTGTTTAGAGTTTTGTTTAGTCTGTGAACACTGTAGGTGCACGCTTTGTCGTCAGCTTTAACTTTCCTTGTTCATTTTAGTGCTTCAAGGAGGAAGTTTGGCCTGCTCGAGAAGCACAAGGATTATGTCGAGCGAGCAAAGGCCTATCACAAGAAAGAACAGGCTTTGCAGGTTTTTTCTTGCTGTACTTTGTAGAATGTTGCATGACTGAATATTGAACATCTGAGGGCTTGTATGATATTCTGTGCTTTGTATGATATTACTTACAGAAACTCAAGGAAAAGGCTTTATCCAGAAACCCGGATGAGTTTTATTTCAAGATGATTAACGCAAGGACTGTTGATGGTGTGCATAAACCGAAGTAAGGTGCACGTTTTAATTTCAAAGGTTGCTTCTTCGTTATATTTACAGATTCTGCGATGTGAAGGGGTGAACCAAACAAGTACACCAGCGAGGAGCTTGCATTGATGAAGACTCAAGATAGCAGTTACATCATGCTAAAGCTTCAATCAGAGAAAAAGGTTTCAACTGATTAGTTTCAGGTTCGATATTCCTTTAGATGTTGTCACCATGAGACGATCAGTTGCTCTCTAATCTTACAGAAAATCGAATCACTGAGCTCAGTTCTTCATTGTACTGGCAACAAGCTGCCCAACAAGCATGTTTACTTTGCGGAGGACAGGTGATTATTTTAGCTTTCATCTTTAATACTATGGATTGTAAACATATATCAGCACTGTGGTAAGGAACATGTAATGTCTAGCAAATAATAATCTGCGGATGGGAAATGCAAGTGGTTGCCCATTTAGTCATCTTTCCGACACTCCAGTGAATCTATACCAAGCACATGGTTTGTGAATGTTTTTGTTTCCAGGGATGAAGCCAGAGAACTGCGAGCCAAGGTTTCTCAGAGTGAAGAAAACCAAACCAGTGATAATCTATCCGAAGGTGTAAAAAGGTTTGATAAAATTAGGCTGTACCCCTACTGCGGTAGTGTGTTCCATTTTTTGCTCCTCACTGTATCCACCTCCATGAACGCACGAATTTCAGGGCTATGGCTTCTTCATATCGCGAGTTGGAAGCTAGAAAACAGCGGGTGAAAGAGCTCGAGAAAATATACTCGGACATGCACTTGCAGAGGGAACTTCAGGTAAGGTTCACATTTCCCTTCATCACCACCCCTCTTGCTTATTATCACTTGAATGCAACAGAAGAAGGGAAAGAAAAGAAAGCTTCGTCCAGATGAAATTGTGAACCCAACCACAGGACCAGTATACAAATGGCGCCAACGCAGAAAACGGTGATTACCCGAATCTGCATTATATGTATTGTATTCCTCAAACAAGCTTTTAGAAACACAAATTTTGTCTTTTCTTCATTTAAGTTTGAAAACGGTTGCAATCAAAATTTTGTCTCCTTGAGCCTCCCTCAATCATGTTCAATAAATGCAAATTATGCTGTTCAACATCAATTTGCATCCACTGATATAAATATAGCATGGTGTTACAACGTAAAACTATCTTGTTAATCTGATTACGATACAAATACAGACCACACACAGTGCATTCAGACACAAGCTTATTTCTTTGGACTTATCCATAGAACACCTTAGGGGTGGCGGCCCCTGAGCTGAGACGCAACAACGCGATCGAAAGAAAAGTAACAGTAGCAAGTGGCCTGAACAAAACCCGCACCACAGGCTCATACGTCGGATTCATTGATACCGTATTCATCATTCAAAGATGCAGATCCAAGCTCAAGTGATCTTGATTGGTAACCTTGGGTTTGTACCCGAACTGGATCTGGGGACCTCCCATTGCTGATTTGAATTGATCATCTCTTGCTGTGGTAACTGAATTCTGAGAAGCTGGGATTCGCCACATGGCTAATGGGCTGCCGTTTATTGGCTGTCTCTGGCTGTGGGGGTTGTAGAACCAAGCATTGGAGCCATAAGCCGTGGCGGTGCTGTTCCATGGATGATGATACGGCATGGGGAAGCCTGGGGTTGTTCCTATTCTTCCGTAGTTGTTCATCACGCTGCAAAAGCCCCCAGCTTCGGACATCATGGCCGATTGAAGGTGCGCGCGTTTGGCGTGCTGACGCTCCCGTTTGTGCGCATTTTGATGGCCTCCAAGAGCTTGAGAAGTAGGGAAGTTTCTACAGCAATAGTGGCACTCAAATTTCCTGCTGCTGTTCTCTCCATTCACAGCTGTTTTAGAGTTGTTACTCCCTTCGCCATCTTGAACATTGCTGCTGTTTTCAGTGGACTGATCTGATAGATCATTGGAAGCGACGGCCCCGAATTCCTTCCCGAAGAGACGGATACCTCCGGCGCCGCTTTTTTCTTTCGCGGCGGAGGGCCGGATGAAGGGTAGTTGAGAGAAAGAGCTCACAGTCATGAAGTCATGGGTTTCTCTGTCTTTTTTCTCCATGGATGATGGAAGAGAGTAGAAGAAGCGGGGGTTGGTTTTAGTTTAATGGGTTTCTGTTCATTCTGAAAGAGAGTGGGGAAGAGGGAAGCTGCAGTTTGGAAGTGGAAAAGGAGAAGGGAGATATCGGAATATGAAAGTATGTATGAGGAAGAGATCTGTCGTTGGTATGAGTTGTGCTGTGGGACCTAGAAATGGAGTGTTTGAGAGATAGATCCATGGATCAACATTCAAAAATCAACACCCCACAGGATAAATCAGCCAACAAAAATGACCCTTTCTTACATGCTCATCCACAATTCTTCTACTCTCTTAACCTCTTACAAAATGGCATTCAAAAGTAAAAGGTGAATACTTAGTCCCTGAAACCTGATGTCACAGGAGTAGGATGGCATTGCTCTACGTAAGACCAAACCAACCCTCTCCTCTCATTTGCAGGAACATGGGATGGGCACCTGCATTAGTTTCTATGTGAAGTGGTCCTAAAAATCCTGGCTCCACAAACCTAATGCCACACTACTTTAAGTACTTATTACATCTTACTGTGTTGTCCGGTTGCCAAGCCTGGATTCTGTAGTATTTTGGTGGTATTCTCCAAGGCAAAAGTGACTAAGCTTAGTAGTCAAACCTGCTGCTGAAAGTCTGAAACCCTTTTCGTTTATTAATATATCTATTGGAGCATACGGGTTCCCTTAAGACATCTAATCTTGTACTTTGTCCCCTTCCTCTCCATTTCCAAGCAATTGTAAGCTTCTTCTCTGTACCTCCTGCCGCTAATGCGACACGTCACGATGTGAAAAGCAATGGAACAGCTTTCTAACACACTGGATTCCAACACAAAACTGTAGGATAGCGTGTGGCTTTTTTCTGACTCTGATGCAACACCCGTGAAATGCCATAGACTGAAATTAGGGTTTTTTGTGAGTTGGGGTTGAAGATTCATTCTCTCCTTCGCGGAAAAAAAAAGCAGAAACGTATGTGCACTCCACTCTGGTTGTTTTAATGGACATCTACCCTACTCGGTTTTTTGCATCATGAACCAATCGTACTACAAGCCTTCCAAACATATGAATGAGCTCGTTGAGACCTTCCTTTTGTGCGATATCAGAGCAAGTTCAGACATCACTTGGCTTTGCTCTGAAGCACACTTCCAAGTTGCTCTAAAGGGCTAACCGTCGCAAAAACCTGCATTATTCTGTGCACAGTGGGCTTCATGATGAGGAGTAGAGTAAATGTGTGGCGTGACAGTCATGGGTACTCTCTACTTTGACCGATATTTCGTGGGTTGTAGTAGTTTTGCGGTAGATTCAGGGGCAATGTCCCTGTCAACACCATGATCATCAAACTCACTCGGTTCCGAGCGGAGAGACCCGGGGATCTGATGAAACCACTGCCATCACCATTTTCTTTCTTTTCCGCCATTAACAGCCTGATACGTCGAGATCATCAGATGCTGGCAGTAGGGGACCAACACCATGAAACCCACTTTCAATTTTCTACCTGAATTATTCCATCATTCATTATTTTTCCCAAGAAGCAAACAAAAAATAACACCAAACGAACTCACGCCTTTTCCTTTTTTATTTTTTTGGATGACAAAAGAAAAGGAAAAACTGGGAATTGGATTACACAGCACTCCACAAGGAAAATAAAATGCTGTCCTACGGAATGTAAAGCCAAAAGCACACAAATCTGGGATGATCTTGAGGAATATGTAAATGCTGATCATCAGGAGACATTTTTTCAACAACTGACATGATCAAAACTTCAAAAACTAATCCCACATCGAAAATGACAGTAATCATCTTGACACAAACAGCAGCATCATCCCAGGGAGAGAGGGTGTGAAAAATGTAAAAATCAGATCAACAGGATGGCATTCACAGTCCCTGTTGGTGATTTCGTAGAGGGGTAAACAGAGTCGCTATTGGAATGGAGGGGTGATGGATGAGTAAGAGAAGAGGAGTGGGTGGCAGGGTCATTTTCCTCACAACATTGTTCCCCTTCTTGTTTCGTTTTCACACAAGGTGGACTGGACACGCTCCTGCGTCCCCCCGAGCGTGCATGGTACACGACGCGCCCCCTTCGCTCTTTACTCCCCTGCGTTTTTCTTTTCCTTTCACTTGTCAGTTGTTACCGGTGCTGCTTACGTCATCAATCAGCAGCAATTAGGGCTGCTCTTAGGGTTAGGGCACAATTTTCGCCTGGGAAGATGAAACCAATTCTATGCCTAATAGAAAGGAACCGCCTTAAAATAACTTCATGAGTGATTCTAAATGACTTCAAAATTATGATTCGATAAGATTTGAATTCAAATATTTATGTATAAAAATGAGTTTAAAGTAGATGACACGTTTAACTATACTCATATTTTAATAAATATAGATATAAATTGTAAATTTATATATCAGAATCACATAAGTAACTCTTAAATTTTACTAAATTTATGATAGAATTAAAGTGATTTTCAAACATTAATCAAGCAATGTGATTGGGAACCATTGGATTGGATTCATAGAAAGAATGAAGTAAGATTATAATGTGACTTGGAGTGCAGTCCATGGGGATAAGAGCAGGAAATGGTAATGTCTGAGTACCTCAAAAACAACTCTTTTTGGACCACAAAAAAGTCCCTGCTCCATCAGCATAATTTTCCTGCAACAGAAAATAAAATAAAATAAAGCAATAAAAAAACAATAAAAGGCATTCAAATAACCAGAATTCCCCTTAGGACCACGGAATACAAGGTGCACCTCATCACACGAGATCCCGCAGGGGATATATATATTTAAGATTCGTTTTTATGAAAAAAAAAATACATTTCAAAAATAATTTTGTGAACCTCCAAAAGTATTCTTATTATCAAATATTTATAATTTAAAAAACAAAAAAATTACAAAAAAAATAATTTTGATTTGATTAGAAGTATTTATTGAAAATAGCTTTTGGAGAAGGACAAGAGATGGTATTTAAAATTGATGTGAACTTGTCCCAACTCCTACCCACTCGCAAGGGTATAGTAGGAGAGTGACCAGTAGGCAGTAGAGCTGAAGCAAGGCTTGATTTCCATAGTTGAGTCAAGCAATAGTGGGATCTTGTTCAGTCAGAGAGGGGCCACTCAGGATGGGAGCATCCATCCTGATGAGGATGAGGGCATCAACTCATTCAAATCACTTTTCAGTCCCAGCCCCCAACTCAACTGGGTTTCCCTTCATCTTCAATCCATTCCACCCATCATCACTCCTGGCAGTGGCAGCCCTGTTATCAAATCACAATGGCTCCTGACTTGAGACCATGGACGCTGACTAACAAACAGGTTTTCAAAGTTCATTTTGATCGGGTTGATCCATGAAAATTCGATCCTCTAGTGCTTGAAAGATTAGTTTATGTTAGACTTCAACGATATCATAAAATAGTGATTTCGCGAACATAGGATTATAATAAAATGATGCAAAATTTTGGTATTGTTTTCTAGGACCCCAAACGGTTCCTGGCTTCGTCGATCAAACCACCCCTTCGACCCCACACTTTCACTATGGATTCAGAAACGCCTAGCGCAAGTGTGATTTTCAAGTGAGTTTGGGTTGTGTTGAGCCCATCGGATTGACAAGAACACCCCCACCCCGTGTTCGCGTTTGGAAGTACCAAACTGATGCGTAATCAGGGCGCATAAAATGGCCCGATAGCACATAACCAGGCTCATGTTATGGGATATTTTTTTTCGATCAGAGAAGAGAGCGAGCATGTACGCAGTTATTTCTTGTAGTGGGAGTGCCCCAGTTTGAAATTTGTCTGTCGTCTTACTGGGAAATTCCACAACATCTACGCAGTTATTGCTTGTTTTATTTTGTTCGGTGAAGAGAAGAGGCAAAGCCTAGATCCTTTTGGTTAAACGAAAAACCGAAAAATCGCTCTACTGTGTTCCAACACTGACTACCAAGTTCCAAAAGGAGTATAAGATGAAGAAGACGAAAAAGGATTGCAGGGAAAAAAGGCTGAAACTTTTGGTTGGAGGCGAAGAAATCTTGCTGGTGAAACATCGTTTTCGTAAGATATGAGAAGGATCTCCATGTCAATTGCAAGCTTTTGTCTCCTTCCATGAGTAGACAGTTGATCATCATCATCATTTTTTTTTATTACAAAGTATTTTAAATTTCATGTCTTCTTTCGAACCCCAAGTGGTCGAGCAGAAGACGACAGGGAGGGAAGCAGTAAATGTTACTCCTTTGTCTGCGAGCTGGTCCCCTCTCTTCCCATGGATGTAAGAATACATGAATCCTGACTTCAAACTTGTGATTGATTACCACTTTTCAGGTGAAAAAAACACAAGAAACAAAACTGGTAGCATTATTACATGATAGTAATCTTTTTGTTTTGTTGCTCATCGGATCAGGAATCAAACAGATCAAATCAACAGGTTTTCTCTTTACCTGGATACATCTGGTCCACTCCACTAGTATACTTGCTTGTTTTCATGCCCCTCAAGAAGATATATGCATTCTTCACTGGAGCCGCATGTGCATATTGCGGTGTTTTTCAAGACCCAGTGTGTTTTAGTTGCTACCCCAAGCCAAACAAAAAAAAAAAAAAAAAAACCAGGCTTCAGAAACGACCTAGAGCTCTCGCAGGAGGTGGGCTTCAGATCACCTTAACCTTATGTAGCTCATTCAGTGAGTGGGCTTCAGGCAGCCGGAGACCAACGTTTAAGGCTGAAACGGAGAGGAGCCCGAGACCAAGGTTTTAAGCATTCTAACGATAGCGAAAGACAACACCTGAGTTGAGAGTTGAAACCAAAACGAAAAGGAGCTTAGTAGTAGTAGAGTGAAGAAGATCCCAGAACGTCTTTCAGAGGATGCCTTTTTGGGATCAACTCAGTCAATCTCCAGACAAAACCTCTGCATTTCAGCTTCTGAGCTGAGATAGGTACTGGATTCTCACTAATCCCAAGCACTGCTTTCTGCAGGACCCGCGCTCCCTCCATTGTAGCTTCCATAACCGCCGTGGTAGTAGTCGTTGTTGCTGTTGCTGCTTCCAGCCCAGGCATCCCGTCGGAAATCACGGCCACCGAAACGTCCACCACCGCCACCACCACGCCTGCTGCGATTTCCACCGTAAGACACTCGAGCAGCCGCGTACCTGATCAGCCAGTCAGGAACCTCCTGGTTTGCTTCCTGCATCAAATCAGCCAGTGGCTTTGCTAAAGAGGAGTTGTTGTCGTTGAAGAATGCTGTGGCCAGCCCTGTTTTCCCAGCTCGGCCAGTACGCCCGATGCGGTGGACGTAGTCGTCAATGTCATTCGGGAGGTCAAAATTGATCACATGAGCAACATGAGGAATATCCAGACCGCGAGCTGCCACATCTGTTGCAACCAGTATTGGTGTTTTCCCGGTCTTGAATGATCGCAGTGCAAACTCCCTCTCCTAGGATTCAGAGATCAATCAAACTCACTACTGAGGTGGGAAGGATGGAAAAAGCTTTAAACTAAATCGACTACCTGTTGCATCCGATCACCATGAATGGAAGTAGCAGGAAAACCATTCTGAGTCAACCAGTATTCCAGTGAGTCTGCACCCTTCTTCGTTTCGACAAATACTAATGTCAAGGCAAGCTGTGAAAGAATCAGCGATCAGGACAAGTGGGAGGGCATCTCATCAAACACACAGTGATGCATCCTCTTATTGATGATTAGAGGATCAACTCGATTTCTGACATAATGAAAAGCTCCAGCGAAACTTGAATAAGAGAAGAGGTCCATTGAAGAAAAAGAAGAGGAGTTACCTTTCCATGAGTTTCACTTTGCCTCTGTGCATACAGAACATCCATCAAGTGGCTTCTTTTGTCACTTTCATGAACATATTCAACTCGTTGAACAATTAAATCAGTACTTGATCCGACTCTTCCAACTGCCAAAAATATGTAATTCGAAAGAAAATCTGATGCCATTCTCTGCATGGAGAAAAGATCAACGTGAACGAGAGAAACCTGGATTTCTTTTGTTTTGTGAAGACAAGAGATCGATCATCACTGAAAAAGAGAGATGTATCAGTTTTTTTGTTAACAAGTAACCTGGATTTCTTTTGGAAATGTGGCACTAAACAGCATGGTCTGTCTTCGGCCAGGAGGAGGCATATCCATTTGCTCCACAATCTTTCTGATCTGAGGCTCAAATCCCATGTCAAGCATTCTATCGGCTTCGTCAAGAGCCAAATACCTGACCATTTGCAATGAAACTCTCGCTCTCTCAAGCAAATCAACCAACCTTCCTGGAGTTGCTACCAAAATATCAACTCCTCTCTGAAGTTCATGCAACTAGAGAAATATTGACAATTTTGTAGTTTCAGAAGTTGAAGTCTATCTTCAAAAATAATGGGGTAAAATGATGATACCAACCTGCTGATTAATAGGTGCGCCGCCATAAACAACTACAACTCTGACATTAGTTTGATAAGCAAACTTTCTAGCTTCCTCATGTATCTATGGTGAAAAAACAACAGAAAAGGATCATGATTCGCGATTCAGAATCAAGCCACAAAAAATATAAGAATAAACCTGCATAGAGAGTTCCCTTGTGGGGGAGAGAATGAGTGCAAGTGGATAAACCATGCGGGCGCCACGAGGTCTCTGTGGGAGATGCCCCGTCATGATCCCACTAATAATAGGAAAACAAAAGGCAGCAGTCTTCCCAGAGCCGGTTTGAGCACAAGCCATCAAATCCCTACCAGCCAGGGATATTGGAATGGCATATCGCTGAACAGGAGTTGGCTTCACATATTTGCATCTCTGAATATTCGCATTCAGTGCATCACCCAAATCAATCTCAGCAAATGTGTTAACTGGCAGTGGCACATCTCTACCACTTGTCTCCACAGGAATATCATCATAAGCATCAAAGTTGAGGCCTGTATTTTTTTGCTCCTCAAATGCTCGGTCTATGTCAGCATCCGCATCTTTACCAAAAGGGTTGACCTCCGGCTCTTTGAAACCTCTTCCACTTTGGCTAGTCGTCCGACCACCACGACTACCACCATCACCACGCCCTCCACCAGTAAATCTTCTGTTTCCATAATCGGACGTAGGAGCGCCCCACTGCGAGCCATTCATGAAGCCACTACCTCCAAATCTATCGTTAACAGGTGCCGGACCATTGGGGTATGACGCAGGTCGATCGATTGCAGATGAGCGATCCCTGAGATGTGGTGGGATGTATGATTGCTTCGTTGGAGCAAACACTCTCTCATTCCTAACTCCATTATCACCTGCATCATCCCATGAGGTCCCCATTTGCCAAAAACTCTCCAAAAACTTGTCTTCAAGATAATTGCAAATCAAAACCTGACGCAAATGAAAGAACTACAGGGATTAGAGAGTTAAATGTAACAAAATCCCACAAAGCATAAGTAGCATATCGCCAGAAACTATGCAGACCCACAACCCACAACCACATTCTTCGTCAAACTTAGAAACAAAATGTGATTTTCTTGAAAGCCTTAGACACGTCGGAAAACAGCGCACAGCATAAATGACCAAATGAGCACATTAAACAATTCAACATAATCCCTAGACAAGAAAATTCATAAACAATGAACAGACAACAAAATTCTCCAACAATCCCTTCAATGCAAGTAGGTCAGGTGACAATTTAAAAAACCACATCGCACATTCAAAATTGTCCACCGCGAAGAGGCATATAACAACAAATTCCGACACATGAAAACACCGTCAACAACCTGAGAGAGAGGCGCTCAGCACAATCCATCCAAACAAAAATTCAAAAATGGAAAAAAAAAAAGCGAGAGAGAGAGAAGCCGGTGGGGAGAAAAGTTTGGATTTTTGAAAACCCAAAGAGAGAAAAGGGGAATGTATATAGGGAAACAAAGAGAGAATCAGGTTTCAGACATCCCCGGGCGAGAATAATGGCTTCCAACAATTCCCTAGATTGCTCGCCGGCGCGTGGACTTGATATTCACTTCATCCTCTGCTCCCCCTTCGTCCATCTAATTTACACATTTTTAAATTATTTTAAAAAAATAAGTTTTTTTTAGTGAAACCGACAAATCTAATATTAAAAAAATTATACATATAACGAAATGGGCCCTACTCATTATAATTTTATTGAATTCTAATTTTAAAAAACATTTGATGATATTTGTATCAAATTATTAATTTTATCCAAATGGTAATAATCATTTGATTGAAATAATGTGGATCAATAATATAATATGAAAATTAATTAATTTAATGCACTTAGACAAACGGATGTCGCATTATTATAATATTATTCAAATGTGACATAAATAAGAGACGTGGGTAGAAAAAGTTGCAAACGGACCCCAGTTTAGACGTATCCACCATTGACACGTATAATCTGCCCGTTGACCCATTCAGCAGAATCGCCGGCCAAGAAGCCAACTAGCGGCGCGACGTCGTCCACCGTCCCCATCCTTCCCAGGGGACTCGCCGCCACCGCCGCCTTCTCTGCCTCCTGCCTTCCCTCGCCGGCGTAGAACATATCAGTCGCGATAGGCCCCGGAGCGACGCAATTCGCAGTTATCCCCGTCCCCTTCAGCTCCTTGGCCAAAATTTTGACCATCGTCTCTACCGCCGCCTTCGACGCCGCGTACGCCGCCATATTTAGTTTCAGCGACGCCACCGAGGATGATGTCACGCATATAATTCTCCCTCCCCCGCCTTTCTTGATCCTGTTCGACGCCTCCCGGCAGCACAGGAACGCGCCGCGGGTATTGATTCCGAAGACTGAGTCGAAATCTTCGATACTTGTGTGGGCCAGGGAAGGGTATTTGGCGTCGACTACACCAGCGGAGTTTACTAAAATGTTCACGGGGGAACCGAAGAATGACTCCGCCACATCGAAGAGTGCTTTCACCTGGGCCTCATCGGAGATATCTGCCCGGACGGCGATGGCGCGTGATTCTTCTCCGGCATTGATTTGGGCGACCACAAGATCAGCCTCAGCAGCGTTGGAGGTGTAATTGACGACTACCCTTGCTCCAAGGGTGGCCAAATGAAGGGCAATGCCGCGGCCGATTCCCCGCGACGCACCGGTGACTATGGCCACTCTGTCTTGTAGCAGCATCGCCATTGGATAAAAGGTATCTCTACCCAAAATGTGGTACATATTCAGTAACGACAGCATTTATTTAGCGGGCCAATGAGTCCGCTTCAATTATGGGCCCAAAGCTAAAACCAGCCGAGGGAAAGCGTAAACCCTAAACCCTTTCGCAAGCCAGAACCGAAAATTGAAACCCGGTAGCAGGGTTGGTAATTCATCTTCAACATCCGTTGATCCTCTCCTTGCCAAACCTGAATTTGGTGTTTCAAAGGTATGTGGATAGCAATGCATTTTCATCTCCCATTAGCAAGGTTTCGGATTTTACTATTTGAGGATCGATTTCGTTTTTCTTGTGCCATGTTTGGGCTTTGATTCTAAGGTCAATTTGTTATTTGGGATTCATACATTAACCTAATTGAGTTTGATGATTTGTAAGCGAGAGAATCTGGGCGTCGGAGAGAAGTTGTGGGGCAATTTTGTTGTAGAAATTATAAACACTGGCTGTCGTTTGTCAGGTTTCCATATTCATATTGCTGGGAAAAGGTGGCCGAGTGTTAGTATGATAACTTTTCGTTGCTGCAATTTTGACATTGAGTAACTTGCTGCTGTTTGGGAGTTTGAGATGAGTTTCTTTATCTGATATGGCTGTAATGTATTCATGACCAGAGCTATTGAAGCTGCAAATGAACCCTGGCAATATTCCCAAGTTACCAGTTGGTGGAGCCATTTCTGCCCTGATTAAGGTGGGAGTTGTTGCTGGGCTTGGTATTTATGGGCTGGGCAACAGTCTCTACAATGTTGAGGGTGGTCACAGGGCCATTGTGTTCAACCGCATTGGAGGCATAAAAAATAAGGTTTTGTGTTGCTTCTTTTCATAAAAGTGGACTAAATCATCTTCTTCCCTCTGCTGTCCTATTTGGTGGCCACCTTTTCCCATTTTCTTTCTGTGTATATGCATGCTTATTGTAGCAATGCCATTGAACATGACTCAGGTGTATCCTGAAGGAACACATTTTATGATTCCATGGTTCGAGAGACCTGTGATTTATGATGTTCGGGCACGTCCTCATCTTGTGGAGAGCACTTCGGGAAGTCGTGATCTACAGATGGTAAACCCCTCTATTTGAACACCCAACCACAAGTTAATGATGGGCTTGAAAATTGCTACAAATAACTTTTGTGATTGTCATTATTTGTGGTACCTTGAAGGTGTAGCATTATATAGTTCCCCAGGAGTACATTTCAATTCCGATATGAATTTACAAGTGCATACTCCTGCAGGTGAAAATTGCTCTTCGGGTGCTTACACGCCCCGTGCCAGATCAGTTACCAACTATTTACAGAACTCTTGGCGAAAACTACAACGAAAGGGTTCTGCCGTCTATCATTCATGAGACCCTGAAGGCTGTGGTGGCACAGTACAATGCCAGCCAACTTATCACCCAGAGAGAGGTAACACATGGAACATTTCCCCTAGAAAGTTCAAGAACTTGCATCGCGTGGATGAGGAATGCATAGGAACCTGAGTTTAAATTGATTGTTTTCGGGTAGGTTTTACAACTTAACCTCGGCTTCTGTTTGTTATGTGCAGAATGTTAGCAGGGAAATACGGAGAATACTGACTGAGAGAGCCATGAACTTCAACATTGCACTGGATGATGTTTCCATCACAAGCCTGACGTTCGGGAGGGAGTTCACCGCTGCAATCGAGGCTAAACAGGTTGCTGCACAAGAGGCTGAAAGGGCAAAATTTGTCGTTGAAAAGGCTGAACAAGACAAAAAAAGTGCTATAATCAGAGCCCAGGTAAATACCACCTGAGACATTACACACTGTTTTCGTGCTTGTTCCTCCCGTTAAAGGTCGAAAAATTGAGCTATCATGCACCTTATGCATTCCATGCTTTGCACACAGGGTGAGGCTAAGAGCGCACAGCTGATCGGTCAGGCCATCGCAAACAACCCCGCGTTTATCACGCTGAGGCGGATTGAAGCATCAAGAGACATTTCTCACCTTGTGATGAGTTCAAGTAACAAGGTTTACTTGGACTCTGGTGAGCTGCTGCTAAACCTTCAGAGCTTGAAGCACCCACAGGATGGGAACAGGTAACTGACTGCGCTCAATGAACCTTTTGGCCACTTAAGTTCTGAACTCTTCGAACTCTGCATTTTAGTTACTAGTCCACTGCAATGAGTTTACTACCGGGCACAATGAAAATTACATGAAATTTCATTGAAATTTTAAATTCAATTAATATTCTTCAAAATTATGAGAAAGTGGGAATGCTTCCATCTATAACGCAAATTCAAAAGATGAGTAGGATTTCCTTAACTAACTCACCAGCAGCTCCCTGCTGAGTAATTGACTAACAGAATGGGTGCTTACCACATTCTTTCCTTCATCTTCCCAGCAGATGAAGAGGAGGAAGAGGATGGTAAGTTGAGTATACGATCGAATTCTTTCTTATCTTCTGTAAAAGCCTTGCTGAAATCTTCCTGAATTTCCATTCGCCGCTTCCGCTTCAAAGGGCATTCATCGGTTTCTGCAATCACGGGATAGTCTTCCCGGTCCATGATCTTATTCAATACAACTGAACATCGAGGGAAGAACTGCTTTCCCAGGTCTACTGCAGATACAGAGCAGTTATGTAGGTTAGTAAAATGTAGTGTGATGAACCTTTATGTGTTGTGAGAATCAGTATTGTTTATACCAACTCTTGAGAGCGCTTTCAGCCTATTCAGATGTTCCTCTTGAATCCTGAATGGCGCCTGGTTTAAATCAAGTGATGTTCCCTTCGAACTAACGAAATTCCTGTCGATCAACTTGAACTCTGAGGTTTCATCAACCTGAGCAATATCCATGGCAACTTTTGCTTCCATGGGGAAGAGAAGCTTCGCTAATGCAACTGTAAGTTCAGTTCATGATATCAATTAAGTTATAACATGGGACCAAAGCTAAACTTAGTATAAATACTACCTCTATTTTCAAGATAAAGAAGCTTTGTTCTTAAATCATCACAAGCCATAGCAAGAGAGACTGAAGCTTGACCCAATAAGGGCTCTCTTCTCTCGGCTTGTTCCAGAATTTCAATGCACAGCCTATCCTTTGGAGTGGCTTTTCCATTATTGGAGTTCTTGTAATAATCAATTGGTCTTGTAAGTCTCCTAGCAATCTGAACAGCTTTCCTTCCATCCGAAGTGAGATCAGATGGTCTAGCTCCTTTGATCAGCAATGATACTATGATTTTTGGGTCTTTCCTCATTGCGGCAACATGAAGAACAGAATGCCCCCTGGGATTCCTGTGATTAACATCCGCAATGGCAAGATCAAGAAGCTCTGTTGTCGTTTTCGAGTCACAGTAAGACACAGCATAGTGTAGTGCATGTGCATCGTCTAGATCAGTATGCTCCTCTTTAAGCAGCAACCTCACTAACTCAACATCATCAGAGTCCAAAGCTCTGTGAATCCACTTAACATGTTTATCAGGAAAATGGTTGGTTTCCGGAAATGCGATACCAAGATTTGTCCTCATCTTCCTAATCTGTTCTACAAGGAGCTGAGGCAATGCTTTATCGAGTGTAATGATGTCAAGATCAGATCTAGAAACGATGTCAATTGTCCTATCGAGCAAGGATCCACATTCAGTGCTGCAGATGTTTGCAACTGATAGAACCATTAACAAGTCATCTGGTATAGCTTTGTCAAGAACATTCAACAGATTCCTCTGCAAAAAACATGAGTTGCGGTAAGGGTGAAGTTACTGGGAAACAGAAAACGCAGGGGACATACCTGAAACTCATAAACCAATTCATTGATCTGAAACACGGAGGAGGCGTACAACACCTCGACCATGAAGGAAATCGCAGGCCTACAAGCCAAATGGGAGCACTGATCATCCATACAAATACAAACATTCATCGGCGGAGCCCGAATTTTGCCGCTGTAGATGAAACCAAGAACCGTCATCAAAGAATCGTATCCTACTTGCCGATTGTTCATTATCTCCTTGAGATCCACTTTCGCGTTCCTCTCTTTACTGGTAAACAAGTTCTTGAAGAAGGCGCTTCTCGCCGAAAGTATACAACGATGCACCGGCACCTCCCTGCCGGATTCCACAACCAACCGCGCGTCGGCGAAGAAATCAAACTCTGCCGGCTGCGGATTGTCGAAGAATATCGATCTAAGATTCTCGGAGAGACGATCGATCGCCACGATCGTCGGCGCGATAGGCGGTGGCGGAGGAATGGTTACCTCGAGTCGGATATCGCAGCAGGCGCTTGTGGTACTTCCGCCGCTTACGTCATTGGAATCGGAGAAAGCTGTTCTGGTATCCATCTCCTCCACCACCACCACCACCACCAATTCCTCTACCAACAATAATCACGACCTAAAACCGCATGTAATCTGTAGGTTTGAAAAATCAATTCATTGCGGAACAGTAAATTCCAATCATCGCAAGCCTTGTTCTTCTAGTCTAGAGAGAGAATTTGAGGTCAAAGTGAGAGAGAGATGATATGAAATTTCAGGTCAGCGCTCTCGAGCAGTTGCCAGTTGGCGCAGATGGCGTCACCGATCCTTCATCTTATCCGTTTTTAGAACACAGAAACCTGCTATCTTGATGAACTTTGGCTGTTTCGTCCGTAGCCTGTTTTACTCTCTGGACTCACGGTTTCTAAGATTTGT
This sequence comes from Utricularia gibba, assembly GCA_002189035.1. Lineage (NCBI taxonomy): Eukaryota > Viridiplantae > Streptophyta > Magnoliopsida > Lamiales > Lentibulariaceae > Utricularia > Utricularia gibba. The sequence continues at coordinate 670,948 of NEEC01000023.1, read as the reverse complement.
CCTCAAATTCTGCTGCGGAACAAGAGAGGTGGTATTTCCACAGGATTTTCCCAAGATTGTGCAGATCACGCATTTCTGTGTAATGCAGGTGCTGAATTACCTGCACTCCGTTCCGCATCACAAGCTCCGGCGATGTCCTGAATTACCAAGCCTTCAAAATTCCGACCGGAGATAGAGAACGGTGGGACATCTGCTTACCAAGGAGTATTAGCAGCTTCCCCAATCTACACACGAGCATCACCGCGCTCAAGCTCACGTGTAATCATCTCTCAGACCCCTTGCATGTCCTCCGTCGACGGTCGATCGCCCCAGCGTACTGCACACGACAACAGGTCACAGGCCTGTAAATGCTGGCCCGATACTGACCCATGTTTCCCATGGGCCAGACCCTTCCTAATGTCACGGACAGTTATTGGGCCTGACGGGCTGCCCTAAAATCGATCAGTGACGTCATCAGTAAAGAGAGATTCCGCACGCGGGGGCCCGGGAAATAGTGTGCATGGATGAGATGGCTGACTGCTGACGGAACCTGGGTGTCACCGTCATCAGGTAAGGTAATACATCCCTTTTATTACGTAAATTGACTGGGCCCACGAGACACCTTCAAACACTGTCTTAAACACGATTCAATCTGAATTGTCCATGTTTTAGATTGGATCCGGCGTCATCTTTTATAATCCATGATTTTAATTTTAAATTATGTTGAAAACTTATTTTTTTTTGTTTTCTTTGCTTTTTAATACTATGGAAATGAAATCTAAACTATTTGAAATCGAAAAAAATAAAAATTCCCAAAAAATTACCTGTTAATCGTCAAAATTATTAGAAAAAATAAAATTCATGAGGTAAAAATGCACATATATATGAGCAACCAATATATTCAATAGTTTAAATTCATACGAGTGACTAGTTAATTCATTAAGTATTCTAAAAAAATTAATAGAATATGTATTATTAATTTTTAAAAACAAAAAAGTCTTTAATGATCAAATATACATTTTAATTATGTTTTATGTACAATATTTTTATATAATTTTAAGCTTTTATAGTATATTTAATTTAATCTAACTATTGCAGATAAAAATTTAATCTAATTATTGAATTTTTTTAATAATGAATTCAATCAAACCCACACCTAAACTGAATGGATTAAACATTTTTTAAACTATTGATTCCAAACACGAGCTAAAAATCATATATTTTTAATGTTTTTAACTAATGTCACATCTATAACTAATTAATTATCTCAATAAATCTAATTTTTTATTCAGATATTAAAAAAAATTGAGGATGTTGATCTCCATAGACGCAGTTGATTCCGAACCATCAACTAGAGAACATAAAAAAGTCGTCCTATTACAATCAGCCTCGCCCCGGTTTTTGTCCTGAGCACAATTTTACATATATTTTTTTTCATGGCTACAGATTTTTACGATTATTTTAATTTCACGAAGATATTTTATATATTAAAATATTTTAATGTGTAGATGACTAAACTACCCCTCTTGATCGTGTCCACTAATTAAACTATGCTTCCATCACCTTGGAGAAGCTGAGCCACAAGCTTGACAGAGGACTGACCTTCACTTCGGCCCCTGTGGTTCTAACACCGGACACCGTGTCCGGAACAGATGGGTCTCGCGTGCAAGGGACTCGAAAAAGATCCTGCTTTACTCCAGCTCCGGTCATTCTTCTGCTGCCATGAAATTCTTGTGGTTTTGTGGTGGGAGGGGGTTTGTAAGGCTGTGGATTGGGAAGTTGAAGGGCCGCCATCATGCAACCATGCAGAGTATTGATGTGGATGGCGGTTTGACTCCCGGTGGCCCTCGCTCCGTCGTCCTCAGCTGATGCGCCCGACCCACCGGCTATCCGGAGTCCTTGTCCGCATTTCCTTGGCCCCAAGTGGCGTCGCCTCAGGCGCCCATTTCCCTTCCCTCTTCTCCGCTCTTATTCTCTAGTACGGTTGCTTCATCACGGCATTATTTTTATTGTATTGTACGCCTTTTCCTAGCGTTTCTTTCGAACGGTTCCAAGTAGTCACCCGCCGGGGTTGCTGCATCCAATTTTTGTCTTCACATGACAATTTTTCCAAACCACGAACGTTTAAAATTATGAATTACAAATAATTGATTAGGTTTAATTTTTTAACATGATATATGTTTATTATGTATTTAAACTTTAAGTGCGATCATCCAATCTATCGAATATTTAATTTCAACAATATCATCTTGTAAGCAACATAATTTGGGCTCGAGCTCTTGGTATCTCCAATATCCACGATGCCAATGAATGAGTTCTAGACTTGTTGCCTGTCTTTTGGCACTAGGACTTGTTATCCCACCCACCAATAATGCTGCGGCTGCTGCCTTTCGCCAAGTATCGTACACTTGGAGCACAAAAAGCAATCGAATCCATGTTGTGGATGGAGTTCCTCGTCCCTGTGGGAAACCCCTTCCCTAAAAAAACATATTCGTTATTAATTTTTGAGGTCACGGTGCCATACCTTTCTTTGTCGTCATCTTTGGCCACTGGTCATGGCCAGTAAGATGTAACATCCATGACTTAATATTATAAGTACATATACCTTATAATGATGGCCATTATTTTTTAATAGAAAAAAACCGCGAACCAAAATGGATCCATGAATACGTATACAAGAAATCAAAATATTCGATAGTTTAAATCGATAGGTAGTTTAAAAAACTAGTTAGCATAGATATCCTTCGAATAAAAACGTGTTGATTTGTATGGGACGATGTACTCCTTTTCTGGATTCGGGTAAGCCGTACGTATCCAGGCATGCTGCCCGCACGCACGAGGACTTTATCCATACCACTTACACACGTTATCATGTGTATGGGGCTACAGTGTGATTAATGTGTGCCAACCACCCCACAAACCGGGGGTGTGAATACAAAATTTTTAAAATTTTTTTAATTATATGATTTAAAATGAAACACGATTCATGAATTTTATTTGAAATACGATGGATTTAATTATGTTATATTTTGTCGTAAAAACAAGGAATCGAGGTGAATTTCACGTAATTTGTCGTAGTATTTCGACTTTTGGTTGCAAAATTTGTGACGAATATTTCATGTTCTATAAAGAACGAGATTCATACACGATATGAATAGGAAATGGAAAGTTTGAATCAAAACACAAGTGGAAGTGAAAAGGGTTGCACGAGGCGTAGAATTAATGGCGCTTATCTTCATTGGTTCTGTGAAGGTCTGGTAGGTTTAGGACAGACTTTCGGTTTAGGTAGGCAACACACACCATCCATTCCCAAGCGAGACATTAAGGGCACATTGAATTCAATTGGGGCACTTCCCTTTCGACCAAAGGATCAGCCAGAGTCTTCTTCAGTCCCTTTCTGATACAGTGATCGCCATGTATAAATACGAGTGGCCGATAGTCCCTCCTCGTCCACCAAAACAAGCAACGCAGCACATAGCAAAGATGCCTCATCCATCAGCAGCTGCTCTGGTCCTCCTCTTAGCCCTTTCTCTCCTTTGCTCGTTTTCCTCTGCTTCTGTGCAGAAGACCGAAGAGGTGGCCAGTTCTGTGGATGTCATATCAACGCTACTGCAGAAGGCCATCCATGAGACTAGCTTGCCTTCCAACTACTTCAACAGCTCCACTGCAGCAGGTTCTCTTGTCACTACTCCCGCAGGTAAATTTGCTGCTAAACACTGTTCACTTTTATCAAAAAAAAATGGTACATGTATTTGATTAATGGTATGTGGTTGCAGCGGTGGATTGGTGCCGGGAGCTCACGGAGATGTCGTTAGCGAGATTGAACCAGGCGCTGGCCGCCGTGCAGAAGTCGCCGGAGGATGCCAAGGCCGACATCCAGACGTGGTTGAGTGCGGCCATAACCTTCCATGAAACATGTAAGGATGAGGCGGAAGCATATGGCTTGTCCGATCCCCACATGGCCAAATTATACGAGAAGATGGGATACCTGTCGCAGCTCGTTAGTAATGCCTTAGCCGTGGTGAACACTAATATCCCCGGAATATTCACCGGGAATGGCACTTCGGCGAGCCGCCGTGCCCATGACGACGGATTTCCGGGATGGGTGTCTTCGGCAAATAGAAGACTCCTACAGGCCACGGGGGTGAGCGCGAACGCCGTCGTTGCTAAAGACGGAAGTGGAAACTTCAAGACGGTGACGGAGGCGCTCAACGCCGCCACCGGCGGCCGATTCGTGATATACGTCAAGGCCGGAGTTTACAACGAGAAGATCAAGATTAAGAAAAATGGAATAACGTTGATCGGCGACGGGAAATACAACACGATCATAACTAGCGGGAGCAGCGTCGGCGGCGGCACTTCTCTACGTGGGAGTGCAACGTTCAGTAAGTTCATAAACCAGCCTCCTTTTTTCTAAATAAAATAAAAAAAGATTTTATTATTATTATTTATTTATGTCTTTATCATGTCACATGCCACTAACTTGGTTGCATGTGATAGTGATTATTGGAGATGGGTTCATCGCAAAGGACATCGGGTTTCAAAACGTGGCCGGACCGGAAAACCACCAAGCTATTGCACTAGCCGTTATCTCCGATCGGTCGGTGATCTACCGGTGCAGCATTTCCGGGTACCAAGACACCCTCTACGCGCACTCGCTTCGACAGTTTTACCGCGAATGCGACATCCAAGGAACAGTTGATTTCATATTCGGCAACGCCGCGGCGGTCTTCCAAAGTTGCAACTTGGTCCTCCGTCGCCCCCGGTCCGGAGGGGCGTACAATACTATCTTAGCGCACGGCCGGAGCGACCCGGGTCAAAACACGGGTTTCTCGGTGCAGGGCAGCAAGATCGTCGTCGGCTCCGATTTCGCGCCCCTCAAGAACAGGTACAATTCCTACCTCGGGAGACCATGGAAGGCCTACTCCAGGTCCGTAGTCATGACGACCGACATCGACGGCGCGATCGCGAGGAAGGGTTGGGTGGAATGGCAGGGGGCCAGCAGCTCGACTTACAGAACCCTGTACTATGCCGAGTATGCCAACACGGGGGCCGGAGCGTCGACTGCCGGCCGGGTCACCTGGCCCGGATATCATGTCCTCGGAATGGGAGACGCGTCCCGGTTCACGGTCTCCGCCTTCATCGGAGGAAACTCGTGGCTGCCGTCGACCGGGGTGGATTTCGCACCCGGCCTCTAGTCTTCCTTAGTGTACACTTCATTCCCAGGCCAAGAAGCAGAAGTGATTCTTCTTGGCTGATGGTTCCTGTGCGTGTGTAAAATTGTCTGCTTCTTTCTTTCATTATAATTGTGGCTTGAAAAGGAAATGATGATGTTTTCAGTGCATCCGCCTCTTGTCCGGAATGTTCTTGCCCCACCGGACATCAATCAATCCCCTTGGAGTTGGGTCCAACACTTAACTCCTGGTGGATGCGATTCCCGTACCCACCTTTCACGTTAGTTCTGCTCTGCCCAGCCAATCATCTCGATTTGGAACCCAATTTGATTACCGTTTTGTCCGCACCTCCGGCATCCTAATAAAAACCTCATCCTATAAGTGACTACCGTCCTAGTGCCATAGTTAGAATATCGGATAAGGGATGAATTTTTGTATTAAAATTTTTGAGTAGTAGACGTCACTCAAATACAAGTGGCTGGCCTCTAATTGTCCGAACATGAAACAAAGACTAGTTTTGTTTATTTTACTCTATTAGAGTAAGAATTGATATATGTTTGGAAATATTTTTTTATAATAATTTTTATAAATCGATTAATATTTAGAATGTAAAAAAAAAAAGTAATTTTAAGAAGAAAATAACGTATTTATCTATATGTATTAATAGTTATATTTTATAAATATATAAATTAGAAAGTTATATTTTATAAGTCAGTTTTTCTATTTAAAAAAGAGTAAAAATTGTAGTAATTATATAAATATATATAAAGAAATAGTATAAATATAAACTTAAATCACAAAATCAATGGATTGTATGAAAATTGAATTGGTTTTCTAAATCTTGTTAAATTGATAGAATGAAAGAGACGAGATGTGAGGACGATGGTTAGTTCGCTTTTAAACCCAGTACCATCCACACATTTTTGTGAGTGACCACTAGTAAAGTCGTCGAAAGAAACAAATGATTTAGAAGTCTGATCATCTTATAATATACGTGTGAGAAAAATGACTATCTTAAATATTAATTTTTTTTTTGTCTTAGTATATGTGAGATAAAGATCGAATAATCATGATTCCGAAACGAGCATGTTGATCCATGACTTTCACCTTAACACTTTTAGCTCATGTTAGCAACGTCTCTGGATCCTTTAAATTTTACTTCTAACACGAAAAAGAAAAGGTTGCATCCTGAATCCGAATCCGATGTGGGCGACGGATATGTTTGAAGTTTGAAAGTTGTTTGTACTCCACATCATGGGAATTCATGGCTGACAGAAACTGGGATCCAGCTCAGTTTCTTGAGCACCTTGAGTAAGCAAAAAAGCAATTGTGACCCTCCAACCAACCCTTTTGGATGGGCACTACGGAAGGATAAGGTCACAGCAACAAAGAAAAAGCATGCACCAGTGCAAGCCAAGTTGGTCGACTAGCGACACCCACGTTCAGAAACCCTAAATTCACAAGGTAAATCATCACACACCATTGGATTTAAAGAGGAAATATAACACTATAGTAAAAAAAACAACCCCACCGGATCCAAGTGAAAAAAAAAATGATAAATTCTCATAGAACTTGTTTAGCATGTGGTGTGTTGGTGATAAATGATTGGGATTGGAATTTGATATGTAAATCCTATCTTCTATACCCTACCTCTTATTAGATATTCGCATCCTTTGAACATATCTCCATGTTATTTACATTTCTCGGTGTATTTAAATCACATAACCAACACACATCCATATGATTTGTTCAACTCAGATGATGTGTTCATCCTCCGTCCATGCATAAGATGGGAAACCAAGTCATTTACTGAAAATACCATCCACTCAGGAATCCAGGTTCTAATGTGTGATTGGTTTTTCGTGACGCGTTTCAAGAAAAATATAACACGGACGTGACCTATGTGACACATATGACATGAACACTATGGAAATGTTAGATTGTAGGCCACTCGTTTCATGGTCGTTATGGTGTGTACCTCGATGAACAGTCCTGAAAATGAAATATCATTTTTTTAAAAAATAAATCTTATTCACCAATGCTTACATGGATATCAACCTAATCCCACCCAGAATCAAAAGCTGCAAGAATAGTGCTCAATAGGTATGAAAAAAACAAAGAGTATAACGACCATATTATTATAGGGTTTCGAGGAATTAGATATCAAATCTATGTCTTATTACAAATTCATTTCTCAATTTGTAATAAAACATATTTCTTGTCTTGTAATCAATTCATTTTACTTATTATTTGAAATATATAGTCTCTTATTATGCACCCACGAAGCAGGCTCTCAGCCTTATAAATAGAAGGCCCAGGGCAGGTCTCCCTACCATAGTACGTACCCAACTTTTGTACACTAAGAGAAGAAGGAAGCAAGCATGCCTAGCGTATCAGAAAGCACCGTTTCCATCATCCTCTTTATTCTTTCCCTCTTTTCCTCCTCCGCGTTAGCGCACCTGACGCCGCCCGATGCGGCGGTGAGCGCCGTGTGCGGCCGGACTATATATCCGGCGCTGTGCCGGGAAACGCTGGCGGGGTCGACGATGGAGAGTAATCAGTACGTGGACTCCGTAACGACATTGCTCCGAAAGGCCATCCATGAGACCAGTCTGCCGTCCAACTACTTCAATAGTACGACCGGAGCGACCCTTCAGGCCGGGGGAGCCCTACATGGTACCGGTGACGTGCATTATTCATGCATACGTATTTATTTTTTTCCTAATATAATACAAAAATAAACCCATCCATCACGTCATTTGATAATAATAATTGTCTATGATTGAGAAATGCATATATTGGATAAAGAGATATAAAAAATAAAAGGTGGTCATCTTTTAATTTCAATTTTATTTCTATTTTTATAAACTGTTTTTACTTTTCTAGATTTAAAAAAATTTGGAGATGAAATTTGATTTTCACTGCAGATTGGTGTGATGAGCTGACGAAAATGTCGTGGAGGAGGTTGAATCAGGCACTCGCGGCGGTGCAGGGGTCACCGGAGGGCAAGAAACTGGACATCCAGACGTGGCTGAGCGCCGCCATAACCTTCTACGAGACTTGCAGGGACGAAGTGGAAACCTATGGCATGTCTACTCCTTTCAAGGCCAAAATTCATGAGAAAATGGAATACCTGTCTCAGCTGGTGAGCAATGCCCTAGCCATCGTCAACAGCAATATCCCGAAAAGGACTCTCCGGCAGGTGACCGCGTACACGGTGGAGGATTTCCGGGCTGGGTATCTCCGGCTAGTAGAAAGCTGCTTGCGGGGACTGGAGTAGATGCAAATGCCGTTGTTGCAAAAGATGGCAGCGGACACTTCACGACGGTTTCCGACGCGATCCGGGCGGCGAGCGGAGGCCGGTTCGTGATATATGTGAAGGCGGGAGTTTACAATGAGAAGATTGTGTGCAAAAAAGATGGGATTACACTGATCGGCGACGGCAAATACTCCACGATCATTTCCGGAGGTAGCAGCGTTGGCGGTGGCTCTTCATTGCTTGCGACGGCAACTTTCAGTAAGTTTCCTCCAAACATTTTACCAAACACTTGAACTGCATAACATGTGAGTGGCTTTCTGTGGTTTGTTCGTCTGTAGCGATCATGGGAGATGGCTTCATTGCGAAAGACATCGGGTTCGAGAACACGGCAGGCCCGGAGAAACATCAAGCTATCGCCTTAACAGTGGCCTCCGATCGATCGGTCTTCTATAGGTGCAGCATCATAGGCCATCAGGACACCCTCTTCGCCATGTCCCTTCGACAATTCTACCGCGAATGCGACATCGGAGGAACCGTTGACTACGTGTTTGGTAACGCCGCAGCTGTGATGCAAAGCTGCAGCTTCATCCTCCGCCGTCCCAGAGTCGGAGGTGCATTCGTTACCATACTAGCGAGTGGCCGGAGTGATCCCGGACAAAACACCGGCTTCTGCGTGCACAACTCCAAGATTGTTGTTGGATCCGACTTCGCCCCTGTTCAGAGCAAATACGATTCCTACCTGGGAAGGCCGTGGAGGTCCTATGCCCGATCTGTCGTCATGAAAACAGACATTGACGCCGAGATCGCCGAAAGGGGTGGGTCGAATGGGAGGGATCTAGCCACTCCACTTATTCCACGTTGTATTATGGAGAATTTGCAAATACTGGGCGGGAGCACGGACCTCGGGCAGGGTAACTTGGCCCGGATTTCATGTCATGGGAATGCCCGAAGCGTCCAAGTTCACAGTGGGGGCATTCATCGGCGGGAATTCATGGTTGCCGTCGACCGGTGTCGACTTTCTTGCTGATCTGTGATATGTTACAGTTACAATACCCGGATCCTTTAGACAAAGAAAATGGGATCTGGGTATATGAAATGCATATTTTGTGATTTCAAGGAAGTATTCATTCAACCAAATCAAAACACGCTCCTCATCCAGTTGCACAAATGAAAGAAACAGTAAACAGATAGACAGGATGCTGTTACACCTAGCAGTGAGTAATGCCAAATTTACCTCCAAATTTAATTCAGCTCTTAACGTGTGTGATTTTTAATAATGTTTTAAACAAATCGTAAAATGCTCAATTTTGTTTTATTTTTAAAAATAAACATTTCGAAATACCATTTTTAACATTTCTATGAATTTAATTTTTTTTTTTTTTTTTTGAGATGGAGTCAGCGGTCGTAACGTCAGATCAGAGTCCAATACCTACAGTTCTACGTCACCCACAGACATGGTAGAGCAGCCATCACAAGAGTCCATTAAAGGGAGCTAGAAGAAGAGTGAAGAGGACTATGATGTTGCACTTCACTCACCTTAATATTCCAAAACCCGAGCGGTTGGGCGAGTTTGCTCTTGGATCAAAGTTTCGATTTTCTGCAGAGAATAGTATACTTTCAGGAAGCAGAAGAAATGCCTAATATTGATGTTGTTGTAAGTAATCTTAACCTTCACATTACTGCAGACTTCATCTAGCTTCTCCAACACAGCTGCATCAGTGAGCTGAGCAAGGGAGTCGAGCCCCGGTGACTTCGAGGCTGACACCTGCAAGCCAAGAGCAAGACCCCATGGAAGTTAGCTGCTGCATAAGATGGAAATGGCTTCGTTCCCAATGTATATAATGTACCGAAGGGATGGAGGAAACGCGCGTCCGGGGAGTAGCAACATCATCTGCATGTCGAGGAAGCGCTTCATCTCTGCTGTTGGATAGACGCGCAAGAACGGCCTGGAGAAAGGGAAGGTTAATGGCATCTAGCATGCATCAAGACTGGGATTAATAGCAAGATGCAATACCTCCCTAAACTCTTCAGGGTTAGTGAGGCCTTGAATATGGAAGTCATCACTTGGAGGCCTCCTCACTCCAACATTCTCTATTCTAACAGCGTAGACATTGAATGAGGATTGCAGAAACCCTGGCAAGGGAGCCGTTTCAAAAAGTGAAATGACAGAATTTCCATGAATGTAAGTATACCATTACTTGTAGGGTATCACATTGCACGACAAATAATCAACGGACAGTTGATATGACAATACAGGCTATGATTCGAAACATATGGGATCCATAGAAGAGGCAAAAATAACTGTACAGGTAATCATTATGAAGGTAAACACAGCCTTACCCTGTTCTACAACAACATCTGCCACTGAGGGAAGTAAAATATGCATCTCCTTCTTCACAACTCCAAAACATGGAAAGGACACAGGTTTTGTTACCTGCATCTCTGAATGAAGGTTAGAAGAATGGATAGAAACGACTCTACAGAAGCTGCTGAAGAATGTCTCCCTTCCCTTGAAAAACACCTCAATTCATACTCCATACCCAAGGTAAAATGAAATGCATTCAAAAGCAATTAATAATAACGATGACACTTGCAATCAAAAGACCTTCCACGAATTCTTTATATCAAAATGAAGCGGGCATTATACATGAAAAAAGCGATTATTCCTGAATAAATGCAGAGTCATTGCAGTTTCCGACCAACATCCCACAGCATATTCACGCATTTTTAACAAAGAACCCACGTAAGGACGCAACATCACAAATCGAGGGCATCCGAAAATCACTTAACGACGAACCCACCCAGAAACGGTAAACCGCCAAAAATGACAAAAGAAAATTACTTTGTAAACAATGGCATTGTGGGTGAGATAGAGCTTTCGAGAGCGAATATCCTTCCGCGAAACATACCGCCGCACAGGCAAATAAGCAAGCATGAGAAGGCCGATTCCCCACACCAAAACCAAAAGCATGGAATACAAAAGCCACCAAGCCGTCTGATATTTGACGAAATCCTCCTCCCCTTCCACAAACGACGCCGTATAGAGTATATCCTCTTCATCGTCTTCTACACGGGATTCGGGATTCCGGTGGAGGCCTGACAGCAACCCCTTCTCAAGGCGGTCCTCTCCCGACTCCATTGATAACCGTACAACGAGCTTCTAGAACAAAAATGATACCCTGTAAGCAGTCAAGCTTCCACCATTCCAGAGAAACATCGGGCGGGGGAGTGGGCTTGTTGAAATTGCGAGCTTCTGGAATTGGGAGGAATTTGGTTTTAGCGAATTTGGTCCCTATATTTGTTCTCTGTACGAAAGAGGCCCCAATATTTTTCATAATCAACGATTCGGATTATAAGTTTTTTATAATATCTTCTCTTGCCAAGGTCCATTCTTTAACACATTTGGTCGCCGCTTCTATCGTAGATCCCTTGCCGGCCTCCGCCGCCGACTTCTTCACCGCCTTCCTGTTTCCAGGCTTAACAGAAACCTTCGACGCCATTGTAATCGTACTCCAACTCCCAAGCACCAAGTTTGCGAATCGTACTGTCGACGTTGTCAAATAAAGCTCGATTTAGGGATTTCGGCAGAAGACGCAAATGCCCCTACCTCTCTTTCGCATTCCTAATTAAGAAAGTGACTAAAATGATAATTCTGGTATTTGCAATATACCCCCTCAAATCTCAGATAATTAGACAACTCATTCAGTATAGTGTATACTACTGTGTTTTATTTTTATTAAATTAATTTCATATTTATTGGTACCCGATTGCTTTGACATAAATAAAACTTGGGATATCTAGAAGAAGATGATGAGCTGGAGAGTTTCCGAAATTAGAACAGCAATGAAAATAGGGCTGTTTACAGTTGATTCTTCTTCCTCTTAGTGTTTTCCGAGGAGTTTTCCGGCGATGAGAGCAGCCTCCATGACATCCTTGATGATGTCCACGACCTCATCCACCTTACATGTGTTACCCCTGAATGCGGGTGCCCCGGAGTTCTTGAATGCCTCCACGCAGTTCAGAAACTCCCTGTTGCAGTGCAGGTTCAGGTAATCATCTGCATTGCACCCACGCCCCACAATTTTGCCTTTTTTTTCTGGTTCTGATACGGGATAAGTTTACAATGTAACGAGAAAACTCACTCGAGTGTTTGCCGATGCAGCGATCGTGGTTCATGCAGCAAGCGTCGAGGCGATCGCAGGGCTTCTCTCCCGGGCACCCGCTGTACAGAACTCCGCAGTATTTCCCATACCGCAGAAATGGTGCAACTGTCGTGAAACAAAACTGATCCATCTTAACAAAACAAAAGAGGGTCATTTCCAATCTGAGAGAGAGGGGTGGTTACCTTGGCAGAACATGGATTCGCAGGTTCTGCTACAGTCCTTATACTACACCAAGGAACAAAACAGGTGAGTAGAAGAAGAAAGTTGCTTGTGAAACCACGATAAGAGGAGGCTTGTACCATGGAAAGGCCGGCGTGGGCTTGCAGGCCTATGTTGAGGGCATCCCCGGGAGGGAGCTGAACGCGAGAGCGGCGAGGGCGACTGCGAGTGGAAGCAACGGAGAAGAAGCCATGGGGGTGTGAGCAGCTCTCCATTGGTAGAAATAGAGGAAGAAAAGGGAGAAATGTGTGGCTGGGTTAAGCTTGTCATGGAACGCCCCCGTGACTTTCTTTTGTTCCTATCTTCGTACTTCAATGGTGAGTTTTGCTCCAGGTAGATATTTCTTCACAAAAATCTTCTTACTTGAAATGCGTACATGGGTTATGATAGATCTTTGTAGGATAATTTTTGTGGATAATCTCCATTATGAACGAAAAAGTTTTTTTTAAAAAAAAAACATTTAATATTTTTTTATCAGTGGCCCCAATTGACAGGATACGTTGGGCCCCACTCTGGAAAATTCTAGAAGTTTGATGATACAACTCCATGCAATAAATTGAGAATCATAGGTGATTTTTTTTTAATTTTGCAATAAGAATAATATTTTATCGAAACAAAAAAAAACTCCAGCCAATAAGGAGTAGCATACTCTTGCAGTTCTGGGCCCAAGTTGAGGCCCAATAATAGGATGAGCTGGGGCCCGCTTCTGGAGAAATCTAGAAGTTTATTGAGTAAGGTTTTGCTGGGGTCACTTCCGTAGATCCTTCCCTGGGATTCTCCGAAGTTTCTCGTGTTTTTTCTTTCTTTTTTTGCCTTTTCCCTTCGAATTCTTCGTGTTTTCAACGCCTTCTTGCGACTCGAAAGACTAAGGTTTTGTATTCCCCTTTTGATGTCGAGTGCGTCGAGGATCATGGAGGACTACTGTCTGCTAAAATTGAAGAGGAAGGATCTGGAAGAGTTTAGCGATGATTTCTCTGAATTTTCCCTCTCTTCTCCCGCCAGGAAGATCCGAAGGCTGGTACGCTGTATGTTTTTGTCTTCTTGTTACTGGATCCTGCATTCCGTAGTGTTGATAGATGCCGTTATTGTGTTGATTTTGAGCCTGGTCTCTGTAGTGTGAATAATGGGGTTTTCGTTTTGTGTAATTTAGGATGCGGAGTTGCCTCCGATTGTGGAGGAGGAAGAATGTGAGATGCCTTTAGTCTCTGAATATTCCCCTGCCGGGGAACCCCAATTCGGTTATAATTCTAAAGCGGCAATAAAAATTGAAGAAATATCGAGTGAGCCACTTAATGAAGAAAGAGCGATCGTGCTCTTTAATCCCAATAGTACAGCGTCATCTTCTTTCATTCCTTCATCTCCATCCAATTTCTTAGTTTCTGTTAGTCCTCAAATCCTATCGGGGATCAAGAGTAAGTGAATAGTTACCACTAGTTTTTTTTATGAGAAAGTTAGAATCTTGTTTCTAGTTCTTGAATGAAGAATGTTGATTGGACTCTTGAATGAGAATGCCGATCTAAGAACATGAATCTTTTTTAGCTACTGTATTTATTAGCCTTCGCTGGAGTTAGACTCTGTTGATTCTGGCTTGCTGCACTTTTGTATAGCTAATGCCACCATATTTCTGTCTTCATACTCTTAATAAATGTCCTATTTCGTCCCCAGATCGTGTTCTGCTGCCCAGAAGATCGAGCATTTTGATGGGAGATGATGATGAAGAAGCAGAGGCTGATGCGTCCGGATCAGATAGTAGCAGCCTAGCTGTTGTTCCATGGGCACCACCATCACAGCCTTCCTTCGTTACTGAACCTGAGAACTCCGATATGATGGATGCCCAATACATTGCAGAAGAGGAGGCAATGGATGTAGAAGACGACGATGTGGCCCAAAGGCAAAGTAGCAGGGCCCCCATTGGTGATGGCTTCCATCAATGGCAGCAGCAGCAACAACAGCAACAGCAGCAGCACTGCTTGGTTCCACATCCTCCCCAGAACATAAGCTCCCCCGTCGACTGGTATCAATAACCCAGCAGCTCGGTTTCGCCCTGTGCGTTGTTTGACAGTGAGCAGTGTAGTAGATGCTTTTATGTAGCAACAGATCAAAGAGCTTCATCACCTCGATGCTCACCCCAGCTTACTCACCATCTAAAGAATGGTGGTGGTCTGCAACTTTTGTGATACTTTTCTCCCATTAACTGTATCATCTCATTTGATCAGCCCAGCCTCCCACAATAAGTACGCTTTGTGAATATTAAAGAAAGAAAATGAGGGGAGCGTGCTGGACCATTTTTTCTGGGGTGGTTGTGATCTGCAAGCAGAACCGCCGGCCCACCTTATTCCTATCGTTTCTAGTGTTCCTTGTGAAGATGAACGGTGTCACACTCCTCACCGGCAGTGCGCCTTGGGCACCAAAGGGTGGCCAGATTTTGCCGCCAAGGAGTAGATTCTCCTCCGCCGCAGAATGTAAGCATGCTCGGGGGGTAAAGAACCTGCTTGATTCCACGGGATGGATGAAAACACTTCCGCCGGAATTCGTTCTTAAGCTGCCTCCGGACCAGATCCCCTTCTCCGCGGTGCCCGCAGTTGAAATCCCAACGATCGACGTCGCTCGCCTCGGCGGATCTCCTGCATGCAGAGCCTCTGCCGTGGAGTCCATCGGCGCCGCGTGTGCGGAGTGGGGAGTCTTCAGGGTGAGTTGATATCTCATTCCTTTAAAACAGAATTGATGTAGATGGTACCATGAGTCGTAGACAGTTACATAACGCCTGCTTTTACATGGAATCCACTAGCCGGAATGATATACCGGGTTCAGGCTGCTTTTACGGAGCCGTTTCTGACCGTCTAGTCTGTTAAGGAAGTGGTTACTTCTTCCAATGGTCCGGTGTGATATCTTAGCTCTGCTTCAGGTTTCAAGCAATGGGAAGGAGGTGGAGTTGATGATGGAGAGGATGATCTCCACAACGGAGGCGTTTTTCGGTCTGGGTTCGGAGGAGAAGATGGCGTATGCATCGGAGGATGTGATGAGCCCGGTGAGGTACGGGACAAGCCTGAACACCCCTGAAAAACACGATGGAATTTACTGGAGAGACTACCTAAGGCATCACGGATACCCTTTTGACAGCTCTCTTCACATCTGGCCCCGTAATCCTCCTCAGTACAGGTCAGTTTCCGGTACCCGTCATGCCTTTCCTAGGTTCCGTCATCATACTGACTCCCGGTGCACTTCAGGGAAGTGTGCAGAGAGTACTTGGAGCATGTACGACGACTAGCAATAGCGATCATGGGGGCCATTTCGGAGAGCCTGGGGCTCCCTTGTGACTACATCCAGCAGTCTCTCGGAGAAGCCTCCCAAATCCTCGCCTCCAATTACTATCCGCCGTGCCCGGAACCGAACAAGACCTTGGGGCTGGCTAGCCATTCGGATCACGGCTGCATCACCGTCATCATCGATAACGCCGTTGAGGGTTTGCAGGTCAAGCCACACGACTACTGGATTGCCGTCCCCGCTGTGCCAGCCTCGTTTATCATCCTTGTTGGAGATTATTTGGAGGTATGGGCGAAGAACCCAGGTAATTAACTGACTCCTGCAAGTTCAGATTCACCGGTTTGTGAACTGGTGCAGATACTCAGCAATGGAAGGTACAAGAGTGTGCTGCACAGAGCAACCGTGAATGGCGTGAAAACCAGAATCTCCATTGCCGTGGGCCATGGGCCTGGATGGTCAAACGTTATTGGGCCCGCGAGACCAATACTTGCCCATGGAGAAGCCCCTGTATTCAAGCCCATTATCTATCGGGATTATGTCAATTTCCAACAAAGGACACCCCTCCGGGGCAAGACTTCGTTGGAGTCATTAAGGTTTACTAATGATACCGATTAGATAAATTAAAGACCATTAATGTATTAAAATCGGATTCGATTCATTTTTTAATTTATTCATCATTTCGGACGGAATATTTTTTACAATAGTTTAAATCGGTTAAACCAATTTTAAAAATATATTTATAGAATTATTTAAATTTTAGAATTTTTTTAATAATAATTATCAGTCCAAAGATTAGGAAGAGACCCTAGTTTAATAGCTTGATTTCAAAATTTCACGCGGCGGCGGCAGTTTTCGTTGTCAGTCGGTGAAATGGGAGTTTTCACGTTTGTGGTTAGGCAGTCCGACGGAGATTGGAGCGGGAAGCAGCTCAATGGGGATCTGGAGGCGTCTGCCGGGACTACCTACGATCTCCAGCGCAAGCTTGTCCAAGCAGCGTACGCTTCCGATTCTTCCGGCGGCGTGCAGTCTTCTTTTTCCTACATTACTCCTCACTCTGCCGTATTCCAGGTTCTTGTTTACGTGATGTAGTTTACTTCGAGTTCTGTGAATAATTATTTCGGACTGGTGTTCTCGGTGTGATTCGCGTAGGTGATTATTGGTGGAGGCGTAGGTGGAGGCTTTATCGCTGGAGGTGGGGCTGCTGCAGCACCGGCGGCTTCTGGCGGTGGTGGTGCGGCTGCGGAAGCTCCTTCAGTTGAAGAGAAAAAGGAAGAGAAGGAAGAAAGTGACGAGGATATGGGATTCTCACTCTTTGATTAAGGTTATCGCTTGTAAGTTTACGTCGTGTCCCATGCTTCCCATTTCCTCAAAGTGTTGCATTCCTAGTTTTCTGAAGTTCTCTCTGCAACAAAACCACTCTCTGTTTATATTTATTTTGATTATTTTTCATCCTTCTAAAAGTCATCCTGTGTTACAATTATTGAATAAGTAACCTGGTATTGCTTCACAAAACTTCATCAAAGCTAAAGTTCAGGACTTGACATGGCTTCTTCTTCTTTTTTTTTTTTTTTTCTACTAGAACTAGGCAGAAAGCAGTGCTTTCAACAAAGATTAATGTGAAAAATGGGATACGCAAAAATTGCTCACATGATCTTTCCCTGATAAATAATCTGCAGCATCTAACTTGCTTCTACGGCCACCTAGGATCCATTTTCATGCAATGTTTGCTCCTTTCCGTTCTCCCAATGAAGGATCAGATCTGCATACCCTTGTGCTGAAGTGTTCGCGAAGTCTGTGAGTGCATTCACAGCAAAAGACATTCCCGCACAAACCACTCTGATATTTACATCCAGCATATTTTCTCCATCTTTAATCTCTCCTGCATTCACTAGGTCTGATGATGTCCTAGCCATTTCAGCCCCATCAGGTAGGCTTCTATGATCTTCCCGAACCTGCTGTGAATACAATGAACCTATCCCTGCAGCAAAGAAGTCCATCCCCTCCAGAACAGAGCCTTCTTTGATGGAGTCTAGAAATCTAGACCACTGAATGCATATGTGGAATATAGTTGGAATCCCATTGGGCTGATCATGTGAGGATGGAGATTTGAGTGTCTCTAAGTCCATTGGAACACACCGTAATAGCCAGCCAGTGAGGGCATGCACATAGGATCTTTGTGAAACGATCCATGCATCAAAGCAAGCCCTCCAGTTCCTAATCTCTGACTCGAGGTTTTGAATCGAATGTGAGAGCTTGTTTGGTTCAGACGGAGATGATATCTCGCACTCCTTAGTGGAGAACTTTGAACCTAGTAAACCCTTGCCTTCATCCAACGTACGTGTCTGCCGTTGGTGACACTCTGCCATCATCTTCCACATTCTTGCTAGCCTGCCCAAAATCACAAGTGTTGAAGTGTCAAGTATTATCAGATGAAGTTGCACATTGACACTGAGTAGTGGATTGCTTTTTGATGAAGAGCAGCATATTTGGATTATTGCATACCCTTGCACCATTTGGACTAACTGAGGTTGCAGTTCTTCATCTCTCAGAGATTCAATCCTCCTTGAGATTGCTTCAACAGAATGAACTGAAACTGTTATTTGAGTTTGGAGGTCTCTTATCGAAACCCCTGTTTTATCATCAAGGGAAGGAGCTTCCTCTTTCACATCTTGGTTTTTCAGTTGAGCACATTTCTTTTCGTACTCCAGTCGAATCCGCTCGCCAGCCTTGTAAGATGTATACACATTGTGATTTAAAGGGAAGCAATCTAAGCATCTGTTTGAAAGTTATCCATCTGGGCTCAGAGACATACCCTGACTTGCAGGTAGAGTTTCTTTTCCCAAGCATACAATTTGTCAAGTGATGCCTGATGACTCCCTGAAATGAAGTACTCCTTGGTGAAGCCTTCATCTTTTGAGATCAAAGCATTGGCTGACAGCTTTGAAGACAGCGAACAAGATGACCTAAATAGCGCTACTGGATTCAGCATTTTCCGAGCTGCAGTTGTGAAAATCTGTTGTTTGAATTGAAGCAGCATCAAATAATTCAAGCAGGGGAACTTTGTATGTAATCATACCTGTGGCATCATTCGGTGATGATGGAGGACTAACCATTCTGGCTTCCAAAATAGAAGACATTTCACCAGAAGCCTCACAAACAGCTAAGAACTGATCCTCAAGATCCTTGAAAACTTCGGTAATACTTGTAGGCTTTCGATATATAAAGACAGTGAATCCTGGTGTTTCATCTTTGGATTCTCCATTCGCAAGACCTGTTTCATTCTCAGAAGTTTGATTTAGGATACATGTCTTGTTTTCAATTTCTCCATGGTTTTCACAGCTGGATTTTCCATTGTCTCTATACGCAGAAACACCTTGATCATCAGCATCCTCATATCCTGTGTCCTCTTCCAACTGAGGTATCCTTTCTTCTCCTCCAACATGCATCAAACATTCATCCTCTTCATTCTGTATCCCCGTACCTAGACTGCGTCTCGCATGGTACCCGGAGTAGTCGAACGAAGAAAACAGGTTCCAAAACAGATCCCATTCCGATGACTGAGGCGAAGGAGGGGCGTACTCTGGCCTGTTGTTGGGTGAGTAGAGGAAGAACGAGGAGTGAACCGGAGAATAAGTCTGAACTCTGTGGGTCTTTGGAGATGCAGGGACTGCTCTCTCTTCCACAAGCACAGAGGGAGTTCTCTCAGCCTTGAAGAAATTCAGTCTGCAGGGTGAATTTGCACCAGTGGAGTTGGGTGCTGCAGAGATGAAACCAGGAGCCGTCGTCGTCTTTTTCGGAGTTGCGAATGAGTCCGTCGACGAGATGGCCTCATTACATTCATCAATGTACACTCGAAGTGCAGCAGAAACACGGTTCATGGACTCCAGATAAGCGACATGCCGTGCAGCAAATTTGAGCCTCTGTACCACAGCCTGCTTGATGAAGTTCTTTCGGTCTTTACAGAGCTTAACTGCCTCTTCATCATCTAGCTTTGATATAGAACATCCCATTCTGATATCAGATATAAACTGAAACAGAAAAAACCTGCAGCAATGTACCAGAAATCATGATCAAGAAGAAACAAGATAAAACACTTCTTCTTACGGACACGGTATGTAGATAAATTCGACACCCAGAACAAAATCAAACAACTTGAGAATCAGCGCAAGGGCTGATTCAGAGTTCAAAGCAAAATGAAACAACAACCCCATAGCGCAAAACATGTAAGTTTACAGAATCCTTGGGTAGAAAGAATCAAACTATGTCATGTACACATACAAATTTCACTGTTTCCAGTCATTTTACAGGAGAATCATGCGATGCAAGACAAGGAACAATGGAAACGAGGTCAAAAATCTGATTTTTGAAATGGAACTGAAGAATGGCGGCACACCAAAACCAAAGGATGTAATAAATGTTGTAACCAAATTCTGTCTCTGGACGCGCAAAACTGAATCAACTCCAGAATCACAGAAAACCCACAAATAATAAACTCTCTGCTTCCCCAGTCTCAGTAAAACATTCAAATTCTTTGTCTCCTTCACGTTCCGTGATACACTCACATAATATCAACCTTAAATCTTCTTCAAACCTCCCCGTAAACTCAAAGAAGAAGACCAGAAGTTTTAGCCGCAGGTCCGATACGGAAGCGAAATTTGAAAGCACAAAGCAAGAATCCGTACCACGACCCAGGAGGCGATCACGATTCTCGAGTGCGGAGCGGGTGAACTGCAGAAAAGCAACGGTCAAAAAAACTCGTTCGAAGTGGAAATTATATATATTTTTGAAGGCATTAAATGCGCTGAAAAAAAAAAACGCATTTAGTGACAGTCCTTGCAAGTCTACCCTCTTATGCGGCGTATATTACGGAACTGCCATCTCCTCCCTTAACTCACCCTGCTTTTCGGACTACAAGATCCATTGAGTTAGAATATTCCTTCGTTTGAATTTACTTTTGCATGATTATCCTTCTTATTAGTCAATCTTAAAGTAGCATTAATGGTGTTCAAGCAATATCATAAGGTCATGAATTACCCAATATCATCCGCACATCCCTACCCTCCATGCAATTATTCCTCTACAAACCATAACTGTTAAAACATTTTGGGAATTTGAATCTCAATGGCTACATGCTCGTCCTGTTTCTGGATTCCTGATATTTCCAAGTCGTAGTATTTTGGCACTTCGATCTTTCAGTGACAATTCAACTGTAGCTTTTTCTTAATCAACATAGGATGCTGATTTTTGTGAGCTAATGCCATATAGCCATATAGCAATGGAAGTAGAAGAAAAAGAAAAAGAAGAATCGATGGTCTGCAGGGGGGGTACAGCAAGAAGACATAAGACAGCCATCTCCTCCATTTTCTGATCCAAGATTCTACTAAATCCGAAGGGAGGGATTTGGTGAAGCAGCTCAACCTAGATGAAATTAGTCCTCTTCCTCGGTGTTATGTGAAGAGGCTGCACCTTCATGGTCATCTTCAACTCTCAAGTCAACTTGAACTTCAACCACTTGAATAGGGTCTACTGAGGAAGAAGATCCTGCAACCAAAACCATGAGGAGGGTGCACTAGATTCTAAAGGCAGGTTGTTTCGTTGCTATTGAAGATAAAATGGAGCTAAGGCAATGAATAAGGGATCAGATTTATCACCTGGAATGAAGAAAGATGAAGCAGGCCATCCCCTATGAGACATGACAGTCACCATTTCTTCATCTGATGACAGTTCAAGGGGCAAGATTGGGCCTTTTTCTAAATTGGAGGAAGCCCACTTCCCAACGACCTGAGGCAGATCTCCAGCAGGGTTGGATTTCTCTACCTTCACATGGCGCAGCACCATGAAGGAGTACCCCGGTAGAAAGGGAAGCCAATCTGGGGTTGCGAGGCGCAGAACGATGGTGCGGATGACGTCCTCCAGCTTTTTTACCCCTGCCGCGATTACATCTTCCCGTGAATTGTTCTGCGAGGAAGCGGCCTGATCAATTTCGACTTCGATAATTTCCGCATGTTCGGTCTTGGAGGATCCGCAGCGGTAGTGAATGATTCTGGCAGCCGGCGGCCGGCGGAGGGACAATTGTGGGAATGATTGCCGGAGATATCTCGACATCAAACGGAACGTCGAGAAGTGGCCTCCGTGAAACAACTCGCGTGTATATATATATACGTATCCACCACCGGAGGAGAGAGAATTTCCAATTTTGTGCCCTAATTCGAAACTTGTATAAATTTGAAACGCAAATTGGGAATTTCAATCTTTCGCCCTAATTCTTCATCGCTTGAAAGATAAATACTGTGCTTGTGTGAATCGTCTGTGGTGATTAGGCTCCGGAGGCCTTTAGATTTTCACTTGATGCAGCCGGCACCCGGAGGTTTTTCCCGGCGCAGTGCACCGGAAGGTTATACCTCACCGTATCTCTTCCTGATGCCAGGGACGTTCAGTGAACTGCGAGCCTGATGGATTGTTTAGCTCCTCTGCAGTGGGTGCCGATCATTGGTGAACCCTGAGGTATACTTCCTTTCCCTTCTTGTATTGTGGGAACCTTCTTGGATTGTTTAGTGGCAACATTGTTGAGTCATGGTATAGTTCTTCAATATACATCGTTCTGGGTTTTCTTCCCCTTCTTGGAGCTGAAGTTGAATCACTCCCGATTCGCACTTTTTCCACTGCTCTTTGTTATGCTTCTGGTTATCACAGGGGATGAGGACATCATACCAGTAGGCCCTGAAATGTGGATTCCTGTGGCATCACAAAGGTTGGTTCAAGGAATGCACCTTGCCCACCCACACCAGCGTCGTCTGGAACAGGTAGCCCGATGAAGACGACGAAGATCCAGGCTGTGCGTACTCCTCTTCCACAAATCCAATCTTCTGTTTGTCAGATCGCAGGAGGCACATGCACGTCAGCAGTTTGGAGGAGTGCGTGGAAGGGGCATTTCCGTCAATGGAATTGTCCAATATACGGGCTGTGGGCCCTATAGTCGAGATCTCACCAAACCCCCTTTTCTTGTTCCTAACCAGCCTACTTTTCATCAACCGCCCCCGCCAACTGCAGCCACCCATCACAAAATCACTTCATTATTCAAAAGTCAAAACAAAAAACACCCCCACATTCCATCATTCTCATCAATATTTTTATAAGTGTTGAAGTTAGGTATTTGAAATTTTAATTATATGGTTTAAAATGATAATATACAGTTTATGGGTTTAGATCTAAAATATATTTGACAAAATACAATTTATAATTTAAGTTATCAATGAATAAGAATGCGAGAAATTAATATTTTTGCTAGATCAAATTGGCATGAATGGATTATTAATCCATGGTATGCTTTAAAAAATTGTATAATATAAATTTTTTATCTCAAATTTTGTAAATATAGCTCCAATGTAAAGCTATTTATGCTTATGAGTTTTTTAATACCTTTGTAATACCTTGTATGAGTCCAAAAAAAATGGGGGAAAAGTCATAGTGTAGGAGTTAGGTGAGAGGGGTTAGTGAAATGAATCCGCCGCAATTAGGCGAAATTGTTAATTAAGATGCATTTAGTCAACTGTTTAATGTACAAGATATTCCTATTTCTTTTGTTTTCGTATTAGGGGTAATTTTATACCGCAGTAAATATTGTATTTACCTGGGCAATAAGTAGTTGGGTTGAGTCGGGGTAGGTGAGAGTGGCAAATTCCTGCGGATAGATCCACGCGCGTAGACTCGCGCGTCGCAATGCACCAACATCACTCTGGTGAACTGCTGATTCTATAAATTCGCCCCTTCACCCATCGCCTGAACTCGCGTCCTGCCTCTCCTATCATCTATTCTATCTTCAGGAACCCCCTTCTGTCACGTCCGTTCCCTTTGGTAGGTTGGGTGTGTATTCTTTCTGTGATCTTGTTATTTCATTGGGTGTTGTTGTTGTTGAGTGTGTGTGTGTGTGTGTTGCTTTGATCTGGTTCCGTTTCTGTTGTTTCTGCATCGGGGAGCTGATTCTTTACTTGTTCAGAATCTACCCTTTTGGATTTACAGCGTCGGTTGACTTAGATCTGCTGGTATGAGTATGATTTCGGCGTTTTTGAATCACCCAAATGGCGTTTGAATGCGCGGATGATATGTATCTTTTTGAATGCGATGTCTTGGGAGTGAAAGAGTGAGTCTTGATCTGGATTTGGATCGTTAGATCTGGGTTAATGAGGCTGCTCCGCATCTTCAGTAGTGCTCACTTTATCATGTGTCGTCTCTGTTGATCATTTTGTCGGTGTCGACTGTATGTATGCACACGATTGGATCTGAACTCCATTGTTGTTTTAACATATTGATCTGCTTTAGATTGGGATCTTGGATCCTTTTACGTCCGTTTTTGTCTTGCATTTAATCATCATGCTCAAAGATTAGTTTTTCCTCCCGATCTTCCTGTTTGTTTCTGTACACGTGTCTCCTATCGATCCATATTTGGGATCTATCCTTTTTTGGTGATGATCGTTACCCGAATGATTTATCAACTTTCATATCTCGACTATACCGTCGGGTGGTTTCCGTGATCATGACCAAATGATGATCGTCACCCTCACTCTCTACTTTGTTTTTGATTATTCAGAAGAATGGCATCTCACATTGTCGGATATCCCCGTGTTGGCCCAAAGAGAGAGCTGAAGTTTGCTCTTGAGTCATTCTGGGATGGAAAAAGCACTGCTGAGGACCTGCTGGCGGTGGCCGTCGATCTCCGCGCTTCTATTTGGAAGCAGATGTCTCAAGCTGGGATCAACTACATTCCCAGCAACACGTTCTCTTACTATGATCAGGTGCTTGATACGACTGCCTTGCTCGGTGCCGTTCCACCAAGGTATGGCTGGACTGGAGGGGAAATTGGCTTCAGTACCTACTTTTCTATGGCTAGAGGTAATGCCTCTGTTCCTGCTATGGAGATGACCAAATGGTTCGACACCAACTAGTAAGCGATGCAGTCCTTGTTCATAGTGTATTTATTTCACTGTCTCATGCGTAAAAGCTAATCATATTTGTTTGTATTCTTTCTTGCAGCCATTATATTGTTCCAGAGTTGGGCCCTGACGTGAAGTTTTCCTATGCTTCCCACAAGGCTGTCAATGAATACAAGGAGGCAAAAGCGGTATGTTCACTTCAACTATATACTGTACCGGAACATACATCCTGATAATGTTTATGTGCTGTCTGATGCAGCTTGGCATCGACACTGTACCAGTACTTGTTGGCCCGGTGACCTACTTGTTGCTCTCCAAACCTGCCAAGGGTGTAGAGAAGACTTTCTCTGTTCTTTCCCTGTTGGACAAGATTCTCCCAGTCTACAAGTATGCATACTTGACACTTATAGCAGCGTGTTTGTATTAGAGTTTTTGTATTTAATCCATTAAATTTGACAGGGAAGTTATTTCGGAGCTAAAGGCAGCTGGTGCTTCTTGGATCCAGTTTGATGAGCCAACCTTAGTTATGGATCTTCAATCTCACCAGTTGGAAGCATTCACCAAGGCCTATGCTGATCTTGAATCCTCATTATCGGGTCTTAATGTTCTTGTTGAAACTTATTTTGCTGATTTGCCTGAGGCTGCTTACAAGACACTTACATCACTGAGTGGAGTTTCTGGATACGGTTTTGATTTGGTCCGTGGAGCAAAGACCCTTGAATTGATCAAGGCCTCCTTCCCCTCTGGAAAGTACCTCTTTGCCGGAGTTGTGGATGGTAGGAACATCTGGGCTAATGATCTCAGCTCATCTCTTGCCATCTTGGAGTCTCTTGAGAGCATTGTGGGAAAGGGTATATCTTCTGCCTACCCATACTTGCTAAGTTCCTTCCATTCGTGGGTAACATTGTTTATTGTCTTACTCACTCTGTGTGTATTGTGACTTTCTTCAGACAAGCTTGTCGTGTCCACCTCTTCCTCACTTCTCCACACCGCTGTCGATCTGGTGAATGAACCGAAACTTGACAAAGAAATCAAATCATGGCTTGCATTTGCAGCACAGAAAATTGTTGAAGTGAATGCTCTTGCCAAGGCTTTGGCTGGAAAGAAAGACGAGGTATGTCTAGTTATAAATTAAGGACTGTGTATAATTTTTCATGCTCCCTTGTGTGTGGAAGGCCCAGACTACCATTAATCGATACTGATTATTCCTGTTGCAGGAGTTTTTCTCTGCAAATGCTGAAGCTCAGGCATCCAGGAAGTCATCTCCTAGAGTGAATAACGAAGCAGTGCAGAAGGCTGTATGTCAAATGTTTTGAATCTCTTCGATAATGAGCTTGCAGCATCATTACATCCTGATCATTTATAATTTTGTTATTCAACCAGGCTGCTGCATTGAAGGGTTCCGATCATCGTCGTGCCACAAATGTTAGTGCGAGGCTTGACGCCCAGCAAAAGAAACTCAACCTCCCAATCCTCCCGACGACAACCATTGGCTCGTTCCCACAAACAGTGGAGCTTAGAAGAGTTCGCCGTGAATACAAGGCAAAGAAGTGAGTATTCTTTGTTACTATTTGCTGTGAATTCCTGGCTTATTGCAGACTTATAATTGCCTCTTCCATGCAGGATCTCTGAGGAAGAGTACATCAGCTCCATCAAGGAGGAGATTCGCAAAGTTGTCGAACTTCAGGAGGAGCTCGACATCGATGTTCTTGTTCATGGAGAGCCTGAGGTTCGCCAATTTTAGTTACTCAGCACCACCCCTGACTAGAACACTCAACTTATTGCCTTGATTCCCTGGTTTTGTGCAGAGAAATGACATGGTTGAGTACTTCGGTGAGCAACTCTCTGGTTTCGCCTTCACTGCCAACGGATGGGTCCAGTCGTACGGATCTCGCTGCGTTAAGCCACCAATCATCTACGGAGACGTTAGCCGTCCCAAGCCGATGACCGTCTTCTGGTCCACTGCCGCCCAGAGCTTCACCAAGCGCCCCATGAAGGGAATGCTTACAGGCCCCGTCACCATTCTCAACTGGTCCTTTGTGAGAAATGACCAGCCAAGGTACTGACCTTGAACAGATGATTCTCAACTGGTTTGCCAGAGACCCTAACCGCCGCCGTTGTTTTTTGGTTCGAAGGTTCGAAACCTGCTACCAGATCGCCCTTGCGATCAAGGACGAGGTTGAGAATCTCGAGAAGGCCGGCATCACCGTCATCCAGATTGACGAAGCTGCGTTGAGAGAAGGGCTGCCGCTGAGGAAATCCGAGCACGCCTTCTATCTCGACTGGGCCGTTCACTCCTTCAGGATCACCAACTCCGGCGTCCAGGACACCACGCAGGTGCGCCCCCTTTCATCTCCATCCTTTATTCAGTAGTATCATCATGTTGACGCTGAGCTCTCAAAAACTGCAGATCCACACTCACATGTGCTACTCTAACTTCAACGACATCATCCACTCCATCATCAACATGGATGCCGATGTGATCACCATCGAGAACTCCCGTTCCGACGAGAAGCTCCTTTCCGTGTTCCGCGAGGGAGTCAAATACGGCGCTGGAATCGGGCCGGGTGTCTACGACATCCACTCCCCCAGAATCCCATCCACGGAGGAGATCGCCGAGAGGATCAACAAGATGCTCGCTGTTCTCGAAACCAACATCCTGTGGGTGAACCCCGACTGCGGCCTCAAGACCCGCAAGTACGCCGAGGTGAAGCCGGCGCTGGAGAACATGGTGTCTGCGGCCAAGCTCCTCCGCGCCGAGCTCGCCAGTGCCAAATGAGAGTGACGCAACGCAGGTACACCTCCTCCTATTCGCTGTTCTTGAACTCCGGTCATGCTTGTCCTAGAATATTCTAGATTTGGATGTTGATTTGTTGAACAAATAATCAATTAGATACTGTTGGATGGTTGGTTGCTTGGAGTGGCAGAAGTTGTAATTCTATATCTTTTTTTGGGCATTTAGAAAAACGCCCGTCCAATAAGATTACTGTATTATGGATAAGCATTTACCAGTTTTAATTAATTGTGTAATTGCAATTTGGCCCATACCATATGACCAGATCAATTGACTTGGTGCTTCCTAACTATTGAGGACCACACATACATTTCAATCACTCCTATCTAAGAGCAGATCTTCGTAATGAAAACGTATTCGAAATGTGATAGTTGGATACCAAACTCGTATTTCATGTGCTAATATAAGATGGTAAGGGCCCCTTAGGATAAGATCAACTCCATTCCTCCTCTTACAACTCATCTAATCACATTACTATGGATTACTACTTCTAACAAATGTTTTGTTATTAAACAGGAATGAATTTTATTTCAAAAAATTATAAAAATCACACTTTTATTTTATTAAAAAAAGTATTTTTCAAGAAACATAGTCCAACTAAATTTTTTTGAATATAATGAAATACGGGAAGAGCTTATAGAGGACACTTCAAGTTATAGTTAATGAAATTGTGAATTTAACATCTAATTTTATCAAAACTAACAAATTTTAACTTAACGTGAACACAAATATGAACGATGCATTATACAATATATGAACATGAATGTAATATATTTATTATTATTTTGAATCATATGAGACATGAACGTAAAATAAATTTAGATATATTATCCAGTCCTATGAACCCTATACATGAATGTGAAAAGTATTAACAAAAAAATTATTATGAATCGATTAACTTTTTTGAAATTTTTAAAAACTGTTTAAATCTTCATTATACGGTATTGGCAACTTGAATTATTTTTTTTAATAATTTTGAAACTTCAAATTTAAACTCTTTATATTAATATAAACTCAAGATGTTTTTCTTATAATTTTCTCAATAAAATACATTTATATTTTGAAAAATTGTGTTGATTTCTGGTGTAGCCATTAATTTGATATTGATGGTACTATTGACATTTTAATGTTTTTAATAATATTAAATTAATAATCATCATCTAAATTACCAATCACACATCTCTACGTAACAACAACAAGAGATTGGAAGCATGCCACAAACAACCATTTGAATATTTTTTTTTCAAAAAAAAAGTTCATGGTATTGCAAATTTCGAAGAGAAGCAGTATTTCTCAGTCAAATCCATCCGTAGGTTACTACTTTTCTTGGCTGGGGATGAGGCCGATGGCAGTTTGTGATCATCTTGTTTGTCACTGGACTCGTCTATAAAAGGGCACTGCGCTTCTCGGCTTCTCAATAAGTCTCCTTCTTTCTCTCACTTTTTAGATAACATAGTATATCGTCTCTCCCTCCTGGCAAGGGTATTTGCTTCAATCTGTGTTTGTCTGTCTTAGCGCTTCATGTTGTTTGAAGGGTCTGAGTTATTTGGTGGTGTCTTGTGCTTACAGGGTTGAACAGAAGATGGGTACAGGTTCAGGTTCAGGTTCAGGTCTGCTGATTGGGCTCCTGGTTTTATGCTGGATGATGGCTTCTGCGAATGCAGAGTATGTGTTATACAAGGATCCCAGGCAGCCTTTAGGACAACGGGTTCGGCATCTCATGAGCTTGATGACATTGGAGGAGAAGATAGGCCAAATGACTCAGATTGAGCGCAGAGTCGCATCATCTGAAGTCATGAAGAACTATTATATAGGTAATGGTGTGCTGTTTCATGAGCATAGCAGCTAAAGAGCTGATGATTCCATTGCCTCCTCTTGCTCAGGAAGTGTGCTCAGTGGAGGAGGGAGTTCTCCTGCTGCAAACGCTTCTGCTGAGGCCTGGGTCGACATGGTCAACACCTTCCAGAAGGGTTCACTATCAACCCGCCTCGGAATTCCGATGATCTACGGAATCGACGCTGTCCATGGGCACAACACTGTTTACAAGGCCACCGTTTTCCCCCACAATGTTGGACTGGGAGCCACCAGGTAAGCCCCTGATGCGGTTCAGTGATATTTCATTCTTGATGTTCTTCAGTTCATGGAGTTTACCTCATCTGTGAAGGGATCCCGAATTGGTGAGGCGAATCGGAGCTGCAACTGCGCTTGAAGTCAGAGCCACAGGCATCCCATATGTATTTGCACCTTGCATAGCGGTAAGCATTGGACTGAAATCATCCCAGGACAGAGTCTCCTGCAGAGTGACACATCTGAAGCTAAAGCATCAGGAATTCTCTTCTTGCAGGTGTGCCGAGATCCACGATGGGGTCGTTGTTACGAGAGCTACAGCGAAAATCCTAAGGTTGTTCAAGCTATGACTGAAATCATCCCTGGATTGCAAGGAGCTATACCTGCAAATTCTGTGCCTGGTGTTCCCTTCTTGGCTGGACAGTAAGTTTCTCATTAGAACAAAGACAAACAGATCATAATGTTTCCAGCACATGGGAACAAAAGTCAAATAAGGGTGCGCCAATACTAGTCTAATGAGCCTTGTCCCCATCTTCTGTACAAAATGTCGTTTTGGGGCCACTAAAGCTGTGTGAAAGCCAGATTCTGTTCAAAAGAGCATGGACAATGGAGCCCATCCCAATCCCCATGCACCTCGTACGGCTATGATGTGGTGATTTTTTCTTTGAATCTTTTACAGGAAGAGCGTTGCAGCATGTGCAAAGC
The DNA here is from genome assembly GCA_002189035.1 of Utricularia gibba. Lineage (NCBI taxonomy): Eukaryota > Viridiplantae > Streptophyta > Magnoliopsida > Lamiales > Lentibulariaceae > Utricularia > Utricularia gibba. The sequence goes on along the minus strand of NEEC01000023.1, from coordinate 640,394 downwards.
ACTACGTGGGAGATGGGGGAACCACAGAGGGGATAAACGAGAACAACACAGTGGCAACAAGGAACCAGCTTCTGAGCATTCACATGCCTGCTTATGGTGATTCGATCACCAAGGGTGTTTCCACTGTAATGATCTCGTATTCAAGCTGGAATGGGGTGAAAATGCACGCTAATCGAAATCTGATTACTGGGTATCTCAAGGGAACGCTACGATTCAGGGTAAGTCCAACAGCTTTCATCTGCTTTCCTGATGCAAAGCTCATTTCCTGATGCTGCTTTCAATGCTTCAGGGATTCGTGATCTCAGACTGGCAAGGAATTGACAGAATCACTTCCCCACCTCATGCGAACTACACCTACTCCATTGTAACAGGGATTAATGCAGGCATCGACATGGTTAGTTTGTCGAAATGGCTCACACTTCATTTGAAACAACTTGCAGCTTGGTGAACTCACAAGCACCTTGTCAATGTAGATCATGGTTCCGTTCGACTACCCCGAATTCATCACAGGTCTAACAGAGTTGGTGAAGACGAACTTCATCCCGATGAGTCGAATTGATGATGCAGTGAGGAGGATCCTGAGAGTCAAGTTCACAATGGGGCTATTTGAGCACCCCATTGCCGATTACAGCTTAACGAAGTACTTGGGAAGTCAAGTAAGAGAGATATGACCTTTCATTGCCGCTGTTGCTTACAGCTTTGATCTGCTTACCCATGTCTCCAAAAATCACAGGAACACAGGGATCTGGCAAGGGAAGCTGTGAGAAAAACACTTGTTCTTCTCAAGAACGGCGATGAAAAAGGCAAACCGGTACTGCCACTTTCGAAGAAATCCCAGAAAATCCTCGTCGCTGGAACCCACGCTGACGATATCGGCTATCAGTGCGGTGGCTGGACGATCACGTGGCAAGGCCTGGGAGGCAACAACAACACGCAAGGTAAACCAGTTTCCCAGACTTCATCTTTCTAAACAAGAAATCAGTATCCAATCAAGCCAAATTGGATCAGGAACCACTATCCTGCAAGGGATACAGAGCGCCGTGGACAAGAAAACAACAGAAGTCCTTTTCAGGGAGAACCCCGATTCGAAATATCTGAAAGAACACGACTTTTCATACGCTATTGTGGTCGTCGGAGAGACACCGTACGCAGAAACTTTCGGCGATAACCTCAATTTGACGATCCCAGAACCAGGGCCGAGCATCATAAACAGCGTGTGTGGTTCAGTGAAATGCGTCGTCGTCCTAGTCACCGGCAGACCGGTGGTAATCGAGCCATATCTTTCCAAAATAGACGCCCTTGTCGCCGCCTGGCTTCCCGGAACCGAAGGCAACGGCGTCGCCGATGTGCTATTCGGCGATTATGGATTCACCGGAAAACTTGCCCGTACGTGGTTCAAGAACGTTGATCAGCTTCCCATGAACGTCGGCGACAAGCATTACGATCCTCTCTTCCCGTTCGGATTTGGGCTTACAACCAAACCGGTGAACAACTACTGAAGATGAAGAATGGCTCTTGATCTTCTGTACTCAATAATTCAGTCCATCAATAAAAAATGAAATAATCGTGTTATTAAAATATCATTATTTATCTTTATTATCTTAAAATTAAATTAAAATAAATATTCATAAAATTAGTTATTATTCTTTTGATGATATAAATAAACACTAATTTTTATCTCATATTGAGTATCAGTTTTTAAATAGTAAAAATTAATTATATTTGATAATAAATTAAATTAATTATTTATATTCGACTTTTCAAATTTTAGAAATTAAATATATTTGATTTATAAAATAATTGCCTATAACATTGAATATATTATTTTACCTAAATAATAAAGAATAAACACTACATTACGGGCATCAAAGAAAAAAAAAAGAAATTAAACCCTTTTTTTTATCGAAGAAAAATCCTACGCGCTCATAAATACTCCCTCTCCTGATTTCTAGAATGCTCAACTGGAATTCTGTTAGGATTCTCAGTCACTGCGAATATGAGATCAAACATTGTCTCCGAGGTATGATCTCTTCGTGGAATGCTTCTAGGGTTCCCGGATTATTGAACTGTTGAGGCTTCCTCGAGCTTGACTTGATAGCCTTTGATGAGTCAGAGAGCTGACTTCCTTCTTGTTTACGAAAGAGTGGGTTTGGGTTTTTTTCTGACGGTTTTTATTCTTTATGTGGGTAACATGAGCTAATTTTTATCCAATTTTTGTGGTATCTGTGTGCTTAGTGTGTTTAAGATCTTTGGTGTTCTGCTTTGATATAATTTCGGTGTATTATGTTCATCGGCTTTTTCTTAGCTATTTCATTCGTCGTGACAGGCCGGGGTGTCAACTAGGTTGAACCAATGGTGGGAAGGCATTCCTTTCCTGACCTCTGTCATCTTAATTGTTTGTAGCATAACATACTTGGTCTGCCTGTTGGTTGGATATGACTCTTTTGGTGAAATATGTTTCTGGCCGTCTGCTGTTGTTTCACGTTTTCAAGGTATGTTTATCATCTTTAAAATGTGGTTTTAGATCTTTCTAATTCTAGTATACAGCTTTTCATGTGAAAAGCTTGTTGAGATGTGGCGAACGTTAATTTTGAATCTATGTTTATATCTGCTCCTTATAGATATTATAGTATCTTCGTATCTGTAAGACTTGGTGCAGAAGGTCCATATACGTTTACTGTACAGCACAAACTTTTGTTCAGCAATTGTTGTTTTTTTAAATTTTAACGTAAAATCTTATGTCCGTATATTTATTTGCTTCTCATGCAGTTTACAGGTTTTACACTGCTGTTTTATTTCATGGATCTATACTTCATCTGCTGTTTAATATGTTGGCATTGGTTCCTATGGGATCTGCTCTAGAAAGAATTATGGGGTCTATCAGGTTGCTCTATGTGATAATTCTTCTGGCAACAAGCAATGCCATTCTCCACCTTCTACTTGCGTTGGTGATAGCCCATAATCCTATATACCATGATCAGTCTCTAATGGATCAGTGCTCAATAGGTTTTTCTGGTATCCTATTTTCCATGATCATCATAGAGATAAGCATTAGAGGGATCCAGCATCAGAGGTTTCTCTCACTCATTTTGTGTATAGAATACATTATTATATGTCATCTACTTATTAGTCCATTTTTCTCAATTCTTCAGTGTTTTTGGACTCTTTAACGTGCCTGCAAACTTGTAAGTTTAAAGCATACCTTCTTTGGGTTTTCTTTCAAGTTTTTTGTGATGTTTGCTACTTATAATTTGTGGTGTAAATGCAGGTATGTGTGGATATTGCTTGTGGTCTTTCAGCTTCTGATGACAAACGTATCTTTGCTTGGGCACCTATGTGGTATTTTATCAGGATATGCATGTATGTTTTCGAATATCTTTTTCCCATTACGTCCAGTGTCTTTGAGATCTTCTTACTGTTCTTTTATTTCTCTCTTTAACAGATACATTTGGGCTGTTCAATATCTTGATTCCAGGCTCTTCTTTCTACTCATCCATTGAGTCCAAAAATTGGCTTGTAAGTGAACTTTACATTGACCTACTTCAAATGAAGTACAAAGCAGAATGTAATATTGTGAATCTCCCTTGTGTAACTGCTGTGCCGTGCAGTCTTGTTGTGTTAGGAGGCCAAAATTTATAATGTGCACTGGTAGCAATTTTTCTGGCTACATTCCCACGCACACAAGTCCGAGCGCCAGTGCAAGGTTATCTACATGGATTTGTTAAATATCATTAGATTTCAAATGATAACAGCTTTTTTTTTTTATCTCTTCCGCCTTCAATCTGAATCAATATGCTTTGGATTGGAAACAGCAGGCTGTTTTCCGCGAATACATGGAGGAATCTCTCCTCTTGGATGCCACAAAGAGAAAATGCAGGAGCTGAGGTAATATGTACTGAAGTCTTAACTAAGCTTGCTTTGTCATGGTTCTATTTGCAGGACTTGCAAAACAGTTTCTTGTTTACCGAAATGAAATCAAAACCTGGGCAAAAACGGATCCAGAACATTTCAAATGCTGTGTTAACATGGTTTTTAATTAAATGCAGACTGAGCAAGACACTAGGTTTCCTGGGAGGGGTAGAACTCTGGGATCAAGTACAAACCAAGCTGCTTCTGCTGTCAGTCCTGATGCTGATTTACAAACTAGACTTCTGGATGATAACAGCAATCTGGCTCAGGTTCCGGATCAGCAAAACAGAGAGGGAGGGCGACCAGTATCGGATTGGAGGTATAACTATCTCAATTCTGAATCAAGGCTGCCCCTCGACATTTTTCTTTTTCCTTGAATGACCTGTTTCAAATTTCCTTCTGCTTCATGTTGAGTAGAATAAACCCTACTTCAACACCGAACGGTGCAAACAACAACCAGGTTCGGAATTTATACGGTATGAATGTACCTTCATCTGGTTCCTTATTTCATGACTTCGGAATTCTTTGTGGTGAAACTTTATTTAGGTGTCCGAGGAGGAAATCCAGAAGCTCGTGGCAATGGGTTTTGATCGGGTAAGTGCTACCATAGTTTGAACATGCGGGTCATCCATAATCCCCATGCTTAGTTTAGCTCGTGAATATGCCTCAGACACAAATAGAAGTAGCAGTAGCAGCTTCAGATGGAGATCTCACTACTGCTGTGGAAATACTTATGAGCCAACAGGTACATTCCGCTTGTGTCAGCTATTCTTACAACGATCTTTTATGGTCGTGGATCTTGATTCTGTTTTTCGCATGTCAACAGGGATAGATATGCAGACTGATGCTAACTACAGCGCACATATCGTTAGGAAGGAGAATTTTACAACTGAGAGCTGCATATTTGTCGAGATACACAGATCCTCTTAATTCTGTGATTTCAAACTTGTGCCTTCTGCCCTTATGTTTCTGACAAATTCGAATTCTTTTATGTGAACTAAACATGAACTGATCTCTCACCATCCCAAAAGGAGGCTTAGAACGTATAAGGTTGCACTTAGTTCATGAAAATGGAGAACTTCGAAAGAAGAAAGATACTGCAAAGTCATTTGAAAACTACAGCTCATGGAGCAGAAAAAGAAACTCTTTCACTGGGTATATTCGCCTTAGCTCGTGTGCAAACTGAGGGGGAAAAAGGCTGTTAGCTTGAATCAGTGATCAAATGTACATTTACCCTTTCCTATTTTGTTTTTAGGCTGGTGGAGGCTGTTGCAGCTTGGTGAAGTGAAACTCGATCTGCAGGCGGTGATGAATCGGTGCTGACATAGCTAAGCCCTTCTTGATGTCTGCCTGCAGTTCTCTTATGGGAATGGATGCCAAGAAACTCTTGATGTACTCCTTGCACGTCTCTTTACCCTGGTAAACAACCTCCTCTTCTTTCCCTTTGGCTTCCATTGGTTCATCTTGTCTTTTGGGTGCAGCAGCAGGAGCGTCTTTAGAAGAGGAGTTGGCTGGCTCAGCAGCCTGGTCAAGAACTGGTTTTTCTTCAGATGACTGGCTCGTAATCGGCATTCTAGAGATCGTCGTGTTGCTGTCGAACTTCAGTATGTACGCCTGAGCACAGCCCTCATGCAACCGCTCTCCCAGGGTATCAATGACGTAGTACGCATCAGCCTCAACCTTGAGGATGAAGAAATGGTCGTTCCAGCTGACGATGTACACAGGGGCTTCCCCATTCTTGATGCACTCAGAAGAGGTGATCTCCTCCCATATATTGTCAAACGACATGGCGCCGTGCAAGAAATCGAAGTTCCCTTCCTCCATGCTCTCCGGATGGAAAAAACCGATGAAAGATTTCTCCGGAACCACGCAAAGATCACGGACTTTGGCATGCAGGACTGTCTCCAGATCAAAATGCTTGTCCGGAAATCGCTCCATGTAAGCTTGGTTCTCACACAGGTTCCTCCATTCCAATGATCCATCCCTTATCAAACTGTCAAACTGTGACTTGATAGGCATGAGGGAGTGATTGTTATGCAGCCAGTCGGCAATGACCGCAACCAGGGCCGTGCAGGCGCTTTCTCCGGCAGCCCTTTCGCTCCGCTGGTCTATGGATGCGAAGAAGGCTTCCGTCTCAATTTTCATGTGCCCGTCTCTGCTTGTAATCACTCTCTGCTCCCATGTACCAACAGCAAAACTGTCATCACCGAAATCTGAAACCGACGCACATTGTGCGGTTAACTCTTCATCTGTCTTCTGCCTCTGAGGAATCATTTCATAGATGTTTAGCATTTTACAATTTGGGGAGCACAGAAGAAGATAAGAGGGAAAAAAAAATGAAACTTTACCCCAAAAGATACGGATTCGTCGGAACTGAGTTGCCTGCGGTCATAATCTATGTCATCTCCACCCTCTTCGCCATAAGCCTTTTTAAGCAGAGGCTCACCTCTAGCTTTAGGAGATCTGAAACTCATTTTCCGCTTCCTCCATGGCAAGATACTACGTTTCCATGTGTGGATTGTGGGTTCCTCAGGGAGAGTAGCAGCAATTTCTTCAAATTGGGAGCAGTCAGCATCTGACCTGCGCCGGTTGCTGTAATAAACCAAGTCCTCATCATCTGCGCTTATCCTGGAATTCAGATAATATGAAGCACCCGCATAATTTGCAAATGCGAGCGATCCGTAGCTAAAAGATTTTCTAATTGCTGAAGCATTTTTCCCTTCAGAATCCCCTCCATCAAATTCTTCTTCAGTCTCGGGATCATATGAGTAACTGTATTCACCTTCTTCACTCTTGGATCCCCTGCCCTCACTATCATCTTCATGACATGTCTTTTTAGCTCTCCGGGCTGAGACATACTCAGTGAATATCTTTACCCTCCTAAGACTTGCTTTGAGTGCGGAGACCTCATCCTTCTCCACAAAACAAGCTTCTCCAGGGGTAGAGGCAGGTGGGAAAGGCATTGCCGGACTTTGAGTAATCTCTATTGGTTCTTGTGCCGCTTTCAGCTCTGTGAATCTAAGGGATATCTGCAACACGAGTGATCAGTGAGCCACATGTTTACATTCCAAAAAGAAACAAGGACATCAAAAAGAGATACATACATAGAGCATGCTGTGACTCTCAGTCGCATTGGCAACAGTTACAGGTATCTGGACTTCGGTATCATGCTCCATAGCCTTCCATACATATTGGGATAGATTCAAGGCACCAGAACCGACAGCAGAGATCCTGTTCTTGAGTCCTTGATTCGACCCCTGATTCAAAACCAAATTCATTGACCAATCTCTTCAATGTGAACTTGAAAGAAACCAAACCCATAAAGAGGGGCACCTTCACCTAATGCGGAGCACTAAAGTTTATGATATAAGCAGTGCAAACACATCACAAGTTCAAAACAAATTTTTCTAGCTCCCTTGTGCACTAACTTTCAGGAATAAGGAGACGGTCAAACTTGCCACTAACTACATGCCCCAAAATAATGGATGTCTGGTTCAAACGATGTCTGAGTACCAACAAGCACTGCTGGTATGAATTTAGATATCAATAAGACCCACATACAGATACGAACATTCAAAACAACACTAGAGCATTTCAGCAAAAATGCCTTGAATGAAATTCATTCACATAATGCGAAGAAGATTATATATAGGCCTGAAAAAGAAAAAGAAAACGTTTTCGCTGAAAAAACTCACATGGTAAACAGTGAAGTTGACTTCCCAAGGATGGAGCACATTGACTTTGAACCCAGAAAAGTTGCAAACGCTCTGAAATTCTTCATCCCACTCCACTAAAACGGCGCCGTATTGCCCATCGACCTTCTTCAGCGCCTCCTCCCTCGTGCAATTCCTCTTCACCGTCCTCCTAAAAGAAACCTTGGGACCCTTCCATCTGATCTCCACGGCGAGAGGCTCATTTTCCTTCTCTGCACTCTCATGTACCCAATCAAAACCCTCAAACCTCTTCACCGTGAGTTTTACCCCAAATTTTTCCGACACAAGGGGCGGCCACGGCCTCCACCTCATTATCTTCACAACCATCTACTCATTCACCGTGACCCAGACAGAATTCGAAAGATCAAAATTTGACAAGTAAAACAAATATTTGAAACGTGATCTCCCCCGATTCAGGACATATACAAAGATTAGGGGAGAAAGAATTAGGTGGGTTTTGTTGATGATGTAATCCCAAACCCTTTACGGATCCCGTTCGCAAAGATCTCTTCACCGAAAAAGCCAACTCAAAAACAACAAAATGCAAGAGAATATGCCCCTAATTCCCCCAATTTTTCAATAAAACACGCTATAATGGGATCAGAAACGGGCCTAGAAAAACCAGACAGAGAATCCAGACAAAGAAACAGAACAAAAAAAAAACTCTCCAAGCATCAACGAGAAAACACCAGATGCGGCGCAGACGCTACAGGAACCACGGCAGATGACGGAGAAAACAAGACAGAGCAAATTGTAGAGAGGATTCCCGGAATTTGGCGACCCTTTGTGCGAGCCAGCGAACGAGAGAGAGAGAGTGTGTGTGTGTGTGTGTGCGTGCCTGTGTGTGTAAGAGAGTGATCGGGCCGTTGAGAACAAGTGAGAGGTGTGAAACCGGACACCTCTTGACTCGGTCAGAGACTCCACAATTCCGCGTTCTTCAAACCAAATTCTAGACCGGGTTCGATTACACTGGCTTTCCGTCCGGTTCCATACAAAAAACAAAATTTGTATATTGCGATATTTAAAAATATTGAAAAATATTTGAATATAAATACATAAACAACATAGAAATATGTAAATGAAGATTAAAAATATCAAATGAAACATGTGATGTATAACTTCTGTCTTCCCATATGGCATTTACATATGTTAAAATTTAAGTATATCAATTCTTCATAAATCTTATTAAATTTAGAAAATATGATACTTAGTATATTTATTAATTAGATTCTCCTAGAAGATGCAGAAAGATACATTTAGGAGGTACTTAACTCTAATTTCACATTTTTAATTAAATATAAAATTGGTTTAAAGTGCAATTAGACCAGATCTACGTTGTGGTAGGCGTCATTATCTGATAATAATTGTCATCAACATGCTTTATTTGTATTTGACTTTATCCTCTTCTCATGAATAATTCCTGCCTACGCTTTCCAAATCTAGAATGCGTGTGGGGGAGTATGGATCCACGCGTCAACGTGTTATAGGATCAAAAGTTGCATAAATAATAATAAATCCAGCACAGTGTCTGAAAATATTTTCAAAATTTCTTGTTATAGCCCACCAAATATCGGAATTCCACAAAGTGGCCCCATGCTTAGAAATAAAACTAGACAAACTACAAAATGGGTACACTATACAAACAAACTAAATATAATTTATGTATATTTAAAAAAATAAAAAATTTCGAAACGTTTTTTTTTTAATTTCTACTTTTTTGGAAACGAAAAATTATACCAAATACAATTTTCATGGAAATGTTTGATTGGGAAAAAGGTTTAAAGCACATGAAACCAAGTTTGGTTGGCATGACCATGGAGTAGCCGGAAAGCTAATTATTGCTATTCAAACCAAGGGATTTGGACCACGTCTATTCAACAAGAGTGGTTAATGACATCAATAATTATAAAGATGTAATTAATTCTAAATAACTGTAATTAAATCCCACATATGATTTTATCCTATTTTTATGCATAAATTGCAACATTTGAATTCATAAACATGAGAATAAAAGAATTTATTCTTATACAATATTATTCATTTCAAATATCTAATATTTACAATTTTCTTATAAAGACTTCTCCATATAATCATATCGCCTCCCATCCTTAAATAATGTGGTATAACAGTCAAGTGAGAGAACTCTGTGTCTCCCATTGAAATATATTTTTAATTTTATATATTTTATAATTAAGATAAATTTGAGGGGTAAATAGAAGCTAGAGGGATTCAATAAAGGTGTTAGAAGGAAAAGGTGAGTGTATCTGATACCTAATTTTTTAAAATACAATATTAAAAAAAAAAAACAGGCAGCAATATATTTGCCCCACTGAATTCCAGCTGGAGGGCAGTAGCATCGCTGGAATGAGATCCTGCTGTTGGTTGCTTGACGTTAAATTTTAACGCGAGTGTGCGGAATGACTTGGCTGCCCCACCCGCAGCATGAATAATAAAGGCATTGCGGGGGGTGTTGAGGGTAATTCGCTAATGCGCAATATTACCATTATTTATTATACACACCTGTGTGTGGGGGTGTGTGTTACTTACTCGTAGGCTGCTGCAGGGGCTACTTTGACAAGGGAAGGGGAGAGAGGGCCAGGGCCTCAACGGCCTGTCCGTATCCCTCCTCAATAAATACAAATGGCCGGTGGCCGGCGGCCAACCTCCTTCGGTATCTAGGCCACATGCTGTGCACGTAGACACCTACAACAAACATATCGGCTACTTTTTTTGAAAAAAAAAAAAAAAACATTGCCGTCGGTCTTGTTTTCAAGCAATATAACCGCCGTATGGTTGGTTGTCTAGGGAAACTGACGCCTCCACAGCTACGACGGCGTGGAGACGAAAGGGGAGGAGGAGATGCACGTATAGAATGAAAACAGTTTTATTATTAAATATACATATATTTTTTTAAAAAAGTAAAAAAACCTTTTCAGGTAGAAGTCTAACTTTTGAGAAATAATTTTTAAAAAATAAAATCAAACGGAACCGAAAAAAATCCTACTTACCATCAAGTCGTCGAACGTGTCGACGCAACTCAGCGGTCAGCTGGGAGGGTTGACAAAGAGCAGGCTTTGAGATCCAATACACACTGAGCCCATACACCAAAAAAACCTGATAGCTCAGTCAAGAAAGGAAGGTTCCGTCACCAAGAGACCCATGGCCCATTGCCTCGAGACCAAGGGAAGGGTAGTATGGGGTGTAGAGTGCAGGTGGAAGGAGCTGAGAGCACAAGGTTATGTTCCAAGACCATTTTGAAATGGTCCCGGTCGTGGGAATGTTTTGATGCCCCACATTTGCATCTGTTGGGAACAAAGTTACTCCGATGCGGTGGTCGGAGTTACCACTTTCAGAGGTCGATGAACCTTGAGAGCTAATCTCGAGTGGGAGAGCAGCCGTGGGGTTAACTCATTTAGATGTATATGTGATTTCCGATTGTCAACTGAGGTATCAGATCAGCTGACGGTGCATGTGTCAGCTACAAGTATGGGGCATTTCAAAGGTCGCAGTATGAGGGCATACCTGAATTCAAGTGCCCTGGGAACAGCATGCTTCTAGTATACCTTCGATGTCTGGATCGTCTCCTGCTTCCTTGTCCTGAATAGATGATGCAAATCATGAGCGATGTGGAAGATATGGATACGATGCCACTTTCGGTTCTTCTGGACTAACCTTATGGAAGTAGGAAAAGCTTTTACCAGGACCTGCTACAATGATGCCACCTTGTTGCCTGCAGATTGAACAAGGATCACGTATTGATATCTGAAAGCCGAGAAGGCAGGACGAAAACATGTGATATGATATGAAATTCTTCAATTAACGAGGACCAGCAATTCAAACTAAGAGGAAGATATTGGAGGCATACCAACCACTTCTCGTCCTTGTATCTTCCTCAAAAGAGAGTCCCCAGTCCTGTCGATATCCTTCAATATATGCTTGCACAATTTTCAACCCTGACTGAAATGATAAAAGGGAATCAGGAGATATCAAGATGAGTGCCCGGATTCGATTGGCTAATTTATTGTACAGGAAAACCTAAGGTACACGTACCCCAGGAGTAAAAGTTGTGGAAACACCAGAAACAAATTTGAATGCCTGGTAAGAGGAGTAGCTGGGGTCTGCATATACCTCTGCACGCAATAAAAAAAAAAAATCCATGAGAAGTTTAAATGGGACTTGCAATGATAGAGCATATGCTTCTCAAGATAGAGGACACAGCCAAGAACAATAAGCTATGACTTGTATGACAGTTCCATAAACTCATTTATCATAGCAGCTCAACACATCACCTCCTTTGAACTTTGCTTGCTCCGAGAATGCTCTTGCCTGCCAGAATGGAAAAAATGATTAACAAGTCACTCCCACTCAGAGCTCAGACATTGAGTAAAAGGGGACGCAGAATCTCTACGGCTAAAGAAGCAATAACACGGAGCTCCTTGAGCATTCCTTTTCATAACGATAGTGTAAAAACTGATTTGAGGAAATCATAATCATCGACTGGAATATAGAAAAGCCACAACACATCAAACTTATACCTGGTCAATGCTACCAGGACCAATCAAGACGAGAGCGACACCAGCTGCGTCCATTTTTTCCTGAACAATCAGCGTAGAACTCAATTAAGGCGACAAAGAACCGAAGGAAAACAAACTTAATTCATGGCAACTTCAATCATCTGATCACCTTATGCGCCAATAAATAGTCAGCTCTTTTCCGACAAAGCACACATCTGCAGCATCAAAACAACTCAGAATAAAAAATAGACATCAGACTGCAATAAGCATACTATATAAGACAAAGAGCTGTCCAGAGTACCCAAAATGGCGAGCAAATGCAACCACAGCTTTCCTATCTTTCCACAAATCAGAAATCGGGATTCCGTCTCCGTTCAAATCGTACACCAAAATGCTGTCCAAAGGATCAGGCGACACTTCAGATGTCTCCAAACCTGTTTATTTTCTCAGTACTCACAAAAGCAATATGCCACATAGAGACTCAACTAACCAGAAAAGAAATTGAAGGATTACCCGGGGAACCGGAAACGACAGAACAAGGTACGAGTCTTTCTGGCTTACGAACGGATCCTCCGTGGAGAAAATGGCCAAAGCGATCGAGTTTCTTCAACGGCAATGCTCCGAGGACATCATGCGAAGAGCGAGGATGGGTTTTCTTCGCCAATCTCACGGCGGTAGGAACGGCAGTTAACGCCGTGTTTAACACCGTCGTCATGGCATACGCAAAATGGCATATCGGAAGCTAGATGCTTCATTTCATGAGGGAAGCAAGCTGACACGTGGCTACGCTCTTCGATCACTAATAAATGCTGTTTTTTTTTTAATCAACGACCTAAAAGAAAACACAAGTTGAGAACTTTTTTGATCGACGGTGGTGGCGATGGCGTCCGCCCGTTGAAGAGGAGACTTACCCTTAAAATGGTCCTCGCTAACCTGTTTCTGGAAAAGCAGAGGGAATAATGTATAAAAAGTTGAATCTCCCAAGATAGTTAGCATTTGTAAAAGCTCAAGAAACTCTACAAATGGCTACCACTGAGAAAGTTGGCACGTAGGACAAAGGTTGCATACCTTGTGGAGGCAAAAAAGTCATCATGAAGTATAATGCATCTGAGTTGAAATTCTTGTGGTATCAACTGACACAAAATTTTGTAAACCTTTGAATGATTCTATCCGGCTTCTGCCAGCAACTTTTTTACAGCCTATGTTCTTCAATTGATCCCTGACTTTCTCAGCTTCAGCCCATCTACCAGCTTTCGAGTATAGATTTGCCATTACAATGTAATTAGTTGGGTTCTCAGGCTCTAGTTCAAAAACTCGGCCAGAAACAAATTTCGCGAGTTCCACATCACCACATTCTGAGGCTCCCATAAGTAGAGCACCCCAGACTTGGGCAGATGGTCCTGTTGGCATCTTATTAACAAAATGCATGGCTTCGGAAAGCCGTCCTGCTCTGCAAAGGCATGAAACGACACAAGCATAGTGATTAGGCAAAGGCTGAACTTCATAGTTAGGCAACTCCAAATGGAATATTTCCCATGCTTTATCCACGAGCCCGGCATGTGCACAAGCTGATAGAACAGCAGTAAATGTGACTGCATCTGGTCTAGTATTGCTGCATAGCATCTCATAGAAGAGGGTTAGTGCCACCCTAGCGTCTCCATGCGTTGCGTATGCTGAGATTATTGCGGTCCAAACAATCACACTCCTATCTTTTGCTCCACTGAACACTCTTCGTGCTCCATCAAGAAACCCCAGTTTAGCATATGCATCAATCATGGCCGTAATCACATAAATGTTGCGAAAAGAATTGATTTTCGTTGCGTAGGCATGTATTTCCTTTGCTATATTCAAATTTGACACCTGAGGAATGGCTGGAAGTATACTTGAAAGAGTCACACAGTTAGGATTGAGACCAGAGACTTGCATTTGACGAGCTAAATCTAAAACACTGTCGTACTGATTCCTCTGAACTAGACCAGAAATAACAGCATTCCAAACGCTCATCCCAGGTTTCTCCATCTCCCTAAATATCTTCATTGCTTCGTCGACATACCCATGAACCATGTAACTAGACACCATAGTACCATAAGTTATTTCATCCTTTTCATTCATCTCCTCAAAAACTCTTCTAGCATAATCCAAGCTACCACATTTTGCGTAAACTGCAAGAATCGAATTACAAAGCGATAGATCCATTTCTATATGTTGATCAATAACAATCTGATGCACTTCCATCCCAAATAAAAGATCCATAGACTCTGCGCATGAGTGCATTACACTCACGAATGTAACTCCATCAGGTCTTATTCCTCCACTACACAACATGGATCTAAACAGCGCCTTGCACTCCTCATAGCATCCACCCTGAGAATACCCTGAAAGCATGGAATTCCAAGTCACCCGATCCTTATTCGGCATCTCATCAAACAACGCTCTAGCTGAAATTAAATCATCACATCGAGAATAATAAGTCACCAATCCGTTCCCCACAAAAACATCCCAGTCAAGCCCATTTTTAATTACATAGCAATGAATCCTTCCAGAAAGAACAGGACCATCTAAACCCTCCTCCGACATCGACTTCAGCACACAGCTCAAAGTATAGCTATCCGGCTGAACATCCTCTAAATCCCAACCCTCATCCCTTCCAGTCCCAGACACACAAAACGCGAAAAGCTCCAAAACTTCCCTGTGACGAGAATGTGCGGCGTACGCGATAAGGAGAGCGTTGAAGGCAAAGGTATTCTTGTGGGAGATTTGGTCGAACACATGGTAGGCATGTGATAGCTGGTTGGTTTTCGAATAAAAAGCCATGAGTTTCGAGGCGAGGAAGTTGTCGGCTCTCGTGGAGGAGAGAATAAGACGACCGTGAAGCTGCTTCCCCTGCCGGAGCAAACGGCGATCGATGCATCGTTGAATGAGCTCTCCATACAAACTGTAGTTGATCGGTTCCAAATTGGCGCGAAATCTTCGATGGACCAAAAGGAACTTCATTCATTTCTGAGAAAATCGTTGGGGACCCTCTTTTCGAAATATAATACAGCGACCTAGGCCCATGACATCATTCTTATTGAGCTTTACCTTAAAATAGTAATTGATACATACGGGCCCATGCTCAGGCCCATAATGTCAATTTTGTTAAATTACATTGTGAAATTCTTTTTTTGTTTACCTTTATTTTTTATGATAAAAATAATTAAAAAATATTTAATACTAAATACAAATTTGAAAAAAATATAATTTCTATAAGTATTCAAATATTGAATGTAAAAAATGTTTACTCATAAAAGTTTAATTATCAAATGTATTAACATGTCTCATTTGTAACAATTGATAGTTATTGTAATTTATTAATAATTACTAACCGACATTCGATAGAGGAATTAATCATTAAAGCTGATTAATAAGACTCTAATATAAAACAATGTTTTAAAACTTATGATGATATTCGATTAAATTCGAATTTATAATTTTTTTATTTGATTCAATAATTTTTATAAAAAATTTCGAAATTTAGATATATTAAATTTATGTAGTTATTTTATTTTTTTATAAATATATTAGTATAAAAGTATTCAATGTAAAACGATGTTTTTAAAATAATACTAAAAAACAAAGATATGTTCCGAAATGGCGTCGTTGTAATGAGGGCCTCTGTTCCGATTCTTGTCAGTTGTCGCGTCTCTTTAGATGAGCTGGTGGAACATCTTCCCCCACCAAAAAAGGGCACGTCAGTTTCGGTTTTGAAGGAATTTCTCTGTAGTTGGGCACTACCATCCTTGAGGGGAAAGGAAGTGTCCCATGTTGCGCTGCTGTCTGCACGAAACTAGTTTTTTTCTCCCACCCCAGAATGTCAACGGAGCTTCCTGAGAAATAGCCTCAAGGGGATACTTTTCTCCCTAATCCTGTGTTCTTTCCGACACCACTTTTGACTGCCTATTGGTTAGTTGAAGCGGGCCGGCATGTAAATAGATGAATGATTTGATTTTTAGTGTGTTGTCGTTGATTAGTTTCCGATCTGTTCTATGATTTATTGTTCCAACCTCCTGCTTCCTTTTGTTCCCGGACATCCAGGTCTTTGTATGCCAAAGTATGGATGGAGAAAGGGGGCGCATATCTACGTATAGAAGAAAGCTTGATGACATACTGGGGTGCAGTGATCTCACGGATCAGGATAGTGTTAATAAGCTTGTGAAAAATCAAATCTTGCAATCGCGTGGGAATGAATTTGGAGGTTATTTTCTCACCTTTTCTTGTTACCTTGATTAAACCAGATGATTAGTATATGCTTCACATGTGCCCGTCCTGGTTGACTCTCTACTGCAAATATGGGGTGAATTTTGCAGGAACTGCGCAGGGTGTGGTGGAATCAAGAACAGCAGAAGTGTCCACCCTCCTTGAGATGTTGAGAAGTGCTTCAGCGACGAATCTTGAGAGGTCGAAATCGGGTGATATGTTGGACAGGAGATGGAATGTGAGCCATGATATATACCTTATAACCTTGTATATGTTTAGTGTTCATGTTATGCTTATGGTTAGTTTCTGGGGTCTCATAGATACAAAGGGATGCAGAAGAATTCAGGGTGATGTATAGAGAAGGACCTGTTGGCACTCCATTCCATGAGCTTCTAGTTGAAGGCTTTGTTACTGGGCCTCTTGATGCTTGTAAGATACTCCTATATTCTTCCAGTTCATCATCTTCAAGTGGATTTGCCTGATCTGTTCCTGGATCACATGACAGCACTCTGTGTAACGTGGGAATCCATACTGTACAAGGCATGGTACGTATCAGACGACAAAATCTAGCACATTCAGGAACTACAATCTGTGTTCGAGCTTTCCCCTCTTGCAGGTGGCCTGATATTTCATTTCCACCATTCAGAGTCACCTCGTCTGACTGCATTAAGCATGTTCCGACGGGCGAACAGGTTTCTTCAGTAAGGTACTGCACAGTGGACCTTTTCTTTTTAGACATTTTGATGTTCATAGTCTGGTGACAATTCACCTGTATGTGGAAGAAAGGATGATCCTTCCATGGCCACTCTCAGCTAGAGAAGCTCTGGTTCATTATTTTGCATTGGAGTACTTTGAAAACAATCTAATGGTTGTTGTCCTCAACTCGGTACAGCCACTTTTCACCTTCGTTTAATCCCATCAGTTTGCAGCTTCTACAAACTGTCATCTGGTTTTCAGCTGCCTGACCGGAAGAATGCCAATGAAAGCGCTTATGGATTTACATGGGACGGAATTCCGGATGCTGAAAATGCAGTACGGATTGATGTGGCTGGTGGTTATGCTCTATTGAAACTGAATGCAACTCAGACTTATTTCCGGCAAGTCGAACTTTCGTCATAGTGAATGCAAAGATGCATGGTCATATCTGCTGTATCGTTCAAATTCATATTCTTCTGCAGAACAGTAGCAAGAGTGGATCCCAAAATAGACTGGATTATTCCATCGCTGATAAACTTCGTTTCAAGGCAGGTTATAGCGAGTGGCTTCAAGCTCTTCAAAAAGGCAAGTAACAAAAGCAGAGCTGCTTTCCTTCTTTTGTTTCCCAGTCCTGAAGCTCTTGCTTGTGTTCTGTACATAACAGGAAGTCGAATCCATTGGGAAAGGGAATGAAAAATATAGCAAATGCATGAAGGGCCCTTTGTATGATCGCATCCGCAAGGCTCTGTATCTAACTGATGTCGAACCACCGGAGGAAGACAAAAACATTCAGGGAGAAGGGGTGGAGGTATCTGAGTCCGGAGGTCCCAAACAGTTGACAGAAATTGATGAGGAAGAAGAGGATCAAGCCATGAACCATGAATCATCACCAGACACAGTGATAAGTGTCAGTAGCATTTCTCAAAACCGTTACAGGAAAGAAACTCCTCCCCTCAGTCCTGAAGTTAAGCAAGCTCTGGAAACTCTCGACAATGCGATCTCCATGCTTCGGGGGCACAAGTATTGCATTGAGCAACGTGGAAGCAACCCCAAGGAGGAGGAAGCAACCCACCATCCAGTTTCCTCAGAACACCAGAACTCATCTCAGGCCTCAGATATGGGAGCACATCTTCTGATGTAAGACCTTTCATCTCTGCTTCATCATCTGATCTTGCTGCTCAGCGATTTCTTCTCATTAGGGAACAGGCTGTAAACGGGTCGAGCTTATCGAACGTCTGCTCCCCAAGTCCAGCAGAAAAGCTCCATCAGGATGCTGTTGGAAGAACACCAGCTAAAGGGAAGAAGCTGAAATCTGTGATAACTGCAGCGCTTCTGCCATCTTGCCTCAGAAGGGAAGTGAAATTGTAGCTTTTTTTTCCCTCTTCCTCAGGCAGAACTCCTGTTGTATTTTCATCACACACACACAACACAACTCCAACAGAGTAAAAACCTGATCAAATAATACTTATTACTTGATATTTAATATTAAAAAAATAAAATTATCGTTGCTACAGTGATCTGAGCCCTATTTTAGGAAAGGCCCATAACGCGTTAGGCTAATTTCTGGCCCAGAAGAGCAGGCACGAAGACCTGACGCAAAAAATATTTTTTAAAAATATTTTTCAAAAAATAAAAATTATTTCAAATAGAGTTATATAAGAATAACAATGTATGCTTGACAAACCATTTTAAAATGAGCTAAACATTTCAAAATTTAAACAAACTAAGTTTAATAGAAATATCAAATATAATATTATTTTAAATATAAATATACAAAACGTATAAATTAAGCAATATTTCAATCTTTAAATTAAATATAATATGAATTAAATTATATTATAATACATACCCTAAATGTTTTTTAATATGTAGGCTTTTTCTTATTTATTTAATTAAAATAATATAAAAAATGATTTTTCATGGGAGGAGTAGTTGTCATGTGAGTGTCGCTATCCAGCTTGGAGACAAACTTGGAGTTCACTGATCAATCCTCCTGAAGGTTTCTCAGAGCACAAACAATGAAGCCACAAAGAAGAAAAAGAAGGAGAAGAATCAACTAAATTAACTACCTCTAACGACTACGCGCCTTTCTCCAATGACGAACACAACCCAGAAGACGAAAACGACGCCGGCGAATTCAAGGAACAACACTGCGTCATCGCCGAGGAACCGGAGCACCACCGATTGTCATCCAAATCGCTCGGTCCTGACACCTTCATTACCAAATCCATGAATGCGTTGACGATGTATCCGTGATTGCTACTGCGATTCAGCTCCAGATACCACACCAGAAGCTCTTCCAGAAACTCCCAGTCGTCTTTCAGCTCGTGGGTTTCAATGATTTCTGCCATTGACGCTCTGAAATCGAGGTACGGATTCCCTGACTCCACCTCCATCATCGCCATCGGAACCGGGGTTTTTTTCGATGATTTCAAGAGGGAACTCGTTTCCCCAGGCTCGAAGAAGAATCGATCGGATTTGAAACGGATTATCCCCGCCCCCGGGTCGGGATTCTGATTCTCCGATCGGAAATTGAATTCAGTGGATTCCGGAACCGATCGGAAAGACAGGGTGCGATGGTTGGTGACGCAACTTCGCCACCTCCACGACGCGTCTGCGCCGGCGGACGGTTTCGCCGGCAAGTCCCTGAACCGAAATGGGAATTTCATTTTCTTCCCCATTTGCTTCTGCAACAGTCGTCACGTTTCTCTCACTCTCACACACCACTGGATTTATCAACAACCTCACGTATTTCGTTTAAAGATAAACAAAAAACACTGTATTTCTCTAACAACTTTCCAAGAATCCATGGAAAAAAAAACACTCTTATATGCTAGATTTGATATTCGAAAATAAAAATAGAAGTACGGGAATTATATAGATAGAATTAAACTTACTTTCCCCCTCCTACTCTATTTGTGTATATCATCAACATACTTAAAAAAATGAATAAGTAATTTATATAATCATATAAGATTAATATATATACTAATTAATCAAACAATAATTTATGAATAAATTTGAATATAAATATTATATAATATACTATCAAATAATCTATTATATTTATATTTGATGATTGAAGTTTTAAGCTGGTGTGGATGAGTGGAGACAGGGAGTAGAGGCGTGGAGACATTTATTTGATTTCATTAATGAAGAGATTAGATGGGAGGCGAGGAGATTTGCAGTGCGTCTGCGTGTCACACCATGTGTCCGTGCGAGCAACAAGCTTCGAGGGGTCTCTGTACGGAGGACCACCTCCTCACATGATGCTTGTTGCCCACCCCGCACAGGTTTCTGGTCGTGTCTTATTTGTGCGGGCGACGGGCGACCCCTTTTAATCACACTGGCCCCACCCCCACCCCACCCCCCCCCCCCCCCCTCTGCCCCCTTCCTTCTAAATTCTAATCCCCTCCTCTCCGGGCACCAGGATGATTTACCAAACACAACCCAACCCAACCTCGTAATTAACGAATTAGTAGTTACCAACTTGTAGAATCTGGGCAGGTGCCCAAAATTTCATGTAAGAAACTTCATATACACCTTACAAATAATAATAATAATTTTTGTGTTTTTTTTTTTCAATTATTCTAAAATTTAGAGTATAGGTGAGACGGTTGAATGGATAAAGGACGAGTATCAAGTGGGGGGAGGTGGTCGCGGGTGCATGTGAGATGG
Organism: Utricularia gibba; assembly: GCA_002189035.1. Lineage (NCBI taxonomy): Eukaryota > Viridiplantae > Streptophyta > Magnoliopsida > Lamiales > Lentibulariaceae > Utricularia > Utricularia gibba. Next base: position 619,648 of record NEEC01000023.1, on the reverse strand, counting down.
GGCTTTTCAACGACAACTCTCGGGAACCTTTTTTCATGTCCAATTTAATTATTTATTTACGACTTCATTCAATAATTTTTAATTACAATTTTTTTTAGATATTTTAAATAGATTTAAATTAAAGTAAACAAATTCTGTGCTGTCCCATGTACGCCTGCCTGTGTGGGGAATCTTGCGATCTTGTTGCGGAGGCGCTTCGAGGCGGGCGGCCATGGCGACTCCCTCGAGAAACTTCCCGGAGGAGTAACGCTCGATTACCGGTCGAGGGAGCTTCTTCTCCGTCTTCCCATTCTCGCGACGGCGCCGGCACGGCGGCGGCAGAATAAAAATGATTAGACTCAGTTCCCCTACTTTCGGAACATTGCTACCGTGCGCTTTTGGGCCCACAATTCTGGCCCGGCCCATTAATTCCAATTTGATATAAATACGCCCATTTCCTCATTTCGCCTCCTAATTAGGTTTCCCTGCGCTTCACCGGAGATTCCGACTTCTTTTGTCATCGTCTCTAGATTCTCTGTTATTTTTTTGGCGGCGGCGCGGCCCTTAAGATCGCCTTCCTCTTGATCCATGGAAGCCATTGAGTCATAGCCGCGCTAAATTAACGCAAAACGCTCACGCACTTTTCGGTGCTTGTGCGTGTTTTACGGAATTCTCTTTGGGGTCTTCCTTCAGAGAATCCCGTCTCTCACCCATTTTCCAGCCTGGAGCTTCCCATCTCTGGCTGCTCTGTCGTCGAAGCGGGTGGACAATATTCATCAAAAACGATTTGGAGTATCCAATTGTTGAATTTTCGTGGGGATGAGGAGAAAATTAGATGTGCGAGGGATGACTGATTTCATTCTTCATCTCAATGAGCTCAACCAATGAGGCATAATACTACATTCTCTGGCCCCCTTCATTTTTTTAAACTTTTGTATTTAATTAATAATTATACAGTGTTTTAAATAGTAATTATTATGTAAGAATTCAAAATAATTAAAATTGCAATCATAAATTTAAATATGCATTTGCAGGCCCAATGGATGTACGGAGGCCCATCATCGATGCACTTTAAATTTCACAGCACTCAATTCATTTTATTAGGGCTTACCGGAGCGAAGTACTCGTTGCCTTGTTGAGGACTCGGCGATGAGCAGATCGGGACAGCCACCGGATCTCAAAAAGTTAGCGTCTTCACCCTGCTTTTTTCGTTCTAAGGGTTTCATGTATTTTTCTTGATTCTGATGAAAATTGGCATCCTTTCTTTACAGGTACATGGACAAGAAACTGCAGAGTAAGTTATTGCTTTTAAATTTCTTCACTGTGTGTTAGATTTCAAGCTGCTTTAATTGTTATACATATAATGTAAATACTTGGGTTAGAAGTCGTTTTGTTAAAATTTGATGTTATTCTCTTCCTACCAACTGGCTAGATTTGCTTATTGAAGGTACTGTGTTGCGTGTTTCCTTTCTAGATTTGCACTCTGGCTGTAGTGCGCTGTACTTGCTTCTCGGTTTTGTGGGGTTTTCGAACTAACGTATCCTGCTGTCTCGCAGTTAAGCTTAATGCTAATCGCACGGTTGTTGGGACGCTTCGTGGGTTCGATCAGTTTATGAACTTGGTGGTGGATAATACTGTGGAAGTGAACGGAAGTGAGAAAACTGATATCGGCATGGTGGCAAGTATTCTCTGGGAAATAAATCCTCATCATGCTCAATCCTGGTTAGTTTCGACTTCGTTCATTACTGTGGACTTTACTGCATTTTCGTTGATTGCAGGTCATCAGAGGAAACAGTGTAGTCACTGTTGAAGCTCTTGAGCCAGTCGCCAAGGCTCAATGATGCTTATGCTGCACGTTTTGGTTCAGCCTCCAAGGTTACTGTAGGATCATGCATATGAAGCTGGCATTTTACCGTTGCGCAGCTACTGAAACACCCCTTTGTCACCATTTGTAATTTAATCCTGCAACTTTCTTGTGGTTTCTGGCCTGGAGAAATGGGTACTATTTGTGGGAATTCCCACCATGAAAGAAAGGTCGCCTTTTTTGTCGATTAACGAAAAAAAAACCAATCGTGTGATTGATAAAATGGACAACGATGATGGAAACGGTTACAAACTTCCCCTTCTGAGAAAAAAGAAAACAAAATTAATTTCACATTTTTTAGGGGTTGTGTTTCCCTTGAAACGGTGACGGCGTCGGAGGAAGCGGAGGAGAAAGGTCGTTGGTTGCCCAACAACACGTAATATATTGGCAAACCCACCCAATTCTGTCAAAATCATACAAGTAATTGTATGCCCAAAATTGAGCTCCGATTCGTTTCATCAAGAACCCTAGTTTGAGAGCTGAATTCGGGTTTTCTTGAAGTATGGATTTGGCTGCTGAGGATTTGGATCTCAGAGAAGTTCAGAAGCTCGAGGGGCACACGGACAGAGTTTGGAGCATCGCGTGGAAGCCGGCTACCGGAGTTAATGGTGTCCCCGCCGTTCTTGCTTCCTGCAGTGGAGATAAAACTGCTCGAATTTGGGTCGAGGATCCAATTCATGGCTCTTTCCACTGCAAGGTATTATACTCTTGATCGTTGAAGTGATGCGTATGAATGATTCTTTGGGTTTCCGCTGATGTTTCGTTTCCCTGTTGTTCAGGCAGTCCTCGATACGCATACTAGGACTGTTAGGTCTTGCGCTTGGTCGCCGGATGGAAGTTTATTAGCAACAGCAAGTTTTGATGCCACTGTGGCAATTTGGGAGGAGAATGGGGACGAGTTTGTTTGTGTTTCCACCCTTTCGGTATTTTCCCTTACTCTCAAATGAGAAACCCGCCTTCATTCTGTGTTCAACTGCAGTGCATGCATATAAATTATGCACTTTAATATTCTCCCATCACAACTTGCTGACTGAATTTGATGTGAAATCTGTAATTAGGTCCATGAGAATGAAGTTAAAAGTGCATCCTGGAGTGGGTCTGGGGCGTTTATTGCTACTTGTTCACGAGACAAATCAATCGCAATCTGGGAAGTTTTGCCGCAGAATGAGTTCGAGTGTCTTTCAGTCCTTCTCGGGCATTCCCAAGACGTTAAAATGGTACAATGGCATCCCACAGTGGATATTCTGTTCTCTTGTAGCTATGACAACTCAATCAAGGTAGAAACAAGTTTTACATTCAATCTGTATCCTTTGTGTAGCATCTGATCACTTTATAATTGAATGACTGTTCAAAGGTCTGGACCGAGGATAAAGACAGCGGTGATTGGTCCTGTCATCAAACGTTAGATGAATCTAATAGGTAGCTGCTCTCATTGTGGATGTACTTGGAGCATCCATGAGAGATACAAAGAAATATTTCTTCGCGTGTTTCTCGACCCTTGAATGTTTGATGCTTTGATATCTTTCTTGGTTTCTATTCTACTCTGCTTGGTGTTATGTCAAGAAACTTTTTTTCCAATTCTTACGTTCTTATTTTTCGTTCAGTGGGCATACATCAACGGTCTGGGCCTTATCTTTTAATGCCTCTGGAGACAAGATGGTTTCTTGTAGGTACGCACACTATTTCTGCCCTGCTTTCCCTTTCATTTCTTTCATGCATCGTTGATCACATTTGCACTAGTTTTCAAACCGGGGCAGAGTAGAAAATGAACTTCCGGCGATCCGAACAATATTTTCATGAACTTGGCATTGCCTTTCTGATGATTCTGCAGTGATGATCTTTCCATTAAGATATGGAGCACTGATGTGGAGAAGATACATAATGGAGAGGAATATGTACCTTGGTGAGCAGTGACGACCCATCTACGCCCGCTCAGAAGCCCTCTCTTCACTATCTTGCTGTATTCACATTCGGCTCTATTTCTTCAGGTCCCTTCTATGCTCACTCTCCGGTTATCACAGCCGCACCATTTTTAGTGTCGATTGGTCAAGGTACCAGCGTTATTGCGTTCTCACCCCCTCCGGTTAAACTCAACCGCTTTTACTTAGTAACTTGAACTGCATCACAACCTTGCAAATGGTATGCTGACTGCAGAAGTAGAATAATTTGCACTGCTGCAGCTGATAACTCCATATGCTTCTTTGTCGAGAGTGAAGATGACTTGGTATATTTAGATTTGATCATCCGAACTACCTCTCCATGTTGGAACTCCATTTCCACCGTTCTGTAATGACACTTGTTTTTGTTTACTTTGCAGAAAGATGCGGATGCGCCACCATACAGATTGCTACTGAAGAAAGAGAAGGCGCATGACATGGATTTGAATGCCGTGCGATGGAGCCCCATGGCGCCCTCTGTGAGTCTCATACCCCATAACACATCTCCATTCTTCCAAATCTCACTTCCATTACATGGACTTGACAGGAAAGAAGGCGCCTGGCCTCAGCCAGTGACGATGGAACTATTAAGATCTGGGAATTGGGTTCTTCTGTACAGGAGAGAGTGCAGTGACAGCATCCTGCGTAGTGCATATAATGTGCTATAACGCCTGAACACGGGCGGCTTTTGAGCTAGACCAGAAATTTTGCTACAACTTTCTGTCCCCAATTCGTTTCAGAACAGCTCCGGCTGGTGAACTCAACAGGTACAAATTGAACCTTGCTTCCCGGTCCACATATGTGAACCTGATGCCAAATCTGCTTTCATTCAAACCATGACTATAAATCCGAATCTGTAATCGGTGAAGGGACAAATCTCAATGAGTACGTTAAGTTTCTCAGGTGGGTATAGACCTTACTTCCCTGTCAACCTGATGTGAAATCTACTTTCTTTGAACCATTTGATTTGTGGACTAGAAAATGTCATGCAAGAACAAGATAAATCTAAACTTGAGCCTGTGGGCTGGTCTGGACCGATCCTAGAAAATATCGAGTTTTGGTTTATATATTGATGATCCGAAATTTTATTGATTTTTTTGGTCCTAAATGCTTAGTGCTGATTGGGTTTAGGACCCCAAAAGCTTGATGGATCATAGTGTGTTGATTTTTTCTGTCAGATTATCAGTTTGTAACTACTATATTTATATGCTGGTGTATATTAGAGAAACTGATTACAATTAACCGTGTTTAATTATTTTTAGATGGTGTTTCTAACATTAGAAAGTTATATTAAGTACGAAATTATCCATTTGTGATCATCTTTAGTAAGAGTTGTCGGCATTAGCCGAATGGTAAGTTCTTTTCCTATTAAGGAAAGTGTTTTTCAAAGATTCTGTTTCAATTGCTGTAAGAGACCCAGACAGTTACCCTTTCGGAAAATTCTACATATTCATACAAGTCACCATTTTTCTAAAATAAGAAGGTTTTATTTATTTGGAGTTGGAGAATGAGGCCTAGAATATGAAGCATGCACCAATCCGTAGAGAATTGATTGCCTTTTGACTTGTTCTAAGGGAATGCTGCGTTAATGGGAGGAATGATGATGAGGATTTGATGAGGTTTCTGTTTCTGTTGAGGTTCATGGAGATAATCCGGAGGAGGATTTGGTAAACATTTGAACTTTCATTCGCACAGAGATCCAAGTTTGTAGGGGGTGTGTTCCTTCTACAAATACTTCTGGAATCGCTAACTGTTCTTCGCAATCTTCTTCTTCTTCTTCCTCCTCCTCCTGTTTGCCGCAAGAAAGGAAATGGAGTTTTTCGCTGTGAAGCTGCTGCTTCTCACGTTACTGTGCCCATGCATTGCTTCTGCTGAATTCGGTGGGGTGAAGAGAGAGGCGTACGTCGTTTACATGGGCGATTTGGGAGATGAGACGACGTCGTCCATGGACCATCACCACAGTCTTCTGACAGCCGCCGTTGGAGAGTAAGGGATCTTTTTCTGCTGTTGTTCTTTCGCGGCGTTCTGAAATGGGTTTTCGTTTTTCAGTGAGGCCACGGCGAAGAAGTCGTTGATATATAGCTATAGGAGGAGCTTCAATGGGTTTGCGGCGATGCTGCTGCCTCATGAAGCTGAAATGCTATCAGGTGCTCTGTTTTCCATTTCTTTCTTTTGATGAAGATGAACAGAGCACTCTGTTTCGAGGCATCTGATGGGTCGGTTTGTTTGTTCGTTTCAGAGAGAGAAGGCGTCGTTTCAGTTTTCAAGAACCAAATGAAGAAGCTTCTGACGACGAGATCGTGGGATTTTCTTGGGATGCCATTGAACGTGAAGAGGAATAAGGCCATTGAGAGCGACACCATCGTCGCTATGCTGGATACGGGTAGAGTTTCTTTCCCGGTCGATCGGGGAAATTCATGATGTTTATGTTTTTGAATCTGGATACCTTTTATTGATCAGGGATTATGTCGAATTCCAAAAGCTTCAAGGATGACGGATTCGGACCGCCGCCGGCGAAATGGAAGGGGGTATGCGAAAAAGGAGTGAACTTCACCGGCTGCAACAAGTGAGTATCAATCAGGGTCTGAAGATGCCACTTTTTATGACGAATATTGAGTCTGGTTCGTTAATGGGATCGATTTTGGGTCTACAGTAAAGTTATCGGTGCTCGAATTTTCGATCTTCTTAACATGACGGGACCGGAGGACTACTCGCCGGTGGACTTTCTTGGCCACGGTACACACACGGCGTCGACTGTGGCCGGAGTCCCGGTGGAAGGTGCGAGTCTCTACGGCATCGCCGAGGGTACGGCGCGCGGGGGTGTGCCGTCGGCGAGGATAGCGAGCTACAAAGTGTGCCATTGGGTAGGGTGCAGCGACGCCGACGTTTTAGCCGCATTCGACGCCGCCATCGCCGAAGGCGCAGACGTGATATCGGTGTCCCTAGGAGGAAAGGCGGGACCTTTCCTGCGGGACTCGATCGCCATCGGCTCTTTCCATGCAGCGAAATACGGGATTCTCACGGTTTGCGCCGCCGGAAACGAAGGCCCGGAGCTAGAAAATGTTCAGAACGTTGCACCATGGATATTTACTGTCGCCGCCAGTTCCTCCGATCGAGCCTTCGTCACAGAGATTGATTTGGGGAACGGACGCAAGTTTCAGGTAAGCGACGACTAAACTCATTCAATCTTGCCAGCATGCGCTCCCGGAGAATTACCTATCGTCGATTTGAACCTCCGATTTCGGAATTTACAGGCAAACGGACTGAATACATTTACACCGAAGAAGAAAAACTACCCCCTGATCAACGGATTCAAGGCCTTGATCAGTTCAAATGCATCTGTAAACGGCAGGTTTGGTGTTCTTGTTTTCTCAAACACACATTTCATCTGCAACTGAGAAAATGTTGATCTCAGCATATGTATGGAGGACACCATGGACAAAAAGAAGGTGAAAGGAAAGATCATTTACTGCCGAGGTTCTCTGTTCGATCCCGTCCCCGTCGTTAAAGCCTTAGGCGCCGCCGGAATAATTCAGTCCGACGAATTTTTCTCCGGCACCATCGACGCTGCATTTCCAAACATGATCCCCGGAGGCTCCGTTGATCTCTCCGACGGGTGGATGATCGACCAGTATATCAACGCCACACGGTAATTTGAAACCTCTAATCCGTACGCTTCTCTTTCAATTTTCCGACGTGGGGTTGGTTGTATTTTCGCAGATCAGCAAAGGCGACCGTGCAGGAGACAAAAACAGTTCCGATTAAGGGGGCGATCATCGGCTCGTTCTCCTCCAGAGGGCCGCAAGACCAGGCGCTGCATATTCTGAAACCGGACATCACCGCCCCGGGGGTCAACATTCTCGCTGCGTATAGCCCGTTGACAACATTGACGGGCTACAGCACAGAATATGACAAAAGGCATGTCAAGTATTCCATAATATCAGGAACATCCATGTCCTGCCCCATGTTTCCGGCGCGGCGGCGTACGTCAAGACATTCCGTCCCCGTTGGTCTCCGGCCGCCATCAAATCCGCCCTCATGACCACTGGTAATCAATCCATCGTCTCCTCCACCTACCCCGAATGCACGATCTTGTTCATGACAGGTTCTTTGGCTCTCCAGCGAAGCAGTTTCAGACAAAGATCGAAGAAGGGGAACTCGCGACAGGATCGGGGCTGATAGATCCAAAAAGAGCCCTAAACCCCGGTCTAGTCTACGACATGAACATCAAATCCTACATCAGCTTCCTCTGCAAAGAGAATTACACAGACAGTGAAGTGGCTCTCCTAATGGGAAGCAAGCGCCACAACTGCTCAACAGTCCCAAAAGCAATCGGAAAAGATGGCCTCAACTACCCCACCTTCCACATGCAAGTGATGAACGCCTCTCACACTTCAGTGGGCGCCGTGTTCTACCGGATCGCGACGAATGTCGGAAAGGCACGATCCACTTACAGAGCGCACGTCAAGGCAGCTAAGGGACTATCCATTCAGGTTACTCCGTCGGTTCTGAGCTTCAACAAGGAGTACCAGAAGAAGAAGTTCAAGGTGACTGTGACCGGGAAGTTCAAGAAAGGGTCATGGAAACTCAGGGGGTCATTGTCTTGGAGAAGCGTTGATGGGCAGGGACACGACGTCAGGAGCCCTGTTTTCATCTACCGGCATTTGCCTGCCGCCCCCAACCCGCCGCCGTCTCCTTAGTTAGGCATTCCGTATACTTCCTTTCTCTTATTATTCTTTTTTATTTATCTATAAATAAAATATTTATTAATAAAAAGCAATCCATTTACAAGAATTGGGCTCGAAATGAAGCCCAACAGTAAATTCTATTTGGGCTTCACACGAGGCTCAATAAGGAAAGAAGAATATCTTGTTTTTAAAACTACAATCCAAATACTTCTATAGAGCTACATCTAACATAACCGAGACGTATTATAAATTTAAAGCTACAAACCCTGTTTTATTTTAAAATCTTATAACTTAAAATTTAAAAACTTATATCAATCATACAAGTGCAATTAATGTTTGGCAGTGTAATGTAAGAGATATTAGAACAAATAATGTAATATTGGCATTCGAAATTATAACTATTAAATATATAATAAATTGTAAATTATGAATAATTGATCAGATTTAATCTTTTTTAATATGATTTATATTTTTTATATATTTAAACTTCACGAGGGTTTCATGATTTACAATAGGGGAAAAATACGTTTTGATGCTAACGTTTCAAAGATTGCTTATAATTAGATATATACGTTTTTTAAAATAGTTTTGTGGTACAAACGTTTCACTTTTTATTCAAATTCAATACAAATGTTTCAAAATATATTATTTTGGTACAAACGTCAAATATTATATTAATTTTCAAATATCAACGTTTTTTAAAACATTGTTTAAATACATACGTTGTTTAAAAAAGTTAAAAAACAATACAAATGCTTTTTCACACATACTTTTTGATACATGCGTTTATTGTAAATTATGATTTTGAACAAAATATATTAAAAACAATTAATATAAGAAGATTCAAAGAAGAATGATATAAGAAGATGAATCTAAAATTACCATCAATAAAACCCATAATCTGAGAACATCGACTCAGAGTCAAGAGAGCGATGAGCTACTAAATAAGGACGATCGTGATGGGTCAAGAGGACGACGGGTCAACAATTAGGGTGGCTTGTGATGGATCGTGATGGCTAACAAAAATCAGAGGATTTCATCATGGTGGCTAGCAATAACTGAACCCTAATTATATTACATTTCTCAATTTGAGAATGGGTCAGCTAAATATATGTACTGAAATAAAAGCCCATTAGTAAACGTTTGTTTTCATAATATAGGTGTTAAAATGTGTGTTTTTATTTAAAAGATAAATTACAAACATATGTATTAAAAAAAAATTTCAAAAAAACGTTGGTATCGAAAATATATTATTTTTCAAAACATTAGTTTCAAAATAAAAATTTTGAAAACGTTTATATGTAAAATCTATAAAATTAAACAACGTATGTATCAAAAATCACATTATACAAACATTAGTATAGAATTATATATTTTTTTTCAAATGTTTGTATTGAAACAAAACTTAGCCCATTTACAATATTCCTAATTTCAATAATAGGATTAATGCATTCAATACTAGCTAACGGTCAAATATGGTGCAGACTCGGGATCCATGGAGTGGAGTGTCTGCATCCGCAGCTTGTATGCATTCCATTGCCTCCAATTGTTTCTTTGTTTTTATCTATCGAGCCATCGCATGCAGTGCAGCTACTGTCCAACATTTTCCCCCGTTAGAAGGAATCAATCTCTCCCCCCCCCCAGAATCAGATAGATAGATAGATATCTGCTGCCAATGGCCCCATGGTCCCCTCCCAGCCCCGACCAGGTGCTGCTTCGACGTCACCAGCACCATCTCCTCCGATGGGGTTTGCAGTACCAGCGGCCAGGTTGCAGAAATCCGTTGAGCTTGGTATCAGGAACCAGTTATGGACTATTGAGATGCTTGGGTTGCCTATGGATTTGTAAGGTTGTCTGGGAGTGGCCAGGAATCTGGATGGCTGGTCCCTCGGCGGGCACTGCACCAGGTGCTGCGCCTCTCTGATTCGCCACGCCACGCATGTGCCGTCAACAGCTCAACACCGACCTCACGTAGGCGCTGATTCGTCACAGGCTTCTCCTCTTTTCTCTACGCTGCGCTCCGTGCAGTGCACCGACGGTGGATCGATTTCCCTCCTCCGGCTGTTTCTGTACTGATAATGATGCTACTCCTACTGCTATTAATGGCTCCCACTCTGGCTAGCCGATGCTGCCTGCCTGCTACTCGATGACCACACCCCAGTTCGAGCTTTCATGGGCTGGGAACCATCCAACACCCTAAACGAACCCATCAGGCAAACCCCGATCGGGGCGGATGGGGAGTTGCTGCAGCAGCTGCATTCAAATCCGACAGAGACAACCACACCTTGCATGGTTGCTCGAAACCAATGAGATACAGTGAAAAGGGTTTAGCCTTCCACCAACTAATCACATGTTTCCTCTATTCAAATTAAAAATTCATTCTTTGATGAGTTGGAAATTTAAATACATAATAAGTATAAATTATATTTAAAAAGATTAAACTCAATTAATTATTAATTAAAACATAATTTTTTATATATTTGATCATATAATCAATTTATTCTTATATTTTCAAATGTGATTTAAGCTTACTATGTATTTCGATCTTACATATATTCATTGATCCATCCAATACTTGATTTCATTATCATCTACTATGTCATTTACAAAATTTGTCATCCATTTCTTAAAGATTTTTTGAATTGATAAAATGGTAATTATCCAAAACAGGGAAGATCCCAATTTAAATATTCAAAATTAAAGAACCTTCCTTTTTTAGACCTTTTCCCAAATGTAAAGGTCATTAATGATGTATTTAATGAGGTTTTTCTTTCTCTAGTTTTAGGGTTTAGGTTCGTTAATTCGATTCCCAATTGATATTTTCCGAATAGGTCCCCAAGCTGCACATATTTGCAATCAGCCCCCTCTTCTCCCAAGAAATCACATCATCCCCCTCTTCTCCCAAGAAATCACATCATCCCCCTAATACCCCGACCGGCGACCACTCCCGGCCCCAGTCCCACGATCGCCTTTAAAAATTGCAGGTCTGCGTGTAAATGCTTTTTAAAGCATTTTTGGATCAGTTGAAATAAAATTATTCATTTTCGATTTTTTTGTATAAATTAAATATAATTATTAAATCAAAAATAATAATAAAAATTTCCGTGGTCACCTACTGGTAGGTGTCACACCTACAATTAACGCCTATTTTAACACACTTTTTTTAAATTCGAGTAATAATAATTATCATCATAATAATATAATAATTTTTTATTTAAAAAAATGGAGCAGCCTGCAAATATAAATCTCACGCATGTGTTTGGAGACGTGGGCTGCCTCGCTTTTATTATCTTGTCGGAATCTGCCGACACTTATTTTTTTTTTTCAAAAAAAATCAAATAAATATTTTTGATTTATTAATATTTTTGAATAATATGAACACCAATATTGGCCCAAAAAAGGGAAACAGGAAACATGGAAAATGAAACAACTGTCTGATTCTGTGGATCTCTTTTGATATTCCCCTTTGATCGAACGGTCGCGATCACTTTATATTTTTTATTATTTTTTTGACGCAAAATAATTGAATTATAAAACAATTTCTCGGCTTACGATGACTTAATTTGTGGATTTTTTTATCAGAAAAAAATATATTTTTTATATTTAGAATTAGTTATTTGGATTGGATGGTTCGTTTTTTTATTTTAATAAAGCAAGGAAATAGGAGCTGTTAAATTGAGGATTAATAATAAATAATACATTAATGCAATTTAAAAATAATTTAATCGTGTGGGTCCCTGTGGTCCCCATTTTACCAGACAGAGTGATGGCTCGAAGAAATTGAATTATTTTCAATAATAATAATAAAATGACACAAAAAGCAGAAACCGAAGAGCAATATCCAGGGAGAAGAGAGAGGCGGGGAAAAAGAAAGGAGTGGAGATGCTGGTACACAAGTAAATTTTTGCGTGTACTGACGCTGGTGTCTTCTCCGTCCGTCCCTCTTTCACAGCACCCTCATCCACAGAATTAGGACTGGGGAGAGCCAAAAATCAATTAAAGAACGGTTTTTTGGGGGGTTTGTACTGCTTGGATTCTGAGTTTACGAGTGGAAGCTATTTTGGGTGGGCGAGATTTGGTCTGTAAAAGGAGTTCTTTGGGTTTCTTCTTTCTGCTGGAGGAGTCAATGCCCTAGATCTCACGTTCTTTCAGGTGAATTCTTTTCTCTACGACTTTCATCTTTTGCTAATTTTTACTCGGTTTTAGACTTCGATACGTTTTGTGAACGCCCTTCTGTTTTTTTTTTTCTTTTTTTACAAGCCCTCCTTCCTTTTGCCATTGAGCAGCTTTGATTTTGTGGGTTTTTTTTTTTGAATTTAAGAGGTTGAAGTAGTGGTGGGAAAGTTGTATGAAGTTTGACTTTTGGTGATGGCGTTGAATGGGATTGGGGGTCTTTGCTGTAAGAGGAATTAGTGATTTTGCTGAGGCTTATCTGGTTCTATGATATGTTAATTCTGTTTTAAATGGAGTTGTTTGAATGCTTTCAGCTCATTATGTGTGTTACCGTTTTAAAGTTGAAGGCGTTCTACTACGTAATCTGATGGCTTATGTGCTAGTAGATCAGGTTATTGAAGGATACTTGTACTCGAAGTGATGGGATCGTTTCGAATTTGCGAGATCATTGAGGCCAAGGATGAGAAGATTACAGTTTCTCGGTCTGATCGGATCAGAGGACTGGGGGAGACCAGAAGCATCTTCTCAGGGGAACTGGACACAAGACTATCTTGGATGAGGATTTTAACAAGTTATTTGATACTTTAAATCTCAGAACATCCAAAAGTGTTGATCTTCCTGATCGAAGTAAAAGTGCTTCGAAGAAGCCAATGAGACCTGCAGGTTCTTATTCTCCAGGAATTGGGTTCTCTGATCCTGTGTCTCTTAAACAAGCCCTGAGAGGCTTATGCGTCTCCCAGGCAGTGGAAATGGCTGCTATTAAGCGATCATCCATTCCTGCATCTCCAAGAACATCAGAAACTGGGAAGATCAGTAGTATGTATCGAGCTGTTGAACATAGTCAGTCTCCACTTGCGGGCGGAGAACGAAAAAAAGAGATTTCTTTAGCGCCTGGAGATGCTTCCACAGCACCCCCAGATTCTCTTTGTTCTGCTGATGAAACGGTTGAGAGCATCTGTTCAACTGTTGCACATAAGGAGATTGCATCCATCTCAGAATCCATTACACCGGTAACAGAGTTGCAAAAGGGTTGCCATTGGTCTTCTTCTGCTCACTCTGAAAGCAATGATCAAGATTATTTCAGCAAAAGTGAGGTTGAGGGTGAGCCGAACAAGGTTCTGAGTAATGACTTGGCCACATCTACTGAGGCAGCTGAGAAAACAGCCCACAAGCGAAGACGGAAGCCCCGAACCGTTGTTGCATCTACAGCAAAGGCCAAGGGAAAAAAGGATTTGCATTCAGCCAGAAATATGTCACGGGATTCAGGCCTATTGTGACGACCAAGAGCATTGTCATAAAGAAAGCAGCTAAAGTTGCACTATCAGCAGACAGACATTCAAAAACACCTCGTGAAGTGAAGAAAGGTGAGGATCATTCTTCAGGGCTGATCATTTGCGAGAGATGTCAGTGTTCTTTGAGAGATACTGATAAGGATTCTGGAAAGGATCCCTCTAGCACCATTTCTGTGATCAAAGCTGATAAACCCTCAAAGAAAAATGGGAAAGGCGATATGTCTTTGAGCTCGAAGAGCAGTGTTGATCTTAGCAGCAGCACAACTAGCCTCAGTGATGACAGTAATCTGAGCATTTTTCATTGCAGCAACAAGCCACATATGGCGAAGGACATAAGATGGAAAGCCATCAATCATGTGATAGAAAAGTGCGGTTCTTTAGGTTTGCGTCACTTTAGCTTGTTGAAGAAACTCGGTTCCGGAGACATTGGCACTGTGTATCTTGCTGAATTGGTCGGAACAAATTGCCACTTTGCAATAAAGGTCATGGATAACGAGTTCTTGGCGAGACGGAAGAAGATGTCTCGTGCCCAAACAGAGGGAGAAATCCTGAAGATGCTAGATCATCCGTTTCTCCCTACTCTTTACGCTCAGTTTACCTCGGATAATCTATCATGCCTGGTTCTCGAGTTTTGTCCTGGCGGAGACCTACACGTCCTTCGGCAACGGCAGCCTGGCCGACATTTCTCTGAAGAGGCTGCAAGGTATGAAAATGGCGATCTTTACTGTTTCTATGAATCATACAATTCAAGTGACTGTTTGAATATCCATTCGTCACAGATTCTATGTAGCTGAGGTCCTTCTCGCCCTGGAGTACCTGCACATGTTAGGGATCGTGTATCGTGACCTGAAACCTGAAAACATCCTGGTCCGAGCCGACGGCCATATAATGCTGACGGACTTCGATCTCTCCCTGAGATGCACCGTCAACCCGACGTTGATCAAATCTTCTTCAAAGCAATTGGAGCCACCAAGGTTCTCAGGCCAGTGTGCAGGCTCGAGCTGCATCGATCCTTTCTGCACCGGACCTGCATGCAAAGTCTCATGCTTTGCTCCACGGCTACCACCACACTCATCCAGAGCAAGGAAGCCGAGGGGCGACCCTTCTCTGCTACCTGAGTCATTGCCTCAGCTCGTGGCCGAGCCAACAGGGGCTCGGTCCAACTCCTTCGTCGGCACCCACGAGTACCTGGCTCCAGAGATCATCAAAGGCGAAGGTCATGGCAGCGCTGTCGACTGGTGGACGCTGGGTATACTTCTGTACGAGCTTCTATATGGACGAACGCCGTTCAAGGGAGCAGGGAACGAGGAAACATTGACTAATGTGGTGCTGCAGAGCCTGAGGTTCCCAGATACCCCGATCGTGAGCTTTCACGCCAGGGACCTCATCAGGAGCCTGCTGGTGAAGGAGCCAGAAAGCCGGCTCGGTGCCGGAACTGGCGCAGGGGAGATCAAGCGTCACCTCTTTTTCCATGGCCTCAATTGGGCACTTATACGAACGGCAAGCCCGCCACAGGTTCCGGAGACGGTCCAGTTGGAGAAGAAGGAGAAGAGCTTCCTCGAGTACGGTGATAATGGAGAGAAGCTGGAGTTCGAATTATTCTGAGTGAAGAAGCAGCAGCAGCAGCAGCTTCGTGTTGAGTAAATTCACCCCAGTTTTCATAACAACAACGACAACTACTCCTCTTCATGTGCTATGTAAACATGGAAATGTCTCCCATGACAACACCTTCGAGTTGAATGCGCATGATTTCAGCCTCAGGCGTCTTCTTCTTCCTCCTCTTCTGGTAGTCATTCCTACCCATGGTAACCCCCTAGTGACTTATACTTGGAATATGTATTGGTAATTATTGTTCATTTCTATTATTTAAAAGCACATATATAATTAATTTTTTCTGTTTCAAATTCAGTCAAAATCAATTCCCACTCTATTTTCATTAGGGTCAAAATTAGTCACCATTATCAAATTTTAATTTTTTTCCCTTAATTTCACCTTTTCAAATAATAAAATAATTAAAATTAAATATACCTAATTGTTAAATAGTAAAAATCAAGTATGTTTGATTTTAGTCACAAAACATTAAGATTAATTTTACTAGATAGGTCAAACTTTGGGAATCGGACATGCCCAATACACCAAATAGTATTACTAAACATACCATTGTCACTAGATAATGAGGACAAAATGTATTATTTTACGGGTCATTTAGAAAAGTGAATACTGCCATATTTTCTCTTAAAAAAAAAAAAAAAAAAACATACAGAAGAATTATTTTTTTCACATAATGTGTAATATATGGCCAAATTTCTAATTTATCCTATTTTTACAAAAGTATAATCTAGGGTCCTGCGGGGCATCTCTGGTTGGCTTTTTTTTTTTGTTTCTTTTACTGGGAGGGCGATGCGATGATGATGGGTTCAACTCAGCCTTTGTGAATGACTCAGATTACATGCGCTCGCTTGACCTGGAGGCTGGAGTGATCCAACCCTTGAATGATATTGCAGCTTTGTCTCTTTTATGTATGAGAGCTACCACACACGCATGTCCTGTCCATCTCAAATAAGTTTTTTTTTCCTTCCTACAAATTTAATGGAATGGTAAAAAAAAAAAAAAAAAACTTTGGATTTCTTTTTCTCTCATATGTTAGTTATTTGAAATTGAAAGAATGGTAAATGATTCAAATAAGTTGATTTGAGGAGTTAGAAAATATATGCAAATACAAGATTAAATATGTAAATGTGGATAGATACACTAAAAAAATGTATAGAAAAATGGGGAATGTATTATAAATTTGTTCATACTTGGTGAAGTATGTGAAAAAATAGTTTTTCTAATTTTGACTTAGTGTATGTGAAAGAGTGTAGAAGGATGACTATATTTGTAAATAGCTTGAAAAATGGGAGTCATGTTCTTTGGAATTGAGGATTAAATGTTGATTTTATAAGGAAGATGTTATTCTTGACCAATTACAAATGACTTGTAATGGAACTATTATTAACTGGAAATCATGTGGTTGATGGGGTGGGTGTTATGTGTGTGATAGGGTGCAGGGAGGTGCAATGCACCCCGCACAGGAGGGGAAACTCAGGGCGGTATGAGTGGTCGATCGCCAGCCGGCGACGGTACGTAAGGGCTGCAGCACCTGGATCAGCCTGCGCCGGGGACCAATGCGCCAGACACATCTGGAACATCCATCACAATTCACACCCCGTTGATTCAGATCCCACGTCATTTCTCCATCTCGCTACCAAACAAACCAAGAAGCATCCCACACACCATACCAACACAACCCCTTATTGAACCGAACCCAAACCGAAATCGGAACCGAAATAGTCGTCGACATCATAGGATAGGATACGAACCGAATTCACACATTCACCCACAGTGGAGTGAGTGTGTCGTGCGCACCCGTTGCATGTCTTGTGTAGGTTGTAGTACGAGAGACGAGTGAATGTAAACGGTAAGAGCAGGGTGAAAGATAAGGTTTTTACATTCAAAACGCGAAATGTCAGAATTACCCATGGGGGTGGTAGGACCGTCAAAGGAGCGGTCAAAGACGCGGTTGTGTGGGAGGGTAAGAATGGGAAAGGAAATGCACCATGATAAGCCCCCCAATCCAACGACGTCGTACCAGCCCCACCCTACACACGAACCCTACTAACTCCTCCACATGTCTACCCCATCACTTCCCTCTCTCCCACATGAATATCTTTAATATTTTTATATTAATATGTGAGAAAAAAAATAAAGTATGATCACATTTGTAAACGACTATATTGTGGTTAGAAAGTCTTGATTGGTTCGGAATCGAAATCGACCATCGAAACATTAGCGATAGATGATTTTTAATTTTAGAATTGACGATCCATTTTTAATATATAAAAAAAACCATAAATTATATTTTCTTAATTGATATAATGGTCTAGGGAAAACCCTAGAAAGTTCTTTATAATAAATTAAAGATTTTTTTAATGAGTAATGTGTGGACTATCAATTTCCAGAGATGAGATAATTAATTATTGGCAACTACAAATGCAGTAGAGATATTAATTAGGAAATATTCCCTTTTTATTCCTATTAAACTTGACATTATTATAGTTATAAAAAATGATTTTAATTCCCTTCACACTCTGTGTCATTTGTCTATGTGTGGCATGTGTCCTTGTCTTGTTTTAACTTAGGCATGGTGCGATGCAAATGAATGAATGTGTTGCCATATAATACAAGCTCATGTATTATGATATTTTTCGATTCGATTAAAGATGGGAAAAACGTAAAACATTAGGAATGAACGTATTATGGTGATGATATGTGTGTGTAGTGTGTAGTATTTAGGCAGTGAAGTAGAGTGGATGAAGAAGAGAACTCTCCGTCAGTTCATTTTCATGGTTGAGGCCCAACATCTTGTCTGCCCATTTCTCCTCTTCTTAAATCTTCTCCTTTTTTCCGATCGACCGGCGTGGGGGACATGGAGCATGAATACAACAACATGGCGGATCCACGGCAGTACATCGCGGGAAGTAGGCCATTTTTCGCACCGGATTTCATGGTGCCTCCACACCTCCACCCCCATCTCCCTTACCCAAATATGCTCGCTTATCGCCACGACACATCCGGAATGAGCGGCACGGCGTTGCCTGCCGGAGTTGGAGGGGGTGGCATGGAAATAGATGCTAGCGGCGGAGGAGATGCCGGAGCTGGCCGGTGGCCGAGGCTGGAGACACTTGGCCTCCTTGAAGTTAGAACAAGGCTGGACAGCAAATTTAGAGAAGCAAACCACCAGAAAGCTCCCCTTTGGGATGAAGTATCAAGGCAAATTTCAAAACCCTTTTCAGGAATTCTCACAAGAACAACTTTTTGAGAAACTTTCAGTAACCATTCACTCAAACTCTTGCAAAGTTACCTTCTTTTCCCTTACATTTCTCCTACTTTTTACTCAGAGTTCTCCAGATAACTTTTTCAACATTCCCTAATTCTTCTATACCTTTTCTTAAGCTTTCTGTAACCACTTGATCCATTGAGATCCAACACTTTCTCTTCTCCAATCATTCTGAGTACTATCACATGGAACTAGGGTTGTGTTTTTTTCACCCAGAAGCTTGTTTCTTTTGTTTTTTTATGGAAGAATGGAACTCTGTGAAGAAGATCACTTTCAAGCTAATGGTTGGGGTTAAACTAGGGCTGTTTTTTCTTTTTGCTGTTGTTGCTGCAGGATAATGTCGGAAGAGTATGGATATCAAAGGAGTGGCAAGAAGTGCAGAGAAAAGTTCGAGAATTTGTACAAGTACTACAAGAAAACGAAGGAGGGTAAGAGCAGAAGGCAAGATGGGAAGCATTACCGGTTTTTCAGGCAGCTGGAGGCTCTCTATGGTGAAACCAGCAAATCTGCTTCAGAAGCAGACGCAAGCCATTTCCATGGTGGAGGAAATTTCAGACAAGGATTCCCCAACGACGATGTTTCGTTAGCTATCAATCAAGGAACTCCCTTTTCAGCACCAAACAACAACAACGCTTCAAACTGCGGTGACTCGGCTGAGATTTCTTCTGGTGAGAGCGATCCCAGGGAAGAAGAAGAAGAAGGTGAAGCTGCAAGCGGTGGTGATCAGAAGGGGAAGAAACAAAAGAGGGCCTAAAGGGCAAAATCATGAGCTTCATAAACCAGCAAATGACGAAGCTGATGGAGAAGCAGGAGGCCTGGATGGAGAAAGTGATGAA